>JAHTLZ010000204.1:78248085-78276450 GCA_023846285.1 Phrynocephalus versicolor | reverse complement strand
TGATGATGATGATGATGATGATGATGATGATGATGATGATGATGATGATGATGATGATGATGATGATGATAGTCATGGTCAATTATTGGATGATAAACACAGATTCAGTGGCTTGTTGGATCCCAATCTGGAAGTATAATCAAACTTAATGGCTCAAAGTGTGTTTTTAACTGGAGGTCAGACTCTATATCAAATATTTTGCAAGTGGTAAACAAGGTCTGTTATCACACAGGGTTTTCCATCAGGCCTTCAGTACACTACTAAATTATGGTAGATAATGGATATATGAAGATATATCACTTGAACTTTATTCCACTGATTCTCTTCCATGATCCCCCAGCTGCCTGCAAAAATGTCATTTCAAAACCATGTTAAAATACACCATTTTGCAAGGAAGTCACCAAACTACAAAAATGAAAAGCAATAAAAATATTCAACTCTGCATAGGTAAAACCCTGGATGGTGCAATGTAACTCCTACCATCTTAGCTTCTGACTTTATAGTTTTTTCTGTTTTTTTAAAAATAACTTTTAAATAATGAAGAAAATATAAGATGCAGTCTGGATAAAATCAATCTTTTAGTTAGAAAATGTGGATGACACAACATAATTACTGACTGATTAACCTGACATCAGTAGAGGGGGGGGAGGGAATACCTAATAACATACTCAATCAATGATGTTTTAGAACCAAGAAATATAATTAGATGCCATTCAACATGATTTTATCAAATACAGGTCTCATCAAACAAACTTGATTTTTCTTTTTGTTGAGAGCATAATCAGTTAGAATGATGAAGCCAATTAAGCTGAATAATTCAACCTTTGCTGCTTTCTTCCTTAGAAAATTAAACTGTAGACCATAGTATTTTATTCCTGACATCAGAGCTGACCAATATGGCCTTGAGTTAGATGCCACCTCCCATCTTCTTGTCTAACACCATATATAGAAATCGGAACCTCTATCGAAATCAGGTCTATAAGCATAATGTGTGACCTATCAAACTGAAAACAGCCACGGAAGATGCTGGCCCACTGGAGAATGTATGTCTTTAGTTTTTTTGCTAGTCTGGTATGGTAATTTACAAGGTTGTCCTTGTAGGTCTGTGAAGATTCTTAGTCATCCAGGTGAGTTTATCTGGAAGTTGAGTCATGGGAACTGGTCTTTTTCCTGAGAGAGTGAAACGTTTCGCTGCTCATCCAAACAGCTTCATCAGTCTTAAGACACCTAGTTGAGAGTTCTCCATTTTGACAACAGGTCAAAGTGAACTATAAAATGAAGGACTCACAACTAGCTTTCTTCAGACTGACGAAGTTGTTTGGATGAGCCGTGAAACATTTCAGTCTCTCAAGAAAAAGAAGTCCAGTTCCCATGACTCAACTTCCAGTTGTCCTCATAGGCAACCCCACAGTCTTGAAATATTGTATTCAGCAATGCAGGTCTAGGAAACCTTCTGAGGATTGGCTCTCTCATTAAACAAAATGTAGGTGCTGACTCAGTCAGTGGTTTTTGCATCCTTGGAGAGTATGACAATTTAATTGATGCTTAATTTGATATCAGTGTTCCACTCTGCTTTGCTTTGCTTCACCTTTACTGCCAGAGATGGGGAGGTGATTTTGGAATTTCTATCTCATGTGCTCTTTGTTTTTTTCAGAAAACAAAACAAAAACACTACAAAATGGGGGACTCACACAGGACATACTGCCAAGTGTCCCAGGAAAGCCCAAAGGAATGGGACAAATGGAGCCCTCCTCATGGTCCCACACTGCTGCAGGTTGCATGCAAATCAGTGGGAAAGACATAGGTACCTACGCATGTAGGAACAGCCGTTGACACACTTGGAAAGAGTTTATGTGCCCTCTTGGTTGCCTGTGAATGGGCCCCTACTGTAGAAGCCTGAGGAGAAAGCAAGAATTTGCAGCTGCCATATCTAATGGAAGACCTTGGACCAATTGTTCATTTCTCCCAGGATTATCTACCCCACACGTTCATTGTTTGGGATAGATGGAGCTATGTATGTTGACTTGAGCTCAATGAAGGAATAAAGCACTCCACTTAATTATGCAAACTGTTCCAGCTGGTATGGAATCCATAGTAAGAAATAAATTAAATCATGTAAGTAAACATTCCTATACATACGATTACATCCATCTACCTACTGCCACCATCCTGTTTTCTTGTTAACCACCTCCTTTTGTTGTTCTTTTTCATTTTAGGAGTTTGAACTGCCTTCCTTATTGCCACCAAATAATTTGCCTTGTTATTGTAAAAGCTTGCAACCAGATCCTCAGATCTCAAAGCATAATTAAGCGAGAAGGGAAAGCATGTGCGCTAAAAAGGGAACACTTTTATTGATCGCTTTTTCAAAATCCTTTTGATCTTGCCCATGATTTTGATCTTGCCTGTTCCTCACCTCACCTCCTCAACCCCACCCTGCCAGTTATACTTCAGTACAAACATCTCCAGGGACGCTCACACTCAACAGTCTCCTCATTATCCCCACTGGTTGCATGTTTTCCTTTCTTCTGAGACTCACGGCACTTATGACTGGGGAAAATGTGATGGCTGCTAGCTCCCTTGCTGCAACAGAAGATCAAAAAAAAAAAACCCATGGAAAATAAACTATTGGCATGGATACTAATCATGATAGCTATATATTATATCCAAAATGGGTGGCAGTATGTGTCCCAGTATCAGCTGCTGGGGAACATGAGTGGGAGGGTGTTGTGGTGCCCCCCAGTCTCCTTGTGGCACATCCACTGGTATTTAGTGGACCATAGGAGAATGCTGTGCTAGACCCAAGTTTGTTCACATCCAGCAAGTCTCCCAAGTCCTTACAAGCTCTGCCATGTTTCAGTGATTCACGTGGTGGACCCTTGAAGAGTCATGTGGAACCTTCCTGGGCCACATGCTTTCTTTATCATAAGCTTTTTACCAGCTAGTGGGTCATAGGAACATTGACACTAGCACAAAGGTCAACACCTAGGAACGTGTGGTGTCCTGCTTAATATCAACCTTGTATTAGCCACACTACAAATGCTGCTATTTTCATATGCAATATTCTATATACATTATGTGTCACGATGCTCAGTGCCTAATAAGAAATTGTTAGCTAAGATGTTTAATGTGTTTGGAAAAAAATATTTTTTCAGCTGCATCATAGATATAGCTCAGGTGGTCCTTAACCTGCGTTGTACTTGACTAGCTTCCTTTCCTTCTACCTTGACTCCTTTCCTGTCCTCATTCAGTCTTCGTGTTTCCTCAGCACCTGGAACAAGTAGTGTGTACTCAAGATATTCTGAGAATGAATCCCATGCTACTTCTAAACGAAACACAGGGTTCTTCACATTGCCTGTTGCTACAGTTCTAAGTCCCCAAAGCCTATCACTTAAGGACCCTGGTTGTCCTTCATTGGTTTCCAGACTGGAATGGGTTTGCATTGTAATATGAGCTACAAAACTTCGCACTATGAAAAGCAACCTCAAAACTGCTTTTGTGTTCATGCACTCTTGATTTTGTAAAACAGTAGTCAGCTTGAAAAGCACACACATTTCAGGAAACTGTCTACAAAAACAAACACTTGTGAGAAAACGCAATGCAAGTAATATATCGGGAATATATTGGGAAACACTAAGGGGAAATGGTGTACAAAGTATATGAGTTTTTTATGTGTGTTTTTGCAGACCTTGTAGCAAACACTGATAAAATGATATGAGATGGTCTGGAGTAAGCCTATATTTAATAATCCGTGACTGCAGTAGAAAAAGGAATGTGGAGATTCAACAACAAAAGATGTTCAGAAATCCAGCTGAGTTCAATCAGTCTTCTTTTGAACCTGCCGTTGCTCTTGTATCTGCACAACAGTTCACAAGATAAGACTGTTGTGATCACCATTCCCTCCTGCAATGCATCCCAACATGAAACTAAAACACCACTTTCCTAAGAATGTGTACCTTTCAGATCCATTTAATTGTTCCTCACCAGGCTTAACTGAGATTTCTGTATGCAACCAATACGTTGTAGGCTCTCTGCACTGATGGCTTCCCCTCAATCTGCATATTTCCCCCTCACACTTCCATTGCCTCCCATATTTGTTTGTATTACAAGATGGAACACAAATGTACTCTTGCTCTGGACTGGTTCCCTCGCCTACACATTAGCTTCTCAACAAAGGCAGTTGCCATAGACGAAACAATACCTTTGTGCATTATCTCATTCGTTTATGCTAACCAGACGTAAAGACTATGCATTTCAGACAACACAGTCTCTGCATGATAATATGAACAGACATCAGACATAACCAAATTATATTAGAGCTTGACAGAAGCAGAGGAAGGGAGGGGGAAATTGTATATTCATCCCATTTGCCAGCAGGAAACATTCATTTGCTAATGCAAAACTTACTTCACGTTCGTTGGCGGTTGGAGAGCTGTTGGGGCCTGTGAAATGCCACATTTCTTTATTGTACTTGGCAAAGATGGCTGCGAGAAAGAAATGCCACTGAGACTCAACGCTGCGACACTTAAGCTCGTCATTTCTGCTACTTAATTAGATTCTCATTTTGGCTGTTAAAATTGGGTAATGTTTCCTGTTTGTTTTCATTAAATGGAGTCATTTCTCCAGCACAATCTCTACTAGATTATTGTAAATTGCAGCATTTTATAATGTCTTCATTAAGAGATGGCCTTCTCTCCTCTGGCCCGTGAAACAGAAAAGAGTGTGATTGGAATAGCAAATGTAAGTGCCAGGGAAATTAGGTGGGTTTGGACGACAGTAATGCTAATCCCTGGGTGAAGTTTACTAAGAGGCAGAGCCTCAAAAGCTAACTTCCCAAAGCTTTATGCTGGTCAGACCCCAAATAATCTGCAAAACCTTTGGCTAATTGGTGAGGACACAGAAGATGGCCTTCTCTGTTGCTGCTGCCAGATGCTGGAACTCCCTCCCACAGGACATCAGTGAGACTCAAACTTTGCTGTCCTTCCACATTTCTCTTCAGGCAGTTTTTCCCAGGAACTTTATATCTGACAGGGGGGTTGAAAGGATTGTTTGCTATATTTTCACATATTTTCAGTGTAGATTTTATTTACCACTTTTAATATAATGCTTGGGGGGTGTTTGTTTTATTTTTATATTTGTATACTTAATGTTGTGAGCTTTCAAATAAAGGGTATTGTCCTTTTAATGATGTGATCCACTTTGCATCCTTTTAAGGAGAAAGAGAGGGTAAAAATATTTTGAATAGATAAATTATTATTTGGAGGATGAGAAAGTGAATCATTGAGGAATAACAAGTCCATATAGGACACAGAATTCATTGCTCACAATTACATTTCTGAGCTTCTTTTGCTGTGGAGTATATATAATGGTGGCAACAAGGAATGATGAAGAAAATATCAAAGATCACTTTGCAAATGAGTGGCAGTTCTTAAACAAAAATATTTTAAACAATAAATTATTGACTTATTAAACATAAGGCTACTAATTGTCAATGCAAGGTTCAGGCATTAAAGTATAGGCTAGTTAGCCCTTCAAGAAAAACAAAGACAGAGAGATCAGCTGTCATCACATCAAAACTCTCAATGAGGTAACTGATCTTGTCATAATTTGCAGTTGGATCAGTGACCTAGAAATGTGGTGTTCAAATTTGGCCCCAAACTCTTTGTTGTTGCATTTATTGAAAATATAATTTTCACAGCTGAGAGGAACTTGCTTTGCATGCCAGGACCCTGCCTGTCACAGAACCTGATTCTGAGGAGTTAAATGGTGAAGAGCTGCTGGAGGAGCCCTGAAGCTCAAATCAGCAGGCAGCTGGGTCTGATGACTCAGCTGAAAACATATCTTCTCCCCCTAGAAGGGCCATGAGCAGGATTCTGCAAAGACTTGCTACCAGGAGGGCTAGGGAAAGGGTCTTTGATGCTAGATGGGGAATCAGGGCAGCAAGCCCTGAGTACTAGCAGAAGCCTCTTCAGGAGTAAGGGTGTGTTCCCTGTTTTGGGATAAAGCTGGTAAACTCGCCTTGAGTTCTTTGTGGGAGCAGTGCATCATTTGAACTTGAAACCATGTTCTTGTCTGTGACCTTGGCTCTGTTTCCTGATTTCGGACTGGCTTCCTGGACCACGGCTTGATCTGTTTCCTTGGGTTTGGCATCTGGTTTCCGTGAGACATTCTGGTTTTGACTTGGACTGTTAATTGCTGGGAGTTGGATTCTGTTATTTATCTGGCACTTGATTGTTGCAAAGGACTTGAACTTGCCTGGCTTTCCATTAAAGATCTTGGCAAAGAACTGAACCCTCTTTGTGTGTGTGCTCTGTGTGCGGGGCTTGGCAGTTTGATCCCACCCAAACTTCTTCAAGTAGAATGGAAGAGGAGGGGGCTGTTGGGATGACACCTCTGGCAGCTTTGCAAAACCAAGTGCTGCTTTTTTTCTCAGGCTAATTACTCAATTGAAGCATGCTCCAGCACCGGCTGGGTTGCAGCCACGTTGCCCTTTGCTGCCTCCTGACCAGTTTGAAGGCAAGTTAGAGGAATTCCCTGCATTCTTGGCTCAATGCCAGCTGTTTATTGAGGTGCCGTGCTCAAGAATTTCCTACTGAGAGGTCTAGGGTCTGCTTTATCATCAGTTTGTTGAAAGGACAGGCGGCTAAATGAAGTGAACCATAATCGAGAACAATGAGTTGGGAATCAATGACAGATCAGCAATTTGCAGACCTGCTCCTTAGAATAGAGAATGTGACAGACTCTTTGGAGACTGAGCCCCTTCTTGAACTCAATATAGAAACAGAGGAGAATATCAACCTTAATCTTGATTGGAGCACAGAGCTGGAAAAAAACACTGATCTCAGTCTACAAATCTAATTTCGTTAGGTTATGGGATAATGAAAATGTGGAAAATAGGCTGAAATATTATATATTGTTAGTTAACATTATTTTAAGTTGCTTAGCTAATATATTGTTAAGACCAGTTAAGACTATTGTTAAGAGAGTTCAATATCTGTCAAAACTAGATAGGCCAGTGTAATGTAGAAGTCTGTTTTCTGTATTTGGATCACCTAAAGATATTAACTAACTTTCAGGGTATGAAAATGGAAAACTGAAATGTGAAAACCAGCCTGAAATGCTAATTTGTTAGACATTTAAATGAACCATGGTAGTAAGGCAAAGACAGGAACTTTTATATGCAATGCGAAATTGAGAGACCAAGATGCAACACCCCTTTTTAGCAGCCCATTAGGCACTAGCTTTAGTTACATAAGGCTTTGGAAAATAGGTAATTTTAAAATAGTAGATGAGCAAGGTATCTTCAGTTCATATTGGAGAAAGGTGGCCCCATAATGCCAAGAGGTGGCATATTCTGTAATATTCATTTGCATGTATACTTATGGGAAATTACAGAATTCACTCTAGTATCTATAGGTCCAGGGCTCAGAAGAAGGAAGAATTGGCTCAGAGGACATGGTGCAATCAACTGACCTTCACAAATTTTCTTCCTTCCTATGGTTTGAAAAACATTTTATTATCTATCCACTTTTATTGCAGGGATAAAACAGGCCATTATTCTCAGATGTGTGAGGTCCAAATAGCTTTTCTTTTGAATTAGGTGCAATAAATGGTCTGCCTTACAATGGTCAATGTTATGCTAAATTTCTTTTACACACACACACAAGGCAGAATTAAAATTCATTGGAAAAAAATCCTAGAAAGGAAGGAGATTACTACTCAACCAACTCATTTATGACAAGCAGGAAGGAGACAGAGAGAGAGAGAGAGAGAGAGAGAGAGAGAGAGAGAATTATCTGAAATTTTATTGCCCTTTAACAAAAATCTTCGTCTGTGCCTCAGGCATATGACCCTACCATCCCGGATAATGTTGAATTTCCAGTTGGAGCTGACCTCTTAGCATATGAAGGTCAGTAATAGGTGTTGGCAAACATGTAGACCCAGGGATTGAGGTTGGTACGCACACACCCCTTCACACCCTTACATACTTGATGCCTTCATACATTCAGACTTAATGCCAGAATAGTTCCTCATCAGAACAGAAATTAATGCCCAATCACAAGCAACGAAGAAATGTTGAAGAAGGCCTGGATATAAATGTGATTGGCTGTTTCTTAAACTCTGCTTAGTTTATGTTTTCTAAATATTGCTGTGCAACCCAGTGTGTAGGAGAAAATATTTATAGATAATTCTTAACTTATGGCCATTCACACATCACTGTACTCCTCTTGTCTAACCACACAACAGGATTTCAGCCATTATTGTAGAGGGTCACCCAAAAAGAGTTAACATTGAGTCATGTTTGTATATATATATATATATATATATATATATGTGGTTTTGCATACCAGATGCTTTCATTTCCTTTAAGAGATGCAGATGTTAACATCTAAGCAGGTAGAAAGATGGTGGAGTTTGGCTGAGTAACCTTGCAGAACACATGTGTGCAGAAAATTTAACTCAATTACTAACCAGATTAGGGCAAATATATGCAAGGATGCTGCAACAATGTTGAGGCTCATTGTACATTTTAAGCTGTGGGTGACTACAAGATTCTGTTTAGGAGCTGAGTAATTTCACATTTTGTGAATAACTTGAGTCAGGTTTGCCTGTAGCAAACAGACCACAACCAGCAATCAGAAGATTAAAAAAGGAATGGAACTTGAACAGTGTCTACCTGTCACCCTGCAGTAGAGAAAGGCAACTGTACCCTTAGTACAGTACATATGGCTAGTTCCTAACAAGACCGGGTAGACAGGGATTGGTGCTTGGGACCAGCTAACTGCATAATCAAGGCAAGCTAGCACTGCAGCCTTGATGAACAGCACTGAAATCCTATAGGCGTACAGAGGAAAGAAAGAGAACATTAAAAACTCAGCACAGCAAAGAATTCCAGACCTTGACTGTAGGGAAACTCATTTCAGTGCCTGTGCGTGCGCTTATACATATGCACAGACCCACATCCGCACATGGGCCAAGCTGCAAAAGTGTGGCCAATTTTGTGGCCAGTTATCATCCTCAGTTTTTCAAGAAAAGTAAAAACAGGATGGTGCATCTGTAAGTGCATTTTTCCTGATAACAGCTTTGAGAAACCCACCCTAGATGAGGTCAAACTAATCGGGTCTGTGTGGGGGACATTTGCTTTGCACTCATGAGTTTGTCATTCAGTCTCAAGCCATGTTCAGAAAGCAATTTAATGCTAATCAGGACTTGACTTCCCTTATGACTCCCTCCTTGTCCCATGACAAGAAGAGAACAGAATGCCAAATTAAAGGCTCCCCCCCCCCGTGCTGTCTCTCCCACTCTTCTTTCTGAAACACATTATTGTTGTTATGTGCCAACAAGCAAGAAGCAAATTATAACAACCTTATTAAGGCTTTCAAGGTAAATGACTGGGGTTACCAGTGTGCAGGGATTCAAACCCAGGTCACCTGAATTGTAGTCCATCACTCTGGGCGCATTTACACAACTTCTAAAATCCACTGGCAACCTAAATTCGGACCAGAGATCGTGGGGGTTCGTTCTGCTTCCAGTGTTCCCACCCTTCCGCAGTCCATTGCTCCTGTCTGGGTGAGGGGAGGGAGGAAAAAAGTCAGAAAAGAATGCAGGCTCACCTCCGTCTGCCATGGGAGCAGCCCTGTAGTGATCCCTGTCTGTTAAAGGGGCAGTGGAGTCAGCAAAACCAAACAGAAGGCAAGAGAGCCCGGCATCCACAGCTTTACAATCCACATCGGAAAATTTTTTAGCTCTGGAGACCAGGTACTTGTAAAGTATGCTGGGCTGCGCTTAGGTGGGCGTGGTCGTACTTATTTTTTTTTAAAAGTCCGCAGCTGGTGGGAAAACAATTTTAAGCTTCGCATCTGGGAGCCCTATGCCTCGGATTTTAGGGGTCGTGTAAAAGCAGCCTCTGTCTAGTACGCCACATGGGCCTGAGGAAGTGGACGTGCCCACTGAAGCTTACATTAAAATATAGCAGTCTTTAAGGTGCCACAATGTTTTTGCCTTCTTTATTTTCATTTTTATTTTGCCTGATACTCATGGGCACTCTGTCTGAAATCTCATACGCCCATTGCCCTAGCATTAAAAGGGAACTGATTGGGCACCCTTCCACTGGGGTTGCCATGTATATAAACTGCTTCTCACAGAGTTATAACATTCCCAAATAAGGAATTCTATTATAGGGGAAGAAATTGTGTTATGCAAACAGCACCCACACTCTTAGCACGGTTCTCAAGCTATAGCCATGCTAGCTATATTTGCAAAATATAACTGGAAACAGTCCCATCCCATAGATGCAGACCTCCCCTCATGAAAGAGAATATTTCCCTCTTTCCTTCCTTGAAGGTCTATCCTGCCCATCTGTGTTCCCAAAGAAAACTGACTGTGTGGGCAGCCTGTGGACTACAGGAGGAACTGACCCCACCCACATCATTCTGGTGGTTAAAAGCTTTCCCATCAAAAACAAGTGCAAATTTAGTCAGGTGGGACACAGGTTGTGCTATCAGGATTTTTCAGCCCCTGGAAAGCCAGATATGTTCTGCAAAAACTAACCTAGTAACTGAATACTAGAGAGCCATGCAGTTGGTTTGCTTTAATCTGAACTGTGATCTATCGTCAATGCAAATGTCAGATTTTAGTTCCTATAGACCATTCTGTAACTTATGCTCCCAAAGTGGCACATATTTGGCCATATTGATTAAAACCCCTGCCTTAGCCTTTGATGGACAAGTCCAGGTTTTAGGTATGAACATTTAGATCAATATTAAGAGGTCAGTTGCCTCTGTTGGGAACAAAGAGTCATAGAAAAAAAGCGGTACTTGATTCCATGTTGACTAGACAATTGGCTAGGAGATTTGCTCTGCAGAGCCTCTTCCATCACTAATTATACTTGCCTGCAATGTTTATTGAAAATGTAAATTGAAGCTTTAACTGAGCTCACTTTCTCTTTCCCACTATTGCTACATGTAGATGTCTTAAATTTATTAGGGAAATGTATTAGCATCCCACATTACAATTCCTTTCTCTCCTTCTAGTTTTTTTCAAAATACTGTTATATTTTGGATTTTTTCAAATTCAAGAACATGCACACATATATGAAGAACAGAGATGGGAATGAATTTTTAAAATGGTGATTCAACATGATCCATAATTCATTGGGGCTGATGAATCAACTAATCAATGAATCAACAAATTTCCAGTGATGGATTGATGAATCATTGACTTGATTCATCTCCCATTGAAAATCTTCTAAAAAGAAGCCCCTAGCACCTAAAGGCGCCACATTTGCAGGGGTACTTCCTCTGTCTCTTCTCTAGAAGCCCTGGAAGTTTGGTGAGGGTTGGCGTTCAGATGTCTGAGCTATGTACCCCAACTCATAGAGGTGTGGGTGTATGTGTTGTTTTTTTAATTTGTAGTTTTTTATATATATATCGGATACAAATGCTGCGAGGTAAGAGAGGGTGTGTTTGTGTGTGTATATGTTTGGTTTTATGTCTTAGAGTTTTATAATGGGTATAAGTGATGCTAGGTAACAGAATGCAGGAGTATGCATATGAATGTTTGTTTTTAATGGTAGGCTTATGTCTTGGAATTTTATAGTGGGAGTGAGTGATGTGCAGTCTGGATGGCACTTTTAAATTTCATTGTATTTGTACAATGACAATAACTTGTTATTCTGTTGTATAAAAATGTCCCCCTGGAAAGTGCCCTGAGTAACCTAGGGAGTAGGACACCAAACTTTGAAAGCAGATTCTCCCAGTTCTCCTCTACAAAGCCTTCTAGGTTTGATGAAGACTGGGTTTTAGACACCTGAGTTATGCACCCACAAAGAGGGACCACCTAGGAAAGTGTCCTTTAGAAACAAGGTGGGGGAAATCTAATCTCCACCAAACTTTGAAGGATTGTAGAAGAGAAGCATGGGATGGTTCACTCCAATTTCAGTATCTCTAGGTGACTCAAGGGCCATTTTATAGCCTGTACAATTTAACAAATCAAAAGTTGCTAAATATTCATAAATTTGTAGTTGTTGGCGGACTTTATTTATGACAAACACAAATGCACCAATACGGACGAATCAGCCAAATTTATCAGAAAACTTGGTGCATTTTCTAATTCATCTCAATCTCTAATGAAGAACATTAGCATTTTGAAGAATCAGTGACATTTTTATGACAACGATAATGGTAATTAACTAAGATGTCCAAAATTGAAGAACAAATGAGTGCTGATTTGTGAGTTGGTTGAGGAAGTGAAAACCTGATTGGTTTCCTTAAAAATATAGTCTAGACAAAAGCCTGGTGTATTGTTTACAAGATGACATATAATTAGGAAATGATTTCGGTGATATGTCATGTTTTTTCTTCAGACTATGTTTCAGCATAAGTGGGCTTGGACATATTTATGAATAATCTGGTGAAAAGGGTGAGATTACTAATAAATATGTTTAAACATGTTTGTGGGTTTAAGTATATGTTGCTAAAAAAGTGTAAAATGTCATAGAAATCCTCCCCTTACTTAACAAATGTCAATGGGAAACAGCTAAACAAAGAATCATGAAGCGATTCAACCCTATGTCTTGTAGTCTGTAGAGTAGGCATGTCCAAAGTCTGGCCCGGGGGCCAAATGAGGCCCATTTTCCATTTTTGAGCAGCCGGCAGCCTCTTCTCCCCATCAGCTCAGCTGTTATGCATCCCTGTCAGCTGGCCCTTCTCCATGCTGGATAGACATGTCAGCTGCCTCCACCCATTCCCCCCAGCCACCCGCCTTTCCTACCTGCCCCCAGCTCCATTGCTGCAGCATCTTTCCCGCCTCCTTGCATGTCATAGAGGCTTGTCCAAAGTCTGGCCCAGGGCCAAATGCAGCTGAATGGTCACCAAATATGGCCCTCCTTACAAAAAAATAAAATTGGACACATTTGCTGTAGAGGAACAATTTTAAAAAAAAATCTGAATGTGTGTGCTAACCAGCATATGTATAAAGCAATGATGGTATTACATATTTTCTTTGTTCAGTAGCTGCTCTTTCAACCATTTCCACTGATTGCAATTTGGACATTATTTTTCCTGCTAGGACATCTGTTTTCAATTCCATACCAACCATGATTTTTCAAAGCTTGAGAAAATCTCATGTGACCTATAGATTGCACACACTCTCTAGTTGTTTTGGCAACTACGGGTTTCCTAGCCATGACATTTGTCAAAACAGAAGAAGGAGTGCTACTCCTAGAGACCTCCAAGACTGCCAGTTGCAGGTTCATGTTATTACAAATGGGTCTATTTGATTCTTGGGGAATGTATCTGTGGGTCCTATGTGCAGCAAATTGGTCCTTGGGGTCCCCATACTTAGATTGGAGAAAAACATTCCATCTTCATACATGTGTCGGTTTTCCTATTCTAGGAAGTTCCTATCAACTCCCACCTGTTTCTTAAATGACCATTACTATGGCTATCCCTGGTGTTGCAACTGTTACACTTTTACAAATATTTCAGTAAGGAAAGACTTCCTTCTCCCATCCTGCAGCTCCCAAAGCTTCCAAAGGGTTGTTTGCACATGAGAAAAGCAGCAGGAAAGAACAGGAAGTCTTTCATTACTGAAAATTTCCTTCTGCTGATGAAACCATCACCTTTCTACAGGCAAAACTATGGTATTTCAATCATTAGTACTTAAAGAGGCACAAGACTTTCAAGTCTGTAAAAATCCAGATTCTATGGACTTCTTGTTGCCATGTCACTTCAATCGTAAAGTTACTTTGCTACTAAGGATGAAAAGAAATAGATGGGTTTTTTTAGCACTAGACAAAAGCCAGGATGGTTTAGCTTTGAAGCTGAAAAAACTCCATTGCTGCCCATTATTTTTGGCCTCTGTTGTTATAAAGAAGTCCCTGTTCTCCTTCTTTCTGTTCCATTCTGGCTTTTACTTCATTCTGCCTTCCCCCACCCTCCAGTTGTTCCTCCTTTTTTGAGAGATTGAAATGATGCAGTTTGTGGCAATATATCTTTTCTAAATGTCACTAGATTAATTTTACTAAGAGAAATGCAACCACTTGCCGAAACCTGCTTAGAAGAAGCAATTAAGTAATGCCGAAATTCTGCAATGCCAATTGTTAATATTGCAGAGGGATAATTTGTGTGCTGCAGAATGCCAGTGGCTCTTTTATTGCCTTGTAAGCAAGTTTGTTTTATTTGGCTTGTGTCGACATTTACAGGGTGGACATTTCAATGATGGAAACATGAATGTTCTAAAAGATCAACAAAAAAAGGAAAATCAAGCTTCAGTTTTAGTCTAACACTCCACTTACGACAGGATATCATTTGTTTAGAGCTGTCTTTGTTAAGTTTCAAACATCCTTTTATTTGTAATGCTTATGCATGTAAAATCAAAATGTCTATATGTAAGGGAATTGCCCATTAAGAACAAACAGATTAATTTCAGACCCCAAGTCAGTTGGAGCTTACAATTCTGTAAACAAAAGTGGCTTGTTATTTTTAGAAGGAAGGCCAGTCTTGAATCATTCTCATGACAAAAATAAAATCTTCTTCTCCATTGAGTGAAGGGTTTTCACATAATAGCTTGACTAGAGTGCAAACAGAAGAGTCTAAGTTTGATCCTTGGGAGAAGTACTGAGGGCCTTTTTACACGACCCCTAAGATCCGCTGGTCCCTTAAATTCGGACCAGAGATCTTGAGGGTTTGTCGCTCTCCCTGCGTTCCCACCCCCTCCACACTTCCTTGTTCTGTCTGCGTGAGGGGAGGGAGAAAAAAAGGGAGAAAAGAATGCACTCTTACCTCCGGAGTGCCAGTGGAAGTTGCTCTGACCCCCCCCCCGACACTTCCTGGTTCCTCTTAAAGGGGCAGGAGGCAAAAACAAAACAAAACAAAAAGAAGCGAGGAGAGCCCGGCACTCTCCGCATCAAAATTTTTCACTCTCCCAGAGCAGGTCCTTGAAAGGTGTGCTGGGTCGCGCTTAGGTGGGCGGGGTCGCACTTAATTTTCTGTTAGCTCCGGAGCTGGTGGGGAAACATTTTTAAGCTCCGGAGCTGGGAGCCATTTGCAGCGGAGCTTAGGGGTCGTGTATAAACGCCCTGAGGCTCTCAAGGAACTGATGTCAGTCTGAGTAGATGCTACAGAACACCATTATGGCTGATATGTTTTTGTTTTATTTTTTTAAAAAGGAAACTGTTACAGCATTAGTTACTTCTCTCAAATCACATTGCTGTTATAGATGATAGATGGATAGATAGATAGATAGATAGATAGATAGATAGATAGATAGATAGATAGATAGATAGATAGATAGATAGATAGATAGATAGATAGATAGATAGATAGATAGATAGATAGATAGATGCCAGATGTTGCCGCAAACACTTCTAAAAGTTTTTAAAATACATATGTTATTCTGTCCAAAAAAAGGGACAGATTTTGGGGAAATGTATGCAACAGCCAAATGCACTGACTGAATTCCTGTTGCATAGTTACACAAAAGAGATAAATTTTAGATAATTGCTGCAAGAAGTCCACATAAGTAGAGATGGGCACGACTTAGCGGAATTCCCGTTTCCGTTACTCGTTTCCGTTACGGAACGGAAACGGTAATTGGAATAACTCCGCCAGAACTCGAACTCGAACCGACTAAAGAATAATTGGGTCTGATTTGTCGTGGTCGTTCCTAGCATCGCGGTCATCCCGCGATGCCAAGCGGCACAGAAAAAAAGTTTTGTTTTGTTTTTAAAAACTGATTCCCGGCCAAAAAGCCGGCGAAAATATGCCTGCCTGAGTGAGGGCTCAGGGCACCTACCGGAGGGGTGTTTTCTGGAGGGGGGTCCCCGGCCTCCCCCCCTCTCCTCCTGTCCCTCCTGTCCCTGGGCTGCGCTGGGGGCGGGCATCCTCGTCGTCCCGCCAAAGTCGCCGCCGCCCGCCGCCCACGCAATTCAAGCGGAAGTGAAGCGGCACAGAAAAAAAGTTTTAAAACTCCCCCCCATTCCCGGGCCAAAAAGCCGGTGAAAATATGCCTGCTTGAGTGAGGGCTCAGGGCACCTACCGGAGGGGTGGTTTCTGGAGGGGGGGCCCGGCCTCCCCCCCTCTCCTCCTGTCCCTCCTGGCCCTGGGCTGCGCTGGGGGCGGGCATCCTCATCATCCCGCCAAAGTCGCCGCCGGCCGCTGCCCGCGCAATTCAAGCTGAAGCGAAGAGGCACAGAAAAAAAGTTTTAAAACTCCCCCCCCCATTCCCGGGCCAAAATGCCGGCGAAAATATGCCTGCCTGAGTGAGGGCTCAGGTCACCTACCGGATGGGTGGTTTCTGGAGGGGGGTCCCCGGCCTCCCCCCCTCTCCTCCTGTCCTGTCCTGGGCAGCCGGACTCGAGTTGCCTCGCCATGCCATGCGGTGCCGGTGGGGGATCCAAAATGGAGTGGCGATCACAATATTTTTTTTTAAATCGTGGTCCAAAAACACACAAGCACCACAGAAACATGCAAAATTTGCTAATTGCTATTGCTAAAACTGCCAGAATTTTTACAGTAGCAGTGGGTTTTCTTGCAACAAAATGTCTCCTCCTCTGTCCTCTCTGTCTCTCCATTGATTTTATTTTATTTTATTTTATTTACACCTGCGCAATGATGGGCTGGCCAAGTGGCCATGTGGGAGTGGACCATGCAAATTTTTGGAGCCATCCCACCAATCGCATGGCCACTTGGCCACTGAGACTTCTGGGATGTGCCAAAAAGCCAACTAACCCTGCCCTAGCCCCCTAACCCTAACCCTAATCCTTGATTCCTTACCCATACACCACAGTACACTGTCCTCTTAGTGGGTCAGAGAGGCACCCAGAGGTGCACCCCACTACCCACCCTAACCTCAATAGTAACTAGCCTAACCCTAGCCCTTGCGCTAAGCTGCTGTCCCCTAAGCCAGATCTACTTGCATTGCACTAATACGCAAGTACGATTCCCTTCTTGGTGAGACACAGCGGGTGCGACCCAACCTTGACTCAGGGTTCTCCTGGACAGACGGTCGTGCACCAGTGCACTGGTCTCACATAGTCTGCAACTGGTATGCATATCCATATGACTATGCATGCCCTTTTGCAGCAGCAGGTGAGGAGAGGAGACCCCCATGCCATGAGGGGTCTCCTGGAGCCTGTTTTCCCTTCCTAGCGGGTGAGGAGAGGAGGCACCCCCCCCAAAAAAAAAGAGGTGCCTCCAGGAGCCCGCTTCCCTACAGCGGGCCAGAGGAGGCACCCACCCCACAGAGGTGCCTCCAGGAGCCCACTCCCCCCCAAACCAGTATAATGACAGATGAAAAAACGAAAAACGAAATGACAATTTTTGCGAAGTTTCGCGAAAAACGGAAACGAGCCGACACGGGCCGCCTCCGACACACGACAACTCGAAAACATCATTTTCCCTAGTCGTGCCCATCTCTACACATAAGCATTATTCATTGCATGCCAAGTCCTGTGACTCCACGAGCAACATGTTGTACCTACAGAGAATTCTTAACTTATGGGAAATCATGTCTCAAAGTTATGCCTGTTGCATAGCTGCACAACAGGCTTTTAGCCACAGATTTCCAGTGCAGAAAAATCTGAAACTGTGAAATAGTTTGACACCAGCTGGTGTTCCACAAAGGTGGGAGGCTGGGATAGAACCCTTACGAAACAGAAAGTATTATTATTACAGAGTTTCTCGCAATTCCTGGCAGGCCAGAAAAATGCAGGCAAATTCTCTGTAAACTTTCTCTAATATACAATTCTGCTTTTACATATTGCAAATATTTACAACAAATACAACAAATAAAACAAACAAAATCAAATATTACCCTTTGCACATTGAATTTTAAAGATTCCACTTTAACACAATTGATGAAGAAACATCTTTTAAATGATGCAACACTCCTACCACCTTTGTGGTTTCTGACATTGGGTCCCAAGATGTTCATGGACTGCAACTTCCAGAAATCCTGGCCATCACCGCTAGTGGTGAAGGCTTCTGGGAGTTTTAGTCCAAGAATATCTGGGGACCCAGTGTTGGAAACCACCAATTTAAATGGAGAAGCACATTTGCATTTGCATGCAGGAAGCCCTACTTGACAAAAATAACCTATAATACACTTTTATTGCACCCCACACAATGAATCCTATCTACACTCCATGGTAACTAGTACAGACATGGGACAAACTATTCAATATTGCCTTATGATAACAACATAAAGTAAGGCTTTGTAAGAATGTACTACTATATATTTGTTAAACTATCCATAAGAATTGCCAGTCCTATTTTACTGCTCATCCAAACAGCTTTGTCAGTCTGAGGAAAGCTAATTGAGGGTCCTCCATTTTATAGTTCACTTCGACCTCTTGTTACCCCGTTCTGAAATAGGCTCATAAGATGAATGTCCTGAATAGGCTAATTAGTTAGAGACAATGGTATCAATTAGCCTTTTGTTTTGGTGTCAGGTCCTTTGGGAGGACGTGTCTCTGCCTTAGTGTGTTTGTGAGTTTGAAATAAACAGGGATGTGGTTTTTGCCAAAAATCCTTTTAGGTTTTTGAGATACTCCAGCCATGTAGGGAATGGCCAGGTTCTTCCACCAGCTCTGGATCTCAGGTTGATCCATTGTTTTGGGTCGGCACACTGCTTTGTTGAAGGCCCACTTTGAATATCCACAGACCTTAAGTGATGTCTTCAGGTGCCTGTCTTCTGTGGAGGTGGGGATGCTCTATGCTCTGTGGTTTAGGGTCCTAATGACTCCTAATTTGTGTTGTAATGGATGGTGGGAGTCAAACAGTAAGTACTGATCTGTGTGGGTGAGTTTGCTGTAAATGTGTACTCCCAGGCCACTGTCGCGTCTGATTATGACTGTACAATAAAGGAAAGCCCGCATTGATAGAAGTATAATATCCTGTTCCCATAAGGTATTAGTTCCCCTCTATTCAGTGCTAATTAGGCCTCATCTTGAGTACTTTATCAAGTTCTGGACACCGCACCTCAACAAGGATGCTGAAAGTGGAACAAGCTCAGAAGACAGCAATCAGGATGATCAGGGGACTGGAAACCAAGATAGAGAAAAGACCAAGAAACGGAAGAAAATTGAGGCATATGGGTCAGAATTTGGAGTTTGATATTTAAAAAATAACTGGATTTGTAAGGAGCACTACTAAAACAAGTCCAAAATGGCAATAAAGTGAACCATGTGGTCTAATGAAAGTGAAAATAATGTACGAAGTGGCAGCTTCTTGTTGACAAAAGGAAAAAAATAGTCCCTCATTGGAATTTTGAATGTCAATTCATCCAAGTCATGCATGTTTGAAAATCAGTTACAGTCTCTGTTCCGGGAGAGGGGGGCAGCTGAGTCCCATTTCCCCTACATATGTAGAAAAATGTGGATTATAGTGAATAATGAGTGAACTCCCACTGTTAACCGCAGCTCCTGCCAACCTAGTGGTTCGAAAGCATGCAAATGCAAGTAGATAAATAGTTACCGCTATAAAAGGGAGGAAGAAATGCGTTCAGCCATGCCAGCTAAATGGCCATGGACTTGCACAACACTGGGTGTCTGGCTTGAAAATGGAGATGAGCACTGCCCCTAGAGTTGGGCACGACTAGCACGCATGTGTGGGGGAAACCTTTACCTTTTTATATACAGCATGGTATTTGGCTCAATCTGGTGGACTGTTCTGGTAACTTCACTTTTAGAAATATAAATTCCCAGGGCATTGTTTAAAAATAAATATACTAATTTCAGAGTATGTCTGTGAAGATTCTCAGTCATCCAGGTGAGTTTATCCCCTGGAAGTTGAGTCATGGCTACTGGACTTCTTTTTGAGAGATAGAGATGTTTCGCTGCTCATCCAAACAGCTTCATCAGTCTGAATACTTAAGTGAATCTTAAGTTAAGTGAATCTGTGAATATTGATCCCATGGATAAGGGGGTCCTAATGTAGTTAGACTTGTTAATCAGCAATGAGCAGCTACTATAATTTATACTAGTTGCCTTTAACAGACACAACTAACCAAATTGATTTTGAATGCCATCTTCAAAATAAATAAGCATATCTTTCTGATGAAGAATAGTGTCATGCTAATTGCTAAAATAATACAGTGGCTAAATACTGTTGCATAGTGTAGTAAATAACATTAGAGTAGATTCATTGGCTTAATGGGGATTTCCTAAGTTAACTCTTGCATAAATACCATAGATTGAAATGGGCTACTTCTACTGGGAGTTACTTTAGCATGGTAAATTTCAATTAAAGTAGGCCCATTTGAATCAAAGGGACTTCCAGATGAGTAGACTGACCAAATCCTCAATAATTCAGTGAGCCTACTCTCGTTGTGTAGTGACACAATCAAGGAAGCAAGTGGGATAGGGATTTTTTTATTTTTTATTTTTTTATTTTTTGCTGTGCAAGTTTTGTTGAATCTTGGATAAAACGCTACTTAGGCAGAAAAAGCAAAGTAATCAGGCTACAACCTTTTGTAGTATCCTGAGGGTGACTAGATTTCTCTGCATAGTTCAGCAAACACAAAAGCCATGTAGACTAATTAGTTACAATCCTTGATTAAACAAAAGAGTATTTGGTGTTGCGTTGGCTAAGCATCCTAAGGCTGACATTTGTCCCAAGAGAGAGGCTGCAATGTGAAATGAAGTGAACAGATGGCCTGTTTGGGAAGAAACAGGAAGATAATGATTCCTCAAAAGGTGCCTTTGGGCCTGGAAAGGTGAAACTTGATCAAATGCAGGTGTAACAAAATGGCCACAGGATAATGGACCTTCTTCATATAGACAGGTAAGTCTTCCTCATTAACATGCCAATAAGAATAAACAATAAAACACAGCCGACAAATAGAGTAGGCAAAGGAGACCTTTCAGACCTTATCATGAAAGGTCAGACATATGAAATCTTCCTCTTCTACTTCATCCATTCAAATAAGGCCTGAACAAGGCTACCATGAGCCTATAATTTTAAATATATAGGAAACTCCCTGTTTGTAATGCAGTTACTTTCACCTGCTTAATCATGGCTGCTTCTGAAACTCAGATTGAATGCTGGATAGTAAATGAACTGCATAGTACACGAACTATATACATGAACTGCATTTCAGTGGTTCAGCCCTGTTTGGTGCCATGCCCACACATGTGTTCTTGGGTGCAGTGCACTCTACTCTCCTGCCTCCTTTGTGCACTTGCCCATTCCCCAGGCTATGCCCCTTCCCTTTCATCTCCTCAGCCCAGCTGCCCACACACCCATCATAGTGCACACTCCCCTCCTCTGGGGGCTGCCCACTCAGAAAAAGGAGGTGGGGCAGGGAAACCAACAGTGCTGTCTTTGAGTGGGTGATGAATCCCAAAATAATGGCTGAGGAGGGGTTTAAAGCCATACCGTCCGTCCCCCCACCAGGCCCCTGACAGGCTGCAACTGTTTCCATCTAAGAAGCTGAACCTGCCATCTACGTTGACCATGGCATTTGGAGACTTAAATAAAAACATATAGATCAGCTGCAAATGTTTTTGGAAGATGCTGATATCTGGATGTATTCCAATTAGGGATCCAGCCATGACATGGGACCAAGACAGTTCTGGTCACCCTGCTTGATGACATGCTGAAGAAGGGTGACTGGGGGGGGGGGGCTTAGACTGGGTTGGTCCTTCTAGATCTTCAGTGGTCTTCAATACCATCAATCACTGTATTTTCCTGGATAGGCTAGCAAGTTTGGAGAGTGGAGGTTTGATGATATTGTGCTCCTAGTTCTTTTTTGATGGCTGTTCCCTGAAGGCATGGCCTGGGGATGCTGTTTTGACCCTGCAAGTCCTGTATTTGGAGTCCCGCAGGGGTTAATCATCTCCTTCAATGGTCTTTCGCATTTATATAAGGATGCTGGGGGAGGTCATCTGGAGAGCTAGAGGTTACAGCCATCAGTTTGCTGATGACATGCAACTCTATCTCTTCTTTTCATTATTGGAATGATGCTTAACCTCAATTATGGACTGGACAAGGGCTTGTAAGGTCTGTAACAGGTTGGGACCTCATTACCTCATTGGAATATTTGTTCTTAAGATCATCTGTCCAGGGTCCCAGTCTATCCAGGCTTTACTGGGCCACCCCAAAAGAGGCCTATAAAACTACCACCAAGAACTGGGCTTCCGTAGTGATGACTGCAATACTATTAACTGCTTCACCTGTTGACATAACCTCTCTCCCTTCTTGACCTTCAGGAAACTTGTAAAATCTTAAGATTTTCAAAGAGGGTTTCAAGAACATCTTATCCCCTTGATGTTCCTGCTGATCCATATGTTTGCCATTGTCTCTGAAGATTATTGTTGTTGGGTTGTTGTTGTTGTTTGCTTTCTATTAATTGTGTTCTTTGTGGTTGCTGGGTGTACTGTGCAACCCTAACCCAGGGATATTTATTGTTTGGAACTTTGAAAATAACCTGAATTAGCATACTCCAATGGGATAGCTTATGGGCGGAACCAACTTGTGTTTATATATCTCTATACAAGCCTCCAGGAGTTAGACAAGACATATTATTTAGATGGGGGGTAGAGTTAGTTAGATAGGGCCTGAGTGATGTATAGTTACGTAATAATAGGGAGTGGGACTGATAGGATTTAGTCAAATATTAGATAAGGCATATATATTTAAACGTAACTGAAGTTAACACCAGAATTGCTGAATGTACTTAACATTTATGTTACAATAAAGTACTCTTATTTATTTGTTTTAAAAGAATAAAGTGTGTGAGACTCCATGATTTTAGCAATACACTCAGTCCAAATAGGGATTATTTTAAATGGTGGCAGCATAAATACCCATGCACACGACAGTGGGTATATGTTTTAAAATGTTGTTAGCCTCCCAAAATAGAGTCCAAGTGTGCTGCTTAAATACTACCCCCATAGAGCTTAAAGCACTTTCTGGGTGGTTTAATATGTTTAATTATGGAGATTACACAATGGACTCTACAGAGCAGACTAGGTACTTAATTTGCAAACCTTAGAAGGTCCTGGAACTGGCTGCCTGACCTAATCAGGATTGAACTCAGGTTGTGAGCAGAGTCTTGACCAGTACTGCAGTTTAACCACCGCACCATGAGGCTCAGTAGATAAATAAAGTGTTCCTGTGCCGGGAGACTCCAACAACATCTGCCACTCCCATGTCTTTTGGGTGAGAGCCAGAAGGGGCTGCTTGCAGCTTTTCCCTGTGGGTGCTGTTTGGCCTTGGAGTCTCTGTTACATGTTCATGGATATGGTGGGGAGTGGGAGGTAGGATGGTGGGGGTGAATGGGTGGATAACTGTTGCCATCAAGTATAGGAGATAGGACCCACAATAGAACTGAGGGAACAGGAAGGGGGAGGGAAATGGATGGGGCAGCCACTGGAATTGTGTAGGGGAGGGTATGGTGGTAGGAGTGGAACGTGCCCGCGTAGGAGAAGAGAGGTTAGATACCTTACATCTATCCCCTCTTCTGGTTCCACCCCTAGCCAGAAGGAATCAGGTGACCATATCAGCGAGCCCACAAGCCACACGGTGCTGTTGTTGAATGCCAGGTCGGTACAAAATAAGACAGCCCTCATCCATGATGTTATTCCGGATGAGGGTGCCGACTTGGCATGTATTACCAAGACCTGGGTGGGAGAGGAGGGTGGTGTTCCCCTGTCCCAGCTATGCCCGCCTGGGTACTCGGTCCAGCACCAGTGTCGCTTGAAGGGTCGGGGAGGGGGAGTTGCTATAGTCTATCAGAGTTCTATCTCCTTGACCAGACTTCTGATCTCCTTGGGAGGAAGCCTGGAGGGCCTGTACTGTGTGTTGGGCTCACGAGACAGATTGGGGATTCTGTTGGTGTACCGCCCACCCTGCTGCGTACCAACAGTCTCCCTGCCTGAGCTGAGGAGGTGGTCTCAGACCTGGTGTTGCGGACCTCCAGACTGTTGGTACTGGGGGACCTCAACATCCATGCCGAGGCAGCCTTGAATGGGGCAGCTCAGGACTTCATGGCCTGCATGACAACCATGGGGCTGTCTCAATATGTCAACGGCCCAATGCATGAGAAGGGCCATACTTTAGACCTGGTCTTCTCAACGGGATTGGAGGATGGTGGTCTGGATGTGGAGGGGTTGCTTCTAACTCCATTGTCATGATCAGACCACTTTCTGGTCAAGTTTAGGCTATTAGCTTCTCCTACCCTCTGCCAGGGCGGGGGATCTATTAAGATCATCCGCCCTCGGAGACTAATGGATCCAGATGGTTTCCTGGAAGCTCTGGGGGATTATCCGTCTGATATGTTCGGCGCTCCTGTCGAAGCTCAGGTCACCCTATGGAATAGGGAAATGTCCTGGGCGGTTGACACGATCACACCTAAGCGCCCTCTCCCCTTACGCAGAGCCCAGATGGCTCCTTGGTATACATCTGAGCTGCAGGCAATGAAGCGGGAGGGGAGCCGGCTAGAGCGCAAGTGGAGAAAATATCACTGTGAGTCTGATCGAACACGGCTTAGAGCCCATTATCGGGCCTATTCCATGGCGATACGGTTGGCGAAAAGGCAATATTTCGCCAACCGTATTGCTTCTTCAGAGTGCCGTCCAGCTGAGCTGTTTTGGGTGGTCCAGGACCTTCTTCAACCGAGAAATACAGTGGAGTTTCTGGACTACTCAGCAGCCAGTTGTGACGAGTTTGCTGTCCACTTTGGGGGAAAAATTGCTCAAATTCGCAGGGAATTGGACTCCTCTATTGGTGCAGAATCAAGGGATGTGTCCAGTGTGCCATGCTTAGATCCAGTATTCTTGCATGAGTTTGAATTATTGAGACCTGAGGATGTGGACAGGGTCCTTGGATCTGTCCATGCTACCACCACGCCACTTGACCCTTGCCCTTCTCGGTTAATTGAAAGATCTGCCAGGGGGGTTCACACCTGGGTCCAGGAGGTTGTTAATGCCTCCTTAAGAGAGGGAGTGGTCCCCACCACCTTGAAAGAGGCAGTGATTAGACCACTCCTTAAAAACCTAACCTGGACCCAGGGCTGGTGTTTAACTACCGACCAGTAGTGAACCTCCCTTATTTGGTCAAGGTGTTGGAGCGGGTGGTGGCTGGGCAACTCCAGGCACTGCTGGATGAAACAGATTTTCTGGATCCATTTCAATCTGGTTTCAGGCCAGGTTTTGGTAGAGACTGCCTTGGTTGCCCTGTATGATGACCTCTGCCGGGAAAGAGACAGGGGGAGTGCTACCCTGTTGATACTCCTGGACCTCTCAGCGGCTTTCAACACCATCGACCGTGGTGTCCTTCTGGATCGGCTGACCAGGCTGGGGGTTGGAGGCACTGCTTTGCGGTGGTTCCATTCCTTCCTGGCTGACCGTGTCCAGAAGGTGGTGCTGGGGGACAGTTGCTCTGCCCCGTGGTGTTTATGTCATGGGGTTCCTCAGGGCTCTATACTGTCTCCCATGCTGTTCAACATCTACATGGAACCACTGGGAGAGGTCATCAGGAGGTTTGGGCTGAGGAGTCAGCAATATGCTGACGATACTCAGCTCTACCTCTTGTTTTCCACCAATCCAGGTGAGGCGGTTTCTGTTCTGAACTCGTGTCTGGACCAGATAATGGACTGGATGAGGGTTAATAAACTGAAACTCAATCCAGACAAGACGGAAGTGCTGTTAATGGGTGCTTCGCCGAACAGGTTAGAGGGCCATATTCCTGTCCTGGACGGGGTTGCACTCCCCCTAAGGGACAGGGTCCGCAGCTTGGGGGTGCTCCTGGACCCCGGTCTATTTCTGGAAGCCCAGGTGGACTCGGTGCCCAGGGGTGCCTTTCTTCAGCTGCGGAAAATATACCAGCTCTGCCCCTACCTAGATGAGCAGAGCCTCATGACAGTTACGTATGCACTGGTAACATCCCGTATTGATTACTGCAATGCGCTTTACATGGGGCTGCCTTTGAAGACGGTTCAGCAATTGCAACTGGTTCAGAATCGTGCGGCGCAGCTGGTAAGCGGTGGGGCTGCTAGGGATCACATCACGCCGATTCTATGTAACCTACATTGGTTACCAGTTGCTGCCCGAGCCCAATTCAAAGTGCTTGTTCTGACATATAAAGCCCTAAATGGCTTAGGACCTAGATACCTGAAGGACCGCCTCCTTCCATACGAACATACCCGGCAATTAAGATCAAGCCAGGGGGCCTTCTTGAAAGAGCCATCCCTCAAGGAGGTGAGAGGGATGGCTTGCAGACATAGGGCCTTCTCGGCAGCTGCCCCCAGATTGTGGAATGCCCTCCCAAGTGAGATCCACATGGCGCCAACATTGATGACATTTCGGCGCCAGGTAAAAACCTTCCTGTTCCAGAAGTTTTTTAATTGATAAAATACAGACTCTCATGGCAATTTTACTGTAATGATTTTAGTGTAAGGTTTTTATTATTGTTTTAATTATTTATTGATATTTGATGTTTTAATTGTTTTAATTCTTTGATTGTAAGCCGCCCAGAGACCTTTGGGTAGTGGGCGGCATATAAATTGTAAAAATAAATAAATAAATAAATAAATAAATAAATAAATAAATAAATAAATAAATACAGGTAAACTACCTTAGGGTTGATTGAAAGATCACATATACACATTTAGCTAAACAGGATTACCTCTTAAAAACTCATTTGTATTTTGAAGTAAATACAAATCAAAAAAGTCACAGAGAGAGAGAGAGAAAGAGAGAGAGATGGCTGTTACAGATAACAGCAATCTGAAAGTTGTTGTTCAGTCTTTCATTTGTGTCCAACTCTTCATGACCCCACGGACCAGAGCTCGCCAGGCCTTCCTGTCTTCCACTGCCTCCCGGAGTTTGGTCAAATCCATATTGGTTGCATCAATGAACTGTCCAACCATCTCATTCTCTGCCGTCCCCTTTTCCTTTTGCCATCAATCTTTCCCAACATCAGGAACTTTTCCAAGGACTCCTCTCTCTCTCTCTGAAAGTTATTTCAATATCATTTTCCACTGAGATGATGCAATCCTCCTATGGCTAAAGAAACATATGGGCTTTAAATGCTTTAATTCTTATGCACCAGGCAGCAGGTTTTAAATTAACAATGAACTTGTTATTTTGTGTAATTCCAAGAAGGCAGTCTATCATTTTTAAGTTTACAAATTTTTTTTTAGTGAACTCATTTTGCTTGACCTGAGACATAATTTACATTATCCCCTCATCTATTACAGATTATTGCAGATAGAGTAGTGTGTGATTTCTACAGAGAATAGGCCTGATCTGTTAGATTTTCTGTTTCTCTATCTTTTTTTTTCTGTTTCTGTTTCCTTTTTGGAGTCATTCTTTGTTAAAAGCAAAATAAAGCTCAAAAGCTTGGTGGGGGGGGAGAGAATGACAGCACAAGAGGAAAAAGAAGGATGGGGAAAACTGAAGGAGGTTTCAAGTGCTTTGCTTTCTCCTTAATGAGATTAATCCATATGTTTCCTTCTCACATGCACAGGATTTTCTATTTTAAAAAGTTCACAGAGAGTGACTGTTTCTCAGCCTTTGGTATGGATGCATGGGCTTGTTCAGACAAAGGAGAACAGTTTGTGTTAAGCTCTTCAGAAGCTGTTCCTTTGGCGGCCCAAGACATCGAAGGAACATCTGTAAACTTAATGCTCTAACTAGAATTTCCTCCTTTCATCGTCTGTTCAAACCTTGTTTTGAGCTTTTGACTTACAATGAAGCAGAGTGTGTGCAAGAAATGGTCTCTGTGGCAGAAGAAGGTGCATAGTGGTAGATTGATGCACCATGTGCGTGGTGTATAGTGCATTAAGATATATTATGTCTATTTCTTCATATGTTTATATCCTTTCCCCCCTATCCCCTTCATTGACACCATTGCAATTGACTGCATATCCTAAGAATGAGAGCAGCCTCATGATTCTGAAAAAGGGAAGAGAATCACTGAAGCATTTCCATCAACCTCCTAACTAGAGATGGGCACGAAACGAACAATTTTTTGTTTCTGTTTTCATTTCTTCATTTCGTTACGTAATGAAATGACAAACAAATTTTGTCTCTAAAATGAAACAAAACGAACAGAAACACCGGAAATTTTGTCGTGCATTTCGCTTCCGTTACTGCAATATGAGTGAATTGCTTAAAATCCTTAAAAAATCACCAAAAAATGAAATAAATGGTAACAAAATGAACAAAAACAAAACTGAATTTTTTGCAAAAATTCACAAAAATGGAAACGAACCGAAACGGACCCTCCAAACAACAAACGACAAATAAAATGCCATATTTTGATTCGTGCCCATCTCTACTCCTAACTATGAGGTTGTCATAACCTGCTGACACTGTAGGGCAGGGATGGCGAACCTATGGCACACGTGCCAAAGGTGGCACTG
>JAHTLZ010000204.1:78216746-78243054 GCA_023846285.1 Phrynocephalus versicolor | reverse complement strand
TATTATTATTATTATTATTATTATTATTATTATTATTATTATTATTATTATTATTATTATTATTATTATTATTGAGATCTAGCATCCAAATGTTTCATGGAGTGCCCCCTAGTTCTAGTGTTGTGCGATAGGGAATAGCTTTGAATGGGGACCTACATTTTGGACATTTGGTAGAGAATTAAACATACAGAGCTATGTCCTATATCAAAGATGGATGCTGAGATATCCAGACAATCAGAGCAAATACCCAAAGATGGAATAAGCAGTGGATGTACCAGTATAACTGCCAGCATTTCCTCAGCTACATCTGGAAAATGAGGAAATAGCTCACAAATTCATCCGCAGTCACAGGCTTGAATCCACCATCCACATAACTCTTTGTTTTGCCTCATATTTACACGAGAAAGTAAAAAAGAAAGTATTTCTCTTAAAGGTGAGGCATTTGGGTCACCTCAACAAGCAAAGATGGAATTTTTGTCCAAGTTAGTAACTCTTCAAACCAAAAAACAGAGATCGCACAAAATACAGATTTTTCTTCTAAAGAACTCTTCTACGAATGTCTATGTTATTTATTTTGCCTAGACACATCCCAAACCCATACCACAAATCACATTTCCTTCAAGTCTTGTATGTATCCCTTGCCTGTGTCATTCTACTTTAAAATAATTTAGCAGGTTTGATTAGCTTAAATGTGATGCCTTA
Source organism: Phrynocephalus versicolor (assembly GCA_023846285.1). Classification (NCBI taxonomy): domain Eukaryota; kingdom Metazoa; phylum Chordata; class Lepidosauria; order Squamata; family Agamidae; genus Phrynocephalus; species Phrynocephalus versicolor. Next base: position 78,242,352 of record JAHTLZ010000204.1, on the reverse strand, counting down.
ACGTAATCCCTTAAGAACCCTGGAAAGTCGAGATGTTCAAGACACTGAAGAGAATGACTGATTCTACACTTGCACAACTGCTTTGATGAATGAACATTTACAGGCGAGAGGCCTCAGAAGAGTTGTTCATGACATGTGAAATGTTCAGCCAGACATGTTGTGTGCTTTGCTTCTTAAAAAGGAAGGAGATTGGATTCTTGGACTTGGGTGTTCAAAGGGAAAGCCCACTTGGGTTACAGAAGGAGTCTCTATAAGTTACCAAGACCTTGATGCGAAAGTCAGGTGCTTCTTGTCTTACGCTTGCCTGGAGACAACTACCAGTCTTGACAAATTTCACCCTGTGCAATTTCACACTAAATTTCACACTAAGGTGAAATCAGAGAGTTTTAGCAATTCCCCTTTACATCAACTCCACTTCACTACTCAGTGGATATATAATAAAGATTACACCTGTATGATCTAGGCATAATGCCCCTCCCAAAATGGTTACCCCTCCCAAATAGGGTCCCTCATGTGAAGTGGTATATTTTGAAAGGGCAAAGGTACAGATATACACATTTTTGAAACAGGGGCACTGCTGTAGTACAATTTTACCTCCCATTTATGCTTTGAAAATGATATATATGTTTAACAAGGATAATAAATCGAAGACACAGATTTTCATGACATAAATTGCAAAAAGATGGCACTTAACATAAAAGTTTTATCCCTTCATCTAATCCCTCCATTACTTTGATTGATCTCCCACCAGGCTGGGCATGGAATGAAGTGAAACCTACCAAGACCCCTGAAATATAGGGTGGGTAACCTCATTAATTCTGGCATCATGCACTTGAAGCAAAAATGTCTAATACCTGCAGAATGTGCACTAAAAACAGTTATTCTGATCCTGAGTGAATTAAATAAGGTTGTTTCTACTCCATCCTCTAAAGTAGTTCTGTTGTAACTCTAGTGCAGTGGTCCCCAACCCCCGGTCCGTGGACCGGTCAGCACCGGGCCGCCAGAGGAGGCCGGGGAGGCTCCTCCCCTTTTCCTCCACCGCCCTCCTCCTCCTCTTCTTCTCTCCCGCGGGCGGCCGGTGGAGGAGGAAGGCTGGAGGAGCGCAGGAGGAGCCGCCGCCGCCGCTGGCGGGCAGAGGAGGGAGGCAAAGGCGGCGGCGGTGCATCCTCCTCCTCCTCGCCCTACACCAGCAGCAGCAGCAGCAGCAGCAGCCACGGCGGCGGCGGTGCATCCTCCTCCTCCTCCGCCCTCCTCCTCCTCGCCCTCCACCAGCAGCAGCAGCCACAGCAGCCACAGCGGCGGCGGCACGTCCTCCTCCTCCTCCCGCCGCCGCCGCCGAAGGAGCAGCAGCAGCAGCAGCGAGGGCAATTGCGGAGGGGTGGTGGTGGCGGCGGCGGGACGGGGGCGATTGCAGCAGCAGCCACCCCCCGCAATCGTCCGTCCCGCCACCGCCGCCGCCACAATTGCCCCCGTCCCGCTGCCACCGCCACCACCCCTCCACAATTGCCCTCGCTGCTGCTGCTGCTGCTCCTTCGGCGGCGGGAGGAGGAGGAGGAGGAGGAACTGGAGCAGGAGGCGGCGGCGGCTCGTCGGTGCCGTGAGGGCGCTTCCAGGCGTGGCCGGGCAGGTGCCGTGCGCGGGGCGCCGGAGCCAGGAGCCGCGCACGGGTCTCGCTGCTGACGCCGCACTTGCTCCTGCTGCCGCCGCCGCCATGGGCCTCCTCCTCCACCGGGGAAAGCGCTGCTGGTGCCCCGCTCCACCACCACCACCAGCAGCAGCAGCCTCCTCCTCCGCCCTCCTCCTCCTCCTCCCCCAGGGTGCGCGCCCTTTGGCCCCTCCCTGCGGCCGCACTCCAGGGCAGAGCCCGGGTGTTTTCCCCGCCACCGCCGCACCTGTGTTGAGGGGGGCGGGGGGGAGCGGCGCAGGCCGGCCCGGGTGTTTTCCCCACCGTCGCCGCCACCGCCGCCGCCGCAACCCCCCCCCCCGCAATCGCCCCCGCCTCAACAACAACAACCGCCTCCTCCTCTTCCTCCTCCTCCTCCTCCGCCTCAGGCTTCCTCGCGCGCCGCCGGCCCCACGCAGCCGACGCTGGCCCACAGGGGCATCACCACCCCCGGCAGCGGAAGCCCCCTGGCGGTGGCCACGCAGACGCCTGCCGGAGCCGGCCGAGGAGCCCTGCCCCACGGGCGCCGCCGCCGCCACCGGGCTCGACGCGGGGCAGCCCCACATGAGGAGGAGGAGGAGGAGGGGCGCGCAGCAGCCCCCCTCGGGCCCCCCACCCACCGCCTCCCCTGGGCTCTTCGCCCCCGCCGCCGCCGCCGCTGCCCCGTGCTTCCCCGGTATCTCCGCCGGCGCCCGAAGGCAGCGCCTGCTCCTTCTCCTCCTCCGTGGGAAGGATCCGGCCCTGTCAGCGGCGGCGGTCCCCCGAGCAAAGCCGGGCCTCCCCGGAAAGGAAGAGCCCCAACTTGCCCGTTTGCAAAGGTGAGAGGGAGGGGGTGGGGTGGTGCGGTCGCGCGTGTGTGCGTCTCTCTCTCTCTCTCTCTCCCCGCCGACCCCCCTTTCGCATTCCTTTATCTCCCCCCCTTCCCCACCCCCACCCCCGGGCCACGGAAAAATTATCAAAAATTTACTGGTCCTCTGGGATAAAAAGGTTGGGGAGCACTGCTCTAGTGGATTGCACCATAATGTGTACAGTATTGTTTGAAGTGTGCTATAAGAAGAGGAATATATGTGGTCAAGGCAACGCATTTATAAAGTTAGCACCCATCTGTTCTAATAGTAATAATAAACTGAGAAAGCATCATTCAGAACTTCACAGAGTGCAACCCCTGCTCCATTTGGGTATTTCTGAATTGTTTGATTGAGTGCAAACATAATTACACATCCAGGTTCTTCAGTTTCATGGTTCTAATTTTACATAGTGATTGTGCCATTGCTTCTCTTAGCCTGGGACTCGCATTTTATTGGGTTGTTTAGATGTCACACACTTCTTTCAGCCACATGGGAGGCCTTTAGGTTTGCAGGGAAATAAGCTACAACTATGATACAGTGGTGGAGACTCTGATCTGATGACCTATGAGCTTACTCTACCTGTTGTCTACGTGCTTTAGGGAAGCAGCCTCAATGCCCAGTGTGCTGCTTCTTACAGCTTTCTGCCTTTGTATCAACTAGGACTGGATTGCCTTTCAAGCAGAGGACACTTTACAGAGGAATCTCCCCCAGATATCTCTGTGTTAAGGTGACCCATCCTGGAAAAGATGATGCAGTGGTCCTGGATATGAAAACTGGGCTGTCATACACAAATGGCTATAGAAGCATTGCGTGAATTTCTTTTTTTCCTTGGTGAAATGCGGCAAATGGGTGTTTTCATATCTTGAGACCAACGTAACCTTGGGATGTGATTTTCACTGTAAATGCAGGCAGCATGAAGAGTTAAGCGCCACTCTAATTGCTAATCCTTCAGGCAACTGACTCAGATCTGTTGCATTATTTCATTTGGCAAACCTTCCTTTCTTGCCTGTGTAACTCAGGAATATACTCACTCACTCGGTGAAAAATTGTTGCTGAACTAAAACTTGGTAAATTAATGGGAAAGCTTCAGCTAGAAGATTAATAGAGTTTGTCAGATTTTTTTTTTTTTTTGCATGTATTTATTCAGAACACCCACACACAAAAAGAGGACACAGTTTGGAATTTCTTCACTATGTTTAGGCAAAGGGGGGCAAAAAAGAGCAGAGATAAGCAGGAAAAGAAAGCAGCGAGTACTCGGTCACGTACAGCAGCAGCAGTGATTATTAAGACTCACAGAAGTTCTAGCCCGGATACAATCAAGACAGCAGAAGCGTGGTATGCTGTGACACAAGCTGTCCTTTAAGGAAAATGTTTAATGTATTCAGGAGCTGTGGGAATGAAAAGTAGCCTGGGCATCAGATTTTTCTGAACTGGACATTTGAAGTGTCAGCATTTCCAGCCTTCCCTTGGATTCCTTTCCCTACTCTCTCTTCTCAAATGCAGCTTTTATTTTGCCTGGACTGGAATAATAAAAAAGGCCAGGCAGAAGAGCCATGGGGATGTATTTACACGGCAAACACCTCGGCGCTCTCCACTTAATGGAATTTGCAGATACAGATCCCCAAAGCTGACGACGTGCACCAGAAGTTAAGACAGATTTTCCCATAAAAGAATTCACAAGATGGCTCGGTTCAAACTTTTATTGCATCTGACCACTCCAGCTGCCTAGCTTTTATTCTGACGGCATGCAGATGGGCTTGGGGCTACTTTCACAAGGCATCTCAATTGCTCTGCACTTCTTACCTTTCAAGAGACCTAGAAAGTTGCTGTTTAATCAAGAACATCTTCTGATTAAACAGCCAATGTTTAATAGTAGACATGGGCACGACTTGACGAAATTCTCGTTTCCGTTTCCGTTACTCATTTCCGTTATGAAATGGAAACGATAACGACAATTACTCCCCCAGAACTCGAACTCGAACCAACAAAAGAAAAATTGGGTCTGATTTGTCGTTGTCGTTCCTGGCATCGGAGCGATCGCGCGATGCCAAGCAGCACAGAAAAAAGTTTTAAAAATTAAAAAAAAAACCGATTCCTGGCCAAAAAAGCAGGCAAAAATATGCCTGCCTGAGGGCACCTACCAGAGGGGTGGTTTCTGGGGGGGGGTGGCACTCCAGCCTTCCCCCCCTCCTGTCCTGGGCTGCTGGTACCAGGCTGGGAGGGCGCATCCTCGGCGTCTCCATTTGCCATGCGATGCAGGGGGATCCACAATGGTGACCGCAATATTTTTTTTGAAATCGTGGTCCAAAAACCCACCAAAGCACCACAGAAACATGCGAAAATTAGCTATTTTAAATGCTTGAATTTTTACAGTAGCAGCAGTGGGTTTTTCTTGCAATAAAACGTCTCCATTGATTTTATTTTATTTTATTTTATTTTATTTTTTACACCTGTGCACGCGCAATGATGGGCTGGCCATGGGATGGGACCATGCAAATTTTTGGAGCCATTCCACCAATCACATGGCCAGGTTTTGCTGATGCTGAGACTTGCTGGTACCAGGCTGGGAGGGGGCATCCTCAGCGTCTCCGTTTGCCATGTGGTGCGGGGGGGATCCAAAATGGCGACCACAATTTTTTTTTTTAAATCGTGGTCCAAAAACCCACCAAAGCACCACAGAAACATGTGAAAATTAGGTATTTTAACTGCCTGATTTTTATAGTAGCAGCAGTGGGTTTTTCTTGCAACAAAACGTCTCCATTGATTTTATTTTATTTTATTTTTATTTTTTTACACCTGCGCACACACAATGATGGGCTGGCCATGGGATGGGACCATGCAAATTTTTGGAGCCATTCCACCAATCGCATGGCCAGGTTTTGCTGAGACTTCTGGATGTGCCAGAGAGGGCATTAAAAGCCCACCAACCCTAAGCCTAAGCCTAAGCCTAACCCTAACCCTAACCCATACACCAGTACACTGTGTTCTTAGTGGGCCAGAGGCACCCAGAGGTACAGCCCACTAACCCACCCTAACCTTAACCGTTACCCTAAGCCTAGCCCTTACCCCCCTAACCCCATGCTCTGGGAACTGGAAGTCAAGTCGCGTTAAATCACGGCGGTAATGACAAACGACAAACGACATGACGAAATGACAAATTTTTGAAAAGTTTCGCGAAAAATGGAAACGAGCTGAAACGGACCCGTTCTGAAAAATGACAACTCGGAAAAAAAAAATTCCTGGTCGTGCCCATCTCTATTTAATAGGAGAAACCAGGCAAAATTTGGCTAACCTAAAAAGATCCCTCTAACTTTGGCTGATTCCCATGCTAAGTCTCTTTAACACACATGTAAAAACATCCATGTTAAACACCTGCTGACTGCCCTGTCAGTTCACAAATTTTTCATCCATTCATTCCACTACCAGTCAGCTACTATATGGTGATGACGAAGATAATGGATAAAAAGGTCTTATAATCACTCACAAGAAAGAGGCCCAATGCTGGGATGCATGAAGGATATTTTAGGTTGGGTTTCTGTGCCACATAGCCATAAAAGTAAGCTCCATTGAGCATAGTGGAATTTACTTTTGAGTAGGCATGCATACATTTGCACTGTCAGAGTCATGCCAGAGGTAGCTTAGGAAAGAGTTAGCTACTGGGTAGTTTCATTGTCAATGGTGTTGGCATAGATCAATGGAAGCAGTATGCTCAGAGCCTGAAAACATCTGAATACAACCCTCACCAGCTTTTGTGGACTCTCTACTTGGTTGGCTGATTAGTGTTATTCTGTCTAAAAGGTACTGGATAAACATTCATAACTAAGGCATGCAAGTTCAGGAGTAAATCTTCAAATATTTTATAGAAAAAATGCACGAAAGCCATCCCAACCAGGTGTCTTCTCTGCTTTTAAAGTTGGAATTGATTGGTATGGCAATGGAACCAATTACCTCAAGAAGTGGTTTGTGCTCCAACACTGGAGGCATTCAAGAGAAATTTTGACAACCACCTGGCAGATATCCTTTGAGTTGTATTCCTGCATAGAACAGGGGGTAAGACTTGATGGTCTTATAGGCCCCTTCCAACTTCACTATTCTGTTAGCATATAATACTACAAGTACTCCACTTGATTTAGAAGAACCTGCAGCTGATTGACAGGAGATTCATCTAGTAGATTCTATAAGGGGGGGTGGGTTCCCTTCATGAAAGCTTCTTGCATCATTTGTCTTTTATTATGTTTTGGGTTCAATTTCATTCAATTGGGAGTGCCATTCCACTGTTGTTCAAAGATGTCACTTTCAAATCTGACATCCTTATTTAAGATAGGAAAATTCCTTGGGTTGAGCGGAGAGCAGCTGTAATTGGAACACCATAGAAATTTGCAGATGAAATGCACCCAATTCCTTAGCAATAGGGAAGGTATTCCTCTTTTGTCCTACTTTGTTTGCTGGCTGCCGCTGACCACTGATGAAAACAGGATGTGTTGTGTACTACCAGGCTGGAGCTGACTTCAAGTGACCCTAACAGGTCTTTCAAGGCAAATTAGATATTTAAGAATCAGTTTGACCTGTTACACACACCAGTGAGTTCCCATGGCCAAGTGGGGATTCAAAACCTGGCCTCTCGAGTCCCTGTCCATCACTCTGACCCCCTACACTACACATGTTATACCAGAATATTAGGGAAAAGAAGAAAGAAAAGATGTAGTTGTACTCAAGTCTTTCTCCACGTCTTCTCATAGAAAAGCCGTTGGCCACTATTCAAACAGCAATTTTGGATCTGAGGCAGAATGGTCTCATTCTGTTCACATCCAGCAATATTTTCTTAGGTTCTTAAAAGAGAGAGAATTTTTTTCTCCAGAGCAAACTTGGATAAGACACGCTGCCCATCATAGCTCATCATTTTGATCTGAGCAGTGCATAAATATGGCGACCAAGCATGAAGGCAAGCCTCAACTCTACAGCCTCTCAAGAAACCATACAAGCTAAAAGGGAAAGGACCAAGAGGCCTGCCATGCACGTGCATAAGGGAATTATTGTGGAGGAAAGGAGGGAATTTATAAAGTAAATTGAAGCACAAATCTTCTAGAACCACAATATGGATTTTCTTTCACAAGGCAATATTCTGACACCATATGCAATGATTTACCATCTGTTTCCTGGAAGCTGTTTCTAAAACATCCTTGGAGTTGCAATATATGAAAGAGAGAAGCTATACCAATAATTGTGTGCAACTGAAAAAAGGCAGAGACCCACAAAAGGAAAAAAGGAAGTAGCAAAATCGAACAACAAAAAGTAGGGAGAAATCCCCTCCCTTGTGTAATGTGTGGAAAACCAATCACAGTGAAAGTATCTTGCAAACCACTAAATCTATGTTCAAACTGGGAAAACTCAACTGCACAAATTTTCTGGGTCACCCCCTCACCTTCAGCTCTAGCCAGCCTGGCTAATGGTCACTAACATCCAAAGGGCCACAGATTCCCAAGCTTTCCCTGTACAACATAAGGAAGCTTTTTTAAACCTTCAGTTGAGTTGGATCTTGCTTTTTATGTTCTGCCTTCTCCAGCAGCCTCGGAATAGCTAATGTTGTGCGATCGCAGTCACTTTCTACACCGGCATCGAATGTTAATTCCAGATCTTGAAAAGGTTGCTCTCTTGGATCACATGTTAATTAGTTCCATGCAAATTGGTGTCTTTCAGTGTTCTTTCTGGTGATGCATGCTCTCCTCTCAAGGGATGCCACCCTGCTCGAAGCTGGTACCACCTTTGAATGAAAGAGCCAGGTGGACAAGGCCAGTTTCGGGGGCTTCCTCTTGAACCTTTTCAGGCCATTATGAGTGGCAGCTGCTAAATTCATCAGCTTTAAGATTTACTCTTCCAGGGATTAACTCTTTATCATACAGATCATATGGTATATCTTTAATCAGTGCTCCATTTAGTTGTATTTTTATTTACTTTTTTTGCTGAGCCCCAAGCGCTGTAGCGTGGGCTTGGAGCTAGCTGGCAAAAAAAGTTTTAAAATTGCTCCTTTAAAAACCTTTTTTATTTTATTTTATTTTATTTTATTTTATTTTATTTTATTTTATTTTATTTTTTGCTGAGCCCCAAGCACAGATCAGCTGTAGTGCTGGCTTGGGGCTGGCAAAAAAAAAGTTTGGGGGTTAAGTGCCACCAGTATGCCAACGATACCCAGCTCTACCTCCCATATCTCAACTTTATACATTTAGCTGCAGTAATGAACTGGATGAGGATGAACAAAATGAAACTAAACCCAGATAAGACAGAGGTGCTTCTGGTCAGTTGAAAGGGAGAACAAGGGATAGGGATCCAACCTGTACTGAATAGGGTCACCCTCCAATTACAAAAAAACAGGTACACAGCTTGGAGGTGCTCTTGGACTCTTCCTTGACCTTGGATACCCAGGTCACGGCTGTGGCCAAGAGCGCATTTCCACAATTAAGGGTAGTATGCAAGTTACACCCCTTTCTTGAGAAACCAGCTCTGGCCATGGTGACACATGTCCTAGTGACATCCCGGCTAGACTACTGTAATGTGCTCTTTGTGGGGCTACCGATGAAAAGTCTCAGGAAACTCTAATGGGTCCAAAATGGAGCGGCCAGATTGCTGACTGGGGTGGGGTACAGAGATCACATTACGCCCCTATTAAAGTAGCTCCACTGGCTGCCAATCAGCCACCAGGCACAATTCAAGCTCCTGACCTTGACCTACAAAGCACTGTAAGACCTGAGTCCTAGCTACCTTAAAGATCGAATCTCACAGTATGAACTGGCTCAGGTGTTAAGGTCATCAGGAGAGGCCCTTCTCTCCATCCCACCACCCTCACAGGTACGTCGCATGGGAACCAATGAAAGGGCCTTCTCGACTGCTGCTCCCAGACTCTGGAACTCCTTCCCACTAGAGGCCAGGACTGCCCCATCTCTTAAGTCTTTCTGGAAACAGGCAAAGACCTTTCTCTTCAGGCAAGCTTTCTTTGAATGATAGACTACCTATTCTGTGACTTTTATATGAATCTATCATATATGAACATATAGATTTTATGTCTATAGACTATATGATTGCATTGGCACTATGTTCTCAATGTTAGTTTCCATCACTCATAACTTTACATAGAATTTTACTCTCTTTTTAACTGCTCACATTCTCTGGTAGCTTTAATGTAATGTTGTATTTTGGTGCTGTAGGATGTCCCCTCAGTTCCCTGTTCTCAATACTAGAATACATCTTAATTGTACTGGACTGTATATTTTCCCTCATTACTGTAAGCCGCCTTGGATCATTTTCAAGGAGAAAGGCGAAGTACAAATACCATAAAATAAATAAATAAATAAATGTATATTTAGTTGTAGATGATATTAAAAGAATCTGATTATTGTATTTTCTTTTGATGATGGGAGGTCAAAAGATAGAGGTAAACTGAAGTAAGTAGTTTTGCAAAAGTTGTCAAATTGATTAAATCTGTTTTGGAAAAATACCCCCCAAAAACCTTCAGATGCTTCATGAAAATTTATTTCCCATACCTCCTATCAACTCGGTAAGAACATTTTGATGATTTAAAAGTGAACATAATGTAAAGAAATACTTTGTTTATTTGTATTTTGAAGCTAAGGAAGAATGTTGCTTCCTAGACAGAGTTTAATGATAGCAAGTGGAAACATTAACCATACAATCCCTTGTGCAATGATAGGGACGTTTATCCTTTTTTCTATATGAAAAAGAAGTAAGATGGGGATTAAATGCATTACCATAATAATAAAGGGAGTTATGTGTAGATGTTTCTTTCGCATATGTATCTTAGACTAAGACTGGGAACAATTTCATTTCAATTCATTCTTTTAACAAACATTTTTCAATATATGTATTTTTTCATATATTCAGAACAGAAAGAATTTTAGAGGGAAACATTTTCTGAACATAGGAAAAACAGAAACTTCGAGATTTGGGGAAGAGAGGGAAGTCTGATAGCTTGGGGCCTTTTCACACGACCCCTAAGATCCGCTGGCCACTTAAACTCGGACCAGAAATCTTGGGGGTTCGTTGCTCTTCCTGCATCCCCACCCCTCCGCACTTCCTTGCTCCTGTCTGCGTGAGGGGAGGGAGAAAAAAAGGGACAAAAGAATGCAGGAGCTGGTGGGGAAACAATTGTAAGCTCCGGAGCTGGCAGCCATTTGCTGCAGAGTTTAGGGATTGTGTACAAATACCCTTAGCTGTTAGCTCTTAAAAGCTTGGGTTTGGATCTCTGTTCTTCTTCTTCTTCAAATATACATTCTGATAGATACTAAATGGTCTTTCTCATGCTGCGAAAGGCTGAACCCATTAATTTGGCCATGGGATATGAGATGCTTCCTTCAATTCACTTTTATTTCCCTCCCCGTGTATCCTTCATCCAGCATGTTTTCTGACTTAATTGGAAACTGAACACGGACTTAATTTCCAGTTTAATTCTGTAAAGTATGCTTGCCACTGAAGCAAAAGCTTGCAATTCACAGGAATACACATCCCCCCCCCATCTTCTAGTTTCAATCTCCAAGGTTTGATACAAAGTAAGAGAGAACCTTGGTGCTGATTAGTCTGCAGAAGTTTGACCCTAAATATACCTACTTGTAAGCAGGTTCCATTGATTTTGACAGAGCTTACTCAGAAATCTGTTGAAGGCTGGCAGCTTTATTTAACAGTTTCATGGTCACTTAAAATACTTCACAGAACATTATTGGCAACCTCCATAGCTCGTCATGGTGTTGCTATGCAAACATGAAAGACACACAGAATATTTAACACATATTGAAACATTGGCAGAGGGACTGCTCTTTCATGTTTTTACGGATGAATATTTAATAACTTAATCATAATACCACAAAAGGAAGTCTCATTACTCAGTGACACACTCTAAAATCCTTCGTACTGAACACACATCTCCAAAAGTTCTCCCCTCCATATATATTAATGATTGTATCAGAAGTTTTAAAAGAGATACCTTGATTAATACGTGAAAGTTAAATTAACTTCTGTTCTTAATGTTTTGATGTTATGTTCTTAATGTTTCTTAATGTTATGAAAAGTGCATGCAATCAAACTGGTAAAGAAGGTTGGTGGGCAATTAGGATAGCACTCCTTGTAAGATTAGCTGCCTAGATGCCCTAAGCACATCTGATCTCGCCTGATTTTGGAAGCTAAGCAGGGTCGGCCCTGGTTAGTACTTGGATGGGAGACCACCAGGAAATACCAGGTGCTGTAGGTGCCTGGAGTAGGAACTGGCAAACCACTCCAGTATTCCTGCCAAGAAAACTCCATGGACGTGGAGTCACGAAGAGTCGGTCACGACTGTAACGACACAACACACACACACCTTATAAGATTATATATTACTAGCTGTACCCGGCCACGCATTGGTATGGCTCAACCCGGTGCAGGGGTGAGCTGAGCTGTGGCCCAGCTCGCCCATGCAACCTCTGGTTCCTCTTCCTCACCTCCTTTGCCTGCCACAGCCAGCCTGGGCTCCCTTTTGAAAGCCCCATGACTTGCCCTGTGCATTTCATGGGCTTGTAAAAGTGGGAGGTTGACTGGGCAAGGGAAGAAAAGAGCCATGAGCCAAGCCCCACGAGCCACTGCTCACCCCTTGCTGCTGGGTCAGCACTGCTCGCTTCCTGCCACAACCTCCCTCACTCCCTGCTGCTCCACGAGAACCCTGTTCCCTGCTGTCTTAGGTTTTTGTCTCTTGTCCAAGAAGCTGGCCCTCAAGGTGGGGAATTATTTTTGCCCCTCCTGTGATTGCTTTTTTATTGCCTTTCCCAACGTACAGCCCCAAGAACTCACCACCTCAAGGCTTGCTTTCCATTTGTGACATATTTAGTACAGTGTGTGTTCCTTTTATGACCAAAAGATGATGCAGGTGTGGCATCTATTTATTGCGTGATGGTGATGGGGCTCCCACACACAGAGAGAGTGAGAGTGAGAGTGAGAGTGAGTGAGAGAGAGGGGGGGAGAGGGAGAGCGAGAGAGAGAACCCACTGTGCAGCCTTTCCCAACGTACAGCCTCAGGAACTCACCACCTCATGGCTTGCTTTCCATTTGTGACATATTTAGAACAGTGTGTGTTGATTTTACGTCCAACAAATGGTGCAGGTGTGACATCTATATAATAGTACATATATGAAAACACGTGCATATGTGAATACAACGTTGTGTCAAAATTTCAAACCAATCGTTGAAGAACTTTTGGAGTTTTAAGATTTTGAACAAACGGGTATTTACATTTTTATTTATAAATTTATTTATATAAATAAATTTTATTTATTATTTATTTATATATAAAAAGATAAAGATGAATCCAAATTACAGTGGGCCAGGTCATATGCGTTAATAATGCCGGCACAGCCACCAAAGGATTAGTCTTTTTTAATGGAGTGAGTGAACAGGCAGATACCAAATGCTCTTACCTTTCTCTACCAAATCAGATTAGTTTCCAAATAATTGTGACAAACTGAACACATTTCATCACAAGCCGTATGTTTCACTATATTTATATCCCATCTTCTTCCTATCTTAAAAACCTAAGGTTCTGAAGGTCTCCAACATTTCGCCACTATTTAGATGCAGAATTGCAAAGTTTCAACAACATGGCTGCATTGTTAACCCTCAGACCACACACACTGGGCTCAATGCTGACATATGTATGATCTCCTCTGCAATAAAAACTACAGAACACAACTGTGATTCACTGCCCATCATCATGCCTTGAAATTTTACCTGTTTTTTAAGACAACAATGCCCAGAATCCCCGAGCTAGCATGACTCCTGCTCTGGCAGAAACATATTGCTAAAATAATGCCTCTTCCTGTTTGCCCATTGGGAGCAGTAGCATCCTCCCATTTTAGTGTTGACAGTTACATTGGGCCATCCTGTGACCGACTCCAGGACCGGGAATCCTACTGATGCTTTGAGTGAGGCCTGCATACGTTGGGCCAGCATAACTGTGCCATACTGACAAAACACTGCAGCTTGTCTCAGATACATGCCTGGTCACACATCCAAAGGCACAACCAAGATGCATCTTGGGACCATGTCAATTACCTGCAAAAATTATGCCATCTGTCTTTACAGGAACACCAATAGGATTCTATCTATCTATCTATCTATCTATCTATCTATCTATCTATCTATCTATCTATCTATCTATCTATCTATCTATCTATCTATCTATCTATCTATCTATCTATCTATCATCCCATAACTGGATGCTTTTTAATGAGGCTTAACTAAACCTAAATTAGATGGTGGTGTTTCCCCTAAGATATAGCAGCTATTGCCATCATTATTGTCTGAACAATTTCTCTGAAGGATACTAGGGGAAGAAAATGAGTGCTTTCTGAAGAGGGGGAAGGAACATATACTAGTATTATTAGACCAATACTGTTACATCAGTATTGTACAGTTATAACGCATTACATAGTTAGTGTGGAATGTTTTTTCCCCCTATATACTCCGAGTGCTTCATGTAAGTTTCCAATTACTATCAGTGTTCTGACCAAAATACACTCATTGAAACAATGTGTGTGTTGTTTCATCTCCTTCCGTTCATTCTCCTCAGGCATCTCTCCCCCTCCCCAATCTTCTGTTGTTCAACTGATTTAGGTTCTCTCCCTCTCTCTCCCTCCCTCTCTCTCTCTCTCTCTCACACACACACACACACACAAACACACAGACAAAACCTGCCCTTGTTAGTAATCAGACTGTACATTTCTTCTCTGACCTTGTGGATAAGTGATTCTTAGCCGTTAAGCTGTAAAGAAGCTGTTATATCAATACCTCATGCCTTGGTGTTTTCCAGGTCAGCTTTTACCTCTAGGGTGTTACCAAGACACTGGATGTTGTTCGTCTCTGAACTCCTGCACTCCTCATCTCTTTCTGTCAGGATCAATTACGAGGTCTGTCTTGACAATGGCGGTTCCTGGTGTCCTGGCAGCTTCGCCGTCTCCCTAGCGATTTGCAAGAGAGAACTCAGGCTTGATGAGAAAGCAAAAAAGTATGGTGGGGCAGATGGAGTAATTAATGGCTCTGGGAAGCAGGTGGGTCATACATGTACTATAAAGCAGGAATAGGAATATAAAGAAAGAGAGAGTGCATGGGTCAGTAGTTTTGTTAGCACCATGGAGGGGAGAGGGAACTAAACGGGGGGGGGGGGGCTTCCCATTTTGGCTTTCTTCCACATTTGGAACAGTGTAAAAGCCTACAAGCCTGTTCAGACATTCAGAGTAGGATTCATTGAAGGTGGCCCTCCATCTTCCCTATTACATTTCTTCAGTGTAGAGATACAAAGCCCTGTTGGTGTAGTAACAAGTCCTGCATACTTACCAGAGCTCTCTCCTCTGCTGAATGAGTAGGGTTACAGGCTGAAGGAAGCAGCATCCAATCAGAAATAGTGGATTTTCAGGTTTTGCTAACAAATCCCTCCTCAACATTATGCTTTTGTGACTCCAGCCTGAGATGGGAAAATCTGAGAATGTGGAACAAACACAAAATAGACAGTGATATAATATCTATTCAAACCAAAGGCTCTGGGTGCTAAAGGTTTAAAAAGGGCATGTTAAAGTCTGCAAGCTTCTTTGAGTCACCTTATCAGGTCAATAACACCAAAAAAATCCCTGCATGTTCAATGTTGTTAGTGTTAAATAGGTGTTATATGACGTGAGCCCTAGCTAGGAAGGGGGTTATCAGCATATAGGTGAGGGAAGGGTGTGTTCAAGGCCACATCCTTCTCTGTCCTCTGTGTTTGGAGAGCCGCTGTCACCAGAGAAGAACATGAAGGCTCTCCCTTGGAACTGGAAACCAGAATTCCGCCATCTGAAGCTGCCTGGGTAGCACAGGGGTTTGACTATCTGGGTGAGGTGTCAAAGGTTGAGAGTTCCATTCTCTACTGTAACTTTCAGGAGAGGAGTCATTCCATGTAGAGCAGGCATGTCCAAACTTCAGCCCTCCTGATGTTTTGGAACTACAACTCCCACAGTCCTTTGCCATTGGAAATACAGGCTTGGAATTCTGGGAGTTGTGGTCCAAAACATCAGGAGGGCCGAAGTTTGGACATGCCTGATGCAGAGTCTCATGGCACAGTGGTTAAATGCCTGTACTGCAGCTATAACTGTGCTCGCGACCTGGGGTTCAATCCCAGGCAGCCAGGTCGTGGTTGACTCAGCCTTCTATCCATCTAGTTTACTATCAGTAAAATGAGTACCAAGCTCTAGGGTGGTAGTCTTGCATAAATAAATTGTAAACCACCCAGAGAATGCTTAAACACAATGGGGCACACTTGGCTTTGCTTTTTGCATTTTGCTTTGTATCCTTGGGACATTTGTACAATTAGAGCAGCCCTGGAGATGGTCTCTGTAAGTTGGAGTTGGCTTGAAAGTCTATTGTTGTTGTTGCTGCTGCTGCTGGTGGTGGTAAGACCCTTCAGGGAGAGCCAGAGTATCCCCTCATGCTATCCATTTGGACTATCCATTTGGTTCCAAGTTGATCACTGGGTTAAATTATACAAAAATTCAACGAAAAATTACGTGTTTCCTTCCTTTTCTTTTTTTGAATGCACCATTTAATTTTTTATTGGCAATCTAATTAAGATTTTCCGTTTCAGCAGTGACATTCTTATTGTGTGGAATCTTTTGTCTGGAAAGACAAATAACAAATTCGAACAATCATTTCAATTTTAAAGTTGTGGGGAAGGACCTCATATCGGAAGAATTTATGAAAACTTTTTTGCTGACTGAATCCACCATCAAGAGAGATCATAGAGAAGAACGGTGCTTGAGAAAAGGTTTGGGAAGCATCTGTGGAACATATTTTGGTCTATTGTATCTTGGTCTTGATAAAGAGGGTAGAAAAGGTTGCTTTCCACTCTAATGATTCTGTGAAACAGCTAAATCAGTTATAGGAGGTAGCATTCTGTAGCAAATGTAATATCCACAATATTATCAACAGTTCATTGGCCTGTAAAGAGATTTTCCATTAAGTGTTTCTTACTGAAGATTAATTGTGGATGTGTATAGTTAAGCAATGTAAGAATATTCTGCTTCTTACAGATACAGTTTGTGGATTTGAAGGAAATGATTGTTTCCCCTTTTGTCCCCCACCATCTCTCTCTCTCTCTTTTTCTCTCTTTATAAACACTTTCCTTTTTCTTCTTTCTTTAAAAAAAGGGAGAAACTTCCAAAGAGAAAATATGTTACCTGCCCTTCCTTCTTAGGCTTTGAACCAATTGATAAGCACTGTAGTACAGTGGTTAGAGCAGTGGATGAGGTGATGTGGGTCATGTTCTCCCTTTCACTAAGCCATGAAACACATCAGGGGACCTTGGACCAGTTGTGTTGGCAACAATGTACCTACTAATTTATTCTCAAGTGAATGAATTGTGTAATTTGTTGCAGAAAATTGCCACAGATTAGCAAAGTACTGGTTACATTGCTGAGCTAAACTGAATGTAACTAGCACCTTGTTAATTAGTGCCAGGTTGCCTAGGTGAGTTATGCAATTTCACACATACAAAAACAAATAGGCAGGTGGTTATTGTGAGGATAAAGGAAGGAAGAAGAAAATAGAGGATGCCAACTTGAGCTCATTAGAGTCAAGGTGGGAAATAAGTGTTTATTGCTTTATTTATTACTTTGAAGTAGCCAGGGAGCTATTATCCTTTTTGTTTCTCTGCTCACCTATATAACTTATTTTATTGTACATTATTAACACAGTGTGTTTTCTTTATCAGCACTGCCAGAAAAAGACAAATACTCCCTGGTTGCCTCTAGTGGCCAATCCTTATTCTACAACTTGAGAATACATAGTAAAATGCAAAAGACCAAGTAATATAAGACTTCCCTTGCCACTGAGAATTTAGAAGAGCATACTATAAAACCTGAAAATGTAATGTAAAAGCCTTTAAGTCGCATCTGCAATATCTTTAAATGGTCTTTTAAAGTAACTTTTGAAAAAAACACTAGAAAATATCCCCCCAAATAATAACAATTTATGTTACTTTTGAAATCTAAATTACTTACACATGCAAAATGTAGCTAGCCACAAGTAGCTATCTTACTTGCAATTAGTTATTTCCAGGATCTACAAATAACAAATAGAGCCGGTACAAGTATTCTTACAGGTCAAAAGCAATGACGTTACATTATTGTGTTGAAACATAAATGAGAATAGAGTTGGTTCATATATACATGTCTGTTACTCACAGAATCAATAGATGCATCACAATTATTAAGATCCCTTGTGATTCTTTCATCACAGTTCACAAACAGTGATAATGAACATACTTTGCAATTGTCTACAACCAGGACAGAATCATCATCATCATCATCATCATCATCATCATCATCATCATACTCATACTCATACTCATACTCATACTCATACTCATACTCATACTCATACAGTAGAGTGGCAGAGGGATGATTTTACAACCAATCTGCTATAGATTTTGTGAAACCTACCTGTCCACCAAGAAAAAGTGCCTTTTCTCCTAGTTCTCAATAGTCACATCCATTAGTAGGATTGTTATTATCTCATTGTTGCCTGTTACCCCAATAAATAATAAAGTAATGGGTATAAAAACTTGAATACACCTTCTTATATGACTACACACAAAGAGAGAGGGGGGGAGGGAGGGAGGGAGAGAGAGAAAGAGAGAGCATACTTGGAACCCCATGGTTGGCTGCCCAACTTGGGCAATCAATCCTACACAAAGTTTTCTCTAGGTCCACCCCAGCATTGCCTAGGGAATTGATTGAGTGGCACCAGCTTATCTGGCTAGGAACAATGGCCCCCCAAATGAAGTGTACAAATCCCCAGCACAGTTTGGTGTTGTGTTTCGTTCTAGGCAGGCAGGTTTCCCAGTAGTGCCATTAAATGAACCACAAAATGCCCTGGGTTATGGGGTTTGGTGCCAATTTATCCTCACAATTATTTCATTCTGGATCCCCCCCCTTCCCATCATGTTTGTGAAAGTGCCTTTGTAGCTCCTGTCTTACATTTCCCACATAAGACTATTTTCCTTTGTTCAGTTCTTGTCATCTCTCCTTCCC
The DNA here is from genome assembly GCA_023846285.1 of Phrynocephalus versicolor. Lineage (NCBI taxonomy): Eukaryota > Metazoa > Chordata > Lepidosauria > Squamata > Agamidae > Phrynocephalus > Phrynocephalus versicolor. The sequence continues at coordinate 78,223,753 of JAHTLZ010000204.1, read as the reverse complement.
CTTCTAAAAGAAAGAGGACACCCACTTCTCACTTGAGGCATTTGGGAAGAAACAGTGTTTCCTCTCATCTGGAGAGCAAAAAGAGACACCACCAGAGACTAAAAGGCTTGGTCCATTATGCTTTGTTATTTTTAGCTACAGCCCATTTGTTTCACAAAAATCATGCCACCCGTAAAACTAATGCCTGCCTGCAGAAGTTCTTCTAGAAATCATCACAGGCCACAGCTAGCTAGAAAATAATTTTTATAGTGCTCCCCCATCTCCTTATGCTAGCATGTTATCAAATGGATTGCGCCCTTATTTGCTTATTTGAAAATGTACAGGAATTAAAAAGAACGGCAGGGCAATAACAACCGATGCGGATGATGGAAACTCCGTAACAGCAGCATCTCAAGCCGTACTCATTTTTCCAAAAACCCTCTCTTGATGTGGGATGTTGTGCTTGTGTATCCACAATTTGAAGCACCAATGATATGGCCTGATAAAAATCATGCAGGGGCACTATTTGCACCTCAACTGCTGCAAATAGGAGAGAGATTGTAGCAGCAAAAAGGTCCAGGGTGTACTTTTATGAGATAGAATGAAGTAGTTGCCTCAGACAGCAGACCTTAAGAAGACAGTTGTGGAAAGATGGAGGCTATGTAATATTCAACCTGCCGTGTGTCTTCTGAGCTAGCTTCCCTCAGGTCTGGTGGAAGATGCCATCTTAACATCAAAAATGAATAAAAATAAAATTCAAACGCTGATAAAGTTTTCAAAGGTGTGTTTAACTTTGAAAATTTTGCTCACCGTGTGTGTTTTGGGGCCCAAAGGTGATGGTTGCTGTTCCTGATATGGGCCATCAAGCCACTTCCAATTTATGATGACCCTATGAATGGGCAGTCTCCAAAATGTCCACCCCCGCCTCTGCCCCCTCAACAGCCCTGCTCAGCTCCTGTAGACTCAAGACTGTGGCTTCCTTAAGAGTCAGTTCATCTCATATTTGGTTTTCCTCTTTTCCTGCTGCCTTCAATCTTTTCCAGTATTCTTGTTTTTTCGAGACAAACTTACATTACCTGGATGTGCCCAAAGTTGAACAGCCTGTTTCAATATGTTTGCCTCCAGAGATTTGACCAAAGCCTGCCTTTCTAAGATTCTAGGGCAGGCATGTCCAAACTTCGGCCCTCCTGATGTTTTGGACCACAACTCCCAGAATTCTAAGCTTAGATTGCCAATGGCAAAGGACTGTGGGAGTTGCGGTCCAAAATATCTGGAGGGCCGAAGCTTGGGCATGCCTGGTCTAGGGTATCTGCCATGCTCTCCTCCCACACAACATTTCAAACAAAACATTTTTTCCAGACAGCTCTTATTTTCCTTCCCAATTTTGACACCCCTACATGGTAACAGAAATACAGTGCAAGACTGTGGATCATGTTGGTTTTGGTCTCCAATGAGGCAGAGGTCCACGATAAAATAACTAGAAATACAATTTGATATTGTCTTAAAACTTTTTTGTGTGAGAGAGGTACCTAATCACTCTCTTGAACTATAGTTCCCTAAGGAGAAATAAAGGTTGGATGACTATAGGTTCTCATTTTGCTACACATTTTATTACACATTTACAAACAGATACAGAAATCTGTTTAAACACCACAAATCTTTTCTAGTTGGCAGGAAATGAAACAGATGACCTCATTACCCAGGGCAATGTGGCTGTTTGTTCAGCTCCGTATTAAATCCTGTTTCTGTCCTATAGACTTTCCCTCACACCCAAGCCTGGGCCAAAAAAAGAGGGGTAGGTGTGTTTGTGTCCCTCTGAGTTCCATTGTGTTCTTCTTTCCCCCTGTTGTGCTGGCTATTGTGGAAACATTGTGCAGCTTGAAAGAGGTGGGTTGCTGGCAAATATTCAAGCCTCTTTCAAATTTACAACCTTCTTTTTGAAAAGAAAAGGATGAAGGAGGAGACAGGAGAGGATGCCATTCTACCCAGGACTGAACCATTTAGACACCCCCAGACTGCCTCCAGTGGCACCTGCCTGCTGTGATCATAATGAGCTGAATGGAGAGTCCCACAGGGACCAGTAATAATTGCAGGGTGAAAGGCTTGCCTTTTCCTTCGCTCCCTCTCTGGACTCCCTCTTCTTTAAAGCAAGGGGGAGGTAAGTTTTGTAACACTAATTACAAATGTTAATTAAACCTTTCTTTGGAATTTTGCCCTCTATTAATAGGTCAGATAAATAGGGAATTCTTATGACAGGCACAAATCATTGCTGGCCTACTGCTAAGAGAACCATAATTTATTCTTGCCCAAATCCTTAGCCATTCAAAGATGTACCTATTGCTTCAGTGCTTTTTTTTCATTGTTATTATTAAACTGATGCAGCTGCTAGTAAGGCACAGAGGCACTTTGCATTATTTTGAGAAAATAAACACTTTATTTCTGCTCCTGAAAAACAGGGCTGAATTTGGTGGCTTCTCCTCATGCATACGGTAACCTACTTAACATCTGATATTTATGCATAAGTGTGCTTTGCCCACATACTTCCCATAACTTGAAGTTGGAGGGGGGATACTTTTTTTAGACTGTTGTTGTTGTTGTTGTTGTTGTTGTTGTTGTTGTTGTTGTTGTTGTTGTTGTTGTTGTTGTTGTTGTTGTTGTTGTTGTTACAGTTGTGAGTGACTCTTCGTGACCCCAAGTCCATGGAGTTTTTATTGGCAGGAATACTGGAGTGGCTTGCCAGTTCCTACTCCAGGCATCTACAGCACCTGGTATTTCCTGGTGGTCACCCATCCCTGTACTAACCAGGCCCGACACTGCTTAGCTTCTGAAATCAGGTGAGATTGGATGTGCCTAGGGCATCTAGACTACAGTTCCTAGAATCCCAGACTGCCTAAGGAATTCTGGGAGTTGTACTTCAAAAAAGTAAATTTTCCCTAAACTGGCTCATAGTCCAGAACATTATCATGGATCAAGGCCCCAGACCTTTCTGGTTTTTCTATGAATAGCATGGGTGGCACTTAAATTAGTAATAAACTTTAATGATAATTTTGTGCCATTGGGTCAATGCTGGTTTATGGCAACCATTTTCAGGGTTCTGAGAATACCTGGAGAATCCTGAAAGTAGATGCCACAAATCAGAGTTAATTCAGAAGCAGCATACCCATTCCCTTCTTCTGGGGGCCTCCTGAGGCTGTGCAGCTTATCCATGGCTACATAGGCTGGCTCTGCTCATAGGAAGCATACTGGGGAATCAAACTCCCAACTATACCTCAACCACTGACCTATCCAGCCAGTAATAATTTCTAGAACCTCTAAGCCACTCTTCTTTAGTATTCCAAGTATGTTGTGATGCTCTCTCCCAAGAATCCTCATAACATTTTTCAAAATCACAATTTGATCTTATCTTTCCTTTGGCAAGCTCTGATCAGCATAAATCAGATAGTCTTTCTTCTAGTGACAACCAATCAGTAAAATAAAGTAAGGTGACAGACAGAAACCTCATCATGGCTGGCTATACTCTTTGGGAGAAGGAGGCCATCACCTCAGGAAGTCACTGGTGAAGGGAAGCCTCTTGGCTATTTTTCTGCATCCTTCCAGCCATTCCCCTCTGTAGAAAGATAAAGCTAGGCCTGCCGTACAGGCTGTTTGAATTATCACATTGCCCACAGTCAGAACAGAAGACCTATTTCAATCTCCATTGCTAAATATCAATTCAACCTGCCGTCCACTTGACCTCTGTACACAGAAGGAGTACCATCTTGTTCTGATATCCAGCCAAAACTATTTTGCAGTTGACCCAAGGTCTTGTCAAAGCAACCCACTCAAGTTGACACCTGTATATCCATTATGTTAAATATAAAGATTTTGGATCCATAAAACACAGAATGACAGCTGGCATTTAAAAAAAATTATTCAGTTTGCTGAAGAGACCTTGGCATCTTTGGGAAGTTGCCAAGGTAAGAGTACCATGGCCTGGCCCATTGCTAACACATAACTTGGTCTCCCTTTAAATAACAAAAACAACAACTGAGCCCCACCTTCACATCCCCAGCCTAGCACAGCAAGTACCAAGTGACAGCAAGACAAAATTGCTTTTTTAATTTCCTGCCGTATCTGCAACCTAATGTCACTTGAGGACATCTGAGGAGATTAAAATGGCAGTCCCAAGTTAGCTGTTGCTGCTTAGAATGCTGCTGCTGCTGCTTGCTGCTGCTGGATAAGCAAAAGGTCAGATGTGTTACTTGGTAACCACAACCCCCATAATCCTTCAACCAGCATGGCCATCGGTCCTGTTGACTGGGAGATTCTGTGAGTTGTCATAAAAGCAAGTCATTTTTTTCAAGGTCAGAGGTAAACCCCCAAAATGCTGAACACTTGAGAAGGAGGTCAACCAATCAGAAGGTGTGTTTGCAGACACCCTCTTAAAACTGAAGCTGCCCCTGTTGAATAATCAGCCATGTGATTAATAATAATGAGAGTCAAATTTTCGGCTGCTCCAAAAGAGCTGGAAGTGACCATTGCAAGATGCAATAGCTGTGGCCCTCAAATGCAACCCTCAGATTATGAGTCTCCTCATCCCTCACCATCACTATCAGAACTTCAGTCTGGAAATGTCTGAAGGGCCAAATGTTGTCCATCCCTAGTTTAAAGCATATCCACATATTCTACGAAAGCATTGGCCAAGGTTGAAAGCAAGAGGATGCCTCTAGATTATGACCTATCCCTTGAATATTGGTGGATTCCCAACCCATATACCAGTGATGTCCTGACCTTGGGTCTCCAGGTTTTCTTAGTCTACAACTCCCAGGAACCCTGTCCAGTACAGCTTGGGGTGAAGGGTTCTGGAAGTTTTAGTCTGAGCACATCTGGGGAGCCAAGGCTGAGGTCTACTGCCCCATATAATGTAACATGGAATGGGGCCGTATAGGGAGACAGCCCCCCCCCAAAAAAAAAGGAGAGGGGAAAGAGAAAAATCACTAACATCACATTACTTTGGATTGAAGGGTCATTATTTCCTACCTTGAAGATGATGATGGGCTCACAGCCAGATGTTCCTTAGGGTTGGTGAGGCAACCACCTCCAAGAGCAAATGTTGGAAGTTGATAATGGCAGCCTGCTGGTTGTTCTTTGTGAATTTTTTTAGTGGTTCCCCTCTGCCGGAACGGATAAGTCTGCATGCCTCCAGGATCTCTACTGAACAAGCCTGCTGCACCTAAATACAGAAAGGACTATCTTATTGTCAGTACTGATGTCAGGTTCAACAGCCAGTCCAATCGGCATCTGTGTATTGAGTCCATCATACTATCTTGTCCCTTTGCCTCAGGCAGCAAAATGCATTGGGCTGTTCCTAGAGGGGTTGCTTTCATGGCCAACTTTTCCTAGGCTGCCTAAAAAAGATTCAGGGCAGATTTTGGACTGAGCTCCCCCATGATTTTATGTCCAGCCAGACTAGTTCTCCCCTCTGGTTCCAGAGGACTGGATCCCATTTGCACAGTAAAGCTCTCTGGACTCCCTCCTGCTGCAGTTTCTCCTCCCCCCCACTCCCCCAAGACATCCCTGTGATTCAAGGATGGCTATACACACTACAAATGTTCCTCCTTGTTGGCTATACGGGTAGGGATGATGCAAGTTGCAGTCCACCAACACCTGGGATGACAGTGTGGGATGGCATGTGAAGGGCTTCAATGACAATATGGGAAAATTAGGAGAAGACCTCGTGTGATGAAAAGGAACCTGCTTTCCCCTTGAACATGGGTCTTTGTGGAGCCAACTAATAAGTCCATGACATGCATATACAGTGTTACGTATATGGGTGCAATGCATCAATTCCCCATACAGTACCATCAACTACCATTATCCAGATCTTTATGATAGCTGTCTTAATGACACTGTTTTCCAGCAGCTGCCTGTTCATGCAACATGCTTGGAAAGTTATCCAAAAGCATACCCACTAGTTGGGACTGTCATCCCTGGGATTTAAGTTCCTCAGAGACACGGCTGTGTCACTGCGAGAGGAACAGTTTTGCTGTACCACAGCATAGGTCAATCTGCATGCTAATAGCATAAAGGGAGCCGCAAAACACGTAGAGCATAGTTAATTTGAAGAATGGGACTCTGGGACTTCTAATTTCACAGCCAGCTCTCATACAGACCTGTCTTTCCTGTTTACAAGAGAAGATGCATTTGTTCCATCTTCTCCTGTTTTCTGATTCTAGCCATGTAAGATGACTCCCTGTGTTGCAGCCAAAGCTCTTTATTTAGCTGGGTTGTTAAATTCCTCTTTTCGATTACAAACATATAACTCAAAAATCCCAAGATGCTGCGTCTTTTCCAAAGGGATATTCTATTAATTCTATTAATTCCTTCTGGGCATCTTTTTTTTAGTAGTAGCATAAAATGCAATAATATTCTAATATTATATTAGAATAGCCTTTGGCAAGAGAACATCCTCCAGATATAATAGACTATAATATCTCCTGTCACCTTCAAGCTGCAGGCAGTAGAGTTGCGGTTCAATTCAAATTCAGGGTGCTCAATAGTTCTCTAAGGAAAGTCAACTTCTCTCTGGTCTCCCCTCCCTTCCCACTCTTAACCACCCCAAGCACAAAGGAGTGAGCTGCCTATTTGCTGAGGCACAATTGGCATAAAACCAGGAGGCCCAACATGGTGATTGGCCTCATAGAAGAAGGGGATGTAGAAACTAATTCATATGGATTTACTTTTAGCCATCTGGTTTGATCCTGTCCATTCAACTGTTGGAATTTCAAAGCATTCCAGGAGATGCTCCCGGTGTGTGACCCTCTTGTTGAAGCCAGCAGGAGTCTTGCTGTTATATTTCTTCTTTTGTTCTTTCAGGACCTCTCCCCTTCTGTGTCAGGAAATTCTTGTCCCATAGTCTCTGATCTAATTAATGAACTCTATGTGTTTCCTACTTTAGAAAAGATCTCAGTGAACATCTTCATCCCTGGTGTTGAAAATTAAACACACACACACACACACACACACACACACACACACACACACACACA
>JAHTLZ010000204.1:78185703-78213955 GCA_023846285.1 Phrynocephalus versicolor | reverse complement strand
TTATTATTATTATTATTATTATTATTATTATTATTATTATTATTATTCACATAGCAGACAAGATAACTATACTGGATTTTGTAGTACAAATCACTAGTTGAACACTTCCCAAGCGTTTAGGGCTACGTGATGCATCAGCGAATTATGCAAGCAGATCCCAGTAAGGTGGCCTTCTGCAGCTGACTGATGGTGACTTTCTCAACTCCAATTTCTTCTAAATACTTGCTTATCTCTTTAGGCACTGCACCCACTGGGACCACCTGTACTGGTTTATGCCAGAGTCTCTGAAGTTCAATTTTCAGATCCTGATATAGGGTAATCTTTTCAAGTTGTTTTTTGGTGACTCTACTATCACCTGGTATAGCAACATCAATGATCCCACTTTTTTCTTCTTTTTGGTCTCCAACTTCATGTTGTGTTGTTGTTCGTTCATCATCATCATCATCATCATCATCATCATCATACTCATACTCATACTCATACTCATACTCATACTCATACTCATACTCATACTCATACAGTAGAGTGGCAGAGGGATGATTTTACAACCAATCTGCTATAGATTTTGTGAAACCTACCTGTCCACCAAGAAAAAGTGCCTTTTCTCCTAGTTCTCAATAGTCACATCCACTAGTAGGATAGTTTTACATAGACTTATTTACCAAATTTACCTTCCTCCCTGTTTCAATAACCATAAGCCTCTGTGCCATCACAAGGACCTGTCCCCTGTAGTTACCATATTTTTCGCTCTATGATGCACTTTCCCCCTCAAAAGTAAGGGGAAATGTCTGTGTGTCTTATAGAGTGAATGCAGCCCTCTGGACCCAGCAGCAGCCTCTGTGGAAGCCCCAGGGAGTCGTCATGCACACAAATGCAACACCTCCTCCTTCCTTGCACAGATTCAAGGGCTCTATGGCAATGCCTCCAACCCCTCAAGTTGGGGCGATGAAAGAGCAATGCTTGTCAAGTACTCCAGGCAAACAAAGCGCCAGATGCCACTGCACCGAGAGGTCACCCAGTGAGAGGGAGCGAGGTGGGCAGGTGGGAGGGGTCAGGTGGCCAAGACAGAGCTGTTAAAGTTGTGGTTTCCAACAAGTACAGCCTAGCCCTAGATATCTGAAGGCCCAGGAAAAAACTGGAAAAATTCAGGGGGGAAAAACATTCCCCCCCTTTTTTTTTCGCTAAAGCCTTTTTGCTTTTTTGTTTTTCTGAAAAACTGGAAAAATTGAAAAAAATATATTATGGAATGTTTTATTTTAACACGATGAATAAAATAATTCAAGATGGGCTGTTCTAGTATTTTCCAAATCATTTCTAAAAATAAGCATAGTATCAGATTATTCTAATTCTAAGGGTGCTTGCCCTTACCCACTCCTGAAAAGGAGGTAGGTGGCAGGGAGCCAAAGACACCACATTGGGGGACAAGCCTCCCCCTGCTGTGTTGCCATCAGCTCCATGCCGCCGCCACCCCGTTTCACACATACATACCTTCCACAGCGGCCACCGGAGACACCTCCAGACCCAACACAGTATGTATGTATGAGTATATTTTTTTCACACATATATGCCTCTAAAAACTAGGTGCATGTTATGGAATGCAAAATACAGTAACTATAATTGGCAATACGTATGGCAATACAATACCACATTTCTTCCTTCCCCAAGAACTTCGCTACTCAGATGTTGCTTTTTTGGTCCAAGGAATTTGACAGGATAGAAGAAAAGACCCACCAAATCCCCACTGACTCAACGGGCCTACTCTGGTTGCAACTTGCTACTGGTTTTCAGCTAATGACTTCTTCAGTGTGGTTGCCTTGTTTGCGTTTATGCCTCTCCTTGTATGATTGAATTGACGGTGTGTTTTCAATGTTTAGTTTCCATCCCTCATAACTTTAGATGGTCTGCCCTACATGATTACATTGACTGACTTCACAAATACACCTGTGTTTTCAATGTTAGTTCCATCCCTCATAATGGGATTTGTATTTGTTTCTTTAACTATTCACATTCTCTTTTAAGTTTAATGTTGCCACTTAATGCTGTAAGATGCCCCTCAATTCCCTGTTCTTAAACTTGAATCTGTCTTAAATGTACTGGGCTGTATATTATCCCTTCTTACTGTAAGTCACCTTGGGTCCTTTTCCAAGGAGAAAGTCGGGGTAAAAAATAATAATAAATAAAATAAAATGAGGAATAAAGTTAATGGAAAGTTTGATTTGGATTTGGTACCTTTGGACACCAAGTGTCAGACTGAATTTAGAAATGTTCCCTTCTCGGCTACAGCTTCCAGAACCCCCAATGCTGAGTTGTGGTTCTAAGTTATCCCCCATACACTCATGGTGTGGCACTGGAGAAGTCATTGGCTGAAATCCAGTAGTAAGTTGCAACTAGAGTAGGCCCATTGATTCAGTGGAGCCCTGGGTGAGCCCTCTCTTCTATCCTGTCAACTTCCTTGGAGGAAAAAGCAACACTTGAGTAGAAAAGTGCTATATGAATTATCATCAGAACAGTACAGAAATAGGTAGAGGTTGTTGGAAAAGGAAAGAAGCAAAGTGTTCTGCCTATGTGCTGTTCCACAGTGCTTACATCTCTCTGTGGGCAATTTACAATTTATTTCTGCAGGTTACACACTGCCCCCACCCCCACCCCACCTCTGGCTCCCTGCAAGCTGGGTACTCTGCTTACCGACCTTGGAAGGATGGAAGGATGAGCCAAGCTCAGGCTGGCTACCTGATCCCGGGAATGAACTCAGGTTGTGGGCAGAGACATCCCCGTTTAACCACGGCACTACAAAGATCCTGAACATTTTCCTACATTTGTTAGATGATAGAAGATTCTCCATTAAGTCCATCTAAATTCTGCATTTTGTTTCTGTGTAAAAATGACCTAATTTAGACTCATTCATTGGTACATATCATAGAAAGTATACATAAAATATTGGGCTATATCCAGTTGTTTGCCCCGGTTAGAATGGACCCATTTAATCAATAGAACTGACATAAAATGCAGGCTTCAACAGTTCGCTTTATTCATTGGGTATATTATAGGAAGAAATAATAAGCTGACGGGGCTCATTATTCGCAGAAGCTCCAAACAGGAATACACTTTAATATCAACCTATTAACAGATGAGTTGCATAAATCAAAATAAAAAATGGGCTTTTAAAAAAAGCTTTAAAATGTTCAACTGTATATTATTTATTCTATTTCAGCACTTTTTGCTACATTTAACTTCCCTCTCTTTGTATTTTTTTATTTCTGAGCATAAATATTATTTACTATTCAAAGCTTAATTTTCTCAAGGTTCATGATCATCAGTTTTCCATATGCTTAGCAGCCTCAGCAGCCATTCATTTGAAATCAAAATGGATAATTCTTTTTATACATATTTAACCTGATCTCTATAACATTAAATATTTAACCACCATTGTCTTTGCTTGTTTATATAGTAATCTAAGAGTACACCATCTGATGTTTGCCATATGAGTCATTTAAGAATTATAGAACTGTCTTCTTCCTAAATGGCTCTATATATCTAGTGCCTTTGAAAGGTATCACTGATTGTATCACTGCATTATTTTGGGCAGGCTGACCACACACATCTTCCAAGTAGGTAGGTGCTCTTGGCTTGCACCATCTTTGTGGCACATATATGCTAGATAATACATCAAGAAGGAGTACAATGAAAAGCTGAGAAATCGGAAGATGATGCTCTAGGAGCCAGAGCACTGTTTGCTAATCAATTATAGGCAAATTCAGCATGGACGTCATTAAAAACTTGGCTCTTTCAGCAGGCCAAGACAGTCAACAAAAAATAACTATCCTGCAATCTTAACTCATGGCAATGTAATTTTTTAAATTTTGAATTATGTCTGTCTCAGCTTTGTCTATATTATTTTTGTTTTTGGTTTAAGGTTACCATTTCGTGATGTATACTTTTATGCTGTCTTCCTTTTGTTGTTATTGTTATGTACTGAACATTGTTAGCTACCCAGAGTAGCTGTGAGGCCAGATGGACAGGATATCAATCAAATACTATTAAAATAATATTTTAATGAATATTTCATTTTGAACTGCCATGTGAGCCTAGTACAGGCCAAAAATCAAGGCAGATATTAAGTAAAAAGTAAACTGCACAGATTTCAATTTACAAAAACTGCACAGGTTCTTGGTATTTGTAGTCAGCAGTATTTAGTATTAGATGATATTAAAGGCCTATGCCTGAGCCGCAAGCAGTTGCTACTCAGGCAATACTGGGATTGGCAAACAGTTCTTGATATTCTACTGGTTTAAAAACTGCAATGGAACAGCGACAAGGATTCCTCCACCCTGAGGCCAGGTACAAGGAAGATGTACTGACTAGTTATGCTTTAGGAGGTGTGGTCACATTTTATTTTGCTTAAAGTGTGATGAACGTGGGTAAAACAATTTTAAGATCCGCATCTCAGAGCACTTTCTAGAGCAACTAGGGTGGTTACTTCACGTCCTTCCTCGAGCCGAGGTGAACCTGCCTCCGTGTTGAAATCGGTTTCTCTCACCCCGCTTGGAGCGCAGTTCAGGGGGAGTGGTCGGAGTGAACTCGGTTTGACCCCACAAGGATGTGAGGTTACGTTCCTTCGAACCGGTCTCCAGCAGGGCCATGAACTGCAGCGAGAGGGACGTGAAGTATCAGCCAAAGTGGATTTGGGGTAAGGGCCTTTGTGATCGGTGAGTGGGGAACTGCTCTAAGGAGGTGGGGAAGGGGGGCACGCTTCGGCCTGGGAATGGGCGACTCCATGGAGGAGAGGGAGAGGGGAGTGTGCGGCATTCATGGAACACCTCTGCTATCCTGTGCTGACCAGGGCCAAACTGCTGAACTGTGAGAAAATTGGAGTTGCTCACTTCATTCCAGGCCACCTGCCAGTCAAAGCAAATAGATCCAGTTCAATCTGGAAGGCAATGTTCAGAACTCATCTGAAGCCAACGTGCAGCATTAGTCTGAAATACATAATCTGAGCACGGATGGATAAGGCACCAACTGCTGAACAAACTGGATTTTTTTAAACAGAGTTCATACATATCTTTCAGTAAAATATTTGCCAACTTTAGCTAGAAGGAAACGGACAGCAGAATCTAACTAAAGAATTAGAAAAGTCCTCTTGAGGCTTGAAAGGAAAATTTTCTCATTGGGCCCCATGGCAAGTTTGCAACAAAGACTAAGCTATTTTTTTCTCTGTAAATGATTTTCCAAAAATTATTATTATTATTCTCCTTTCTCTGAACCCTTTGAGTGACAGGTTAGAAGATAATCCTGTTCACACTTAATGTGTAGTAATAGGATTGAAGGAAAGTGATTTAAGAAGCTTCCATTGAGGCCAGGAAACACTGGTATATTAAAAAGATACTCCTTCTGCTCCTCCGCGAAAAGATAAATGTTTCAGCATAAGGCCCTATTTCCTTTTTCTTTTTTCTTTTTTCTTTTGGAGGGGGTAATAGTTGCTCAAGGCTATTACATAATGACAAACAACTCTCTTCTCAGTCCAGACTTGCTTTCTTTATAGATGACTGAGCAGTACCAGTCAATCAGTGGCAAATGATCAAGGCCAGCCCAAGCATTAGACTGATGGGACATCTGTCCATGACATCAGGTTTGCAGAGCGGACAAACAAATGGATCGCAACCTCATTTGACAGAAGTACTGCCAGGCTTCAGTTAGAATTGGCTGGCCAATAGAGCTAAGGAGCAACAGTAACATAACAATGCTCTTTCTGCTGGCTCCCATTTGAAAGTCATTTGAACTCATTTGAGCTGGTCAGATTGAAAGGATGAACGGACAAGGCAGAATAGGGGGATGCTAGCCCCATCTGCTCAAGGACTTTCACGAGCATGCCAAACTCTGATCCTGCACCTGTGCCCCTTAATCTGAACTGGGGTGCCCTGTATGTGTGTACAAGGTTGCGACATAAACATAAACATCACTCCATTCTCTGACTTTTCAGGACCAGAGCCTGAGATCGGGAAGACACAGAGCAATGAAGAATGAAGCTTCCATTGCTTCTTGGGTAGCTTATTTTGGGGATGGGATGGGCAACAATCTGGATAGATGCAGAGAAAACATGGATAAACCCCCATTAGTCAAGTAAAATAGCCATTAAGAAGTTGAGTGAGAATGCCAATAATTTGCAGTGAGACAGGTGACAAAATGCACCTAGTATCTGAAAATGGTGGAAACTAACACTCAGGGACCCTACCTGTATTTCACCTTCCTCCAGCACTATTTGTGTCCCGTTCCCCCCCCCCCACTAAAGACGTGGGAAACCATGGAGATTTCTTGAATTTTAAGTTGGTGCAATTAGACCTGGCAACCTACACATGTAAGATTGCATCTACAGGGCTGGAAATTGTAAATGGCCAGGGCTTTTAGTGCAGCATAAAAGAGAAGTGCATAGAAACGCATAGATGCCAAATATCCACATGTCACCTCCAGTATAAGTGGTTCTGTGCATATCAGTTGCTGGGGAACTGGAGATACAGAACACAGTTGCATTCATGGTCCTCTGGCATGCTTGTCATATGGAACTGCCCGTGCACTATTTAAACAGAAGAATATCAGGTCAAATGGGCACTCATCGAATCTTTGTTCACCCTAAAGCACTGCTTTGCAGACTGAGCCAATAATGCATAAGCCACTTATATCTTGTCATCAAAGAGACTGAACATCACTTCTTGAGTTCCTGCTTGCCCTTTCTTACATTCTGAAATTCCTAAGTACTAACCTGTCTTAACGTGTGTCTGAAAGGCCCAGGGCATAAGTAAGGAAGCACTGGATCCTGTCATCTTTGGGAAGTAAACTCTCTCGTTTGTTTGGAATTGCTTACTGGTCACTTCTCTAAGGTCTTGGCGCTGTCAGAAAAATAAAACACTTCATTAGGCTCCACTGGGCCCAGCTATTTTGAGGGGTAGAAAAGTTGAATTTCCTGACCAATCTGAAAGCTGTTCTTCCTCCCATCGTCTATATGGAAAAGGTTATATGGCTGGAACTTAAGCACAACAGTACATCCACCCATGCAAGTAAGGAAGAGACTTCCAGCACAGGTCTGGAGATAACATGGAGGCAGCACATGGCAAAACTGTGCACGTGTGTGTGCACCCGCACACATACAGGGGACTTGGGGAGGAAAACTGTCTACCTGCATTTGGAGGCTTGTTCACTAGTCTTGAAAACACAGATTTTGTAACGGGAACATAAACAGAGCCATTCAAAAGCCAGCCCTCTGGATCCAAACCTTAAAAGATGAAGGTTCCCAGCCCTCCCAAGTGAGGCCTTGTGCTTATTTGCCTCCTTTAAATCCTTGTAATTCTACTGCACTCTGAGATAACATCAGACTTTACAGAATGCAGAACTTCTGTCATTTCAGAAAGTTGAAAAGGCACATGGTCCCAGCATGGCTGTTTCATCATCGGCTGAAATCATCTTTGAATTTTATCAGGATGAGATCTGTGTTATGTGGCATTTTGTGATAATGACATCAAGTGATCCTAACAAGTACATATATTTCAGTCTCGGTTTTCCGGTCTGATGTTGAAATCGCATCTCCCCCCCCCTTTCTTTTTTGTACAATTTCAAATATCATTAATTATATTCTAGAAGAAGAAAAGCAAAAACCATGTAGCCTGTTAGAGCAGATAACTTTACCAGTCCAGCTTATAAAAGGCCTTAGCTAGCTTTTAAGAAGCCTTACTATATCAATCTTACAAAGCTAGCACTATAACATATATCCGTATTAGGATTTTACTCTGACTTTGATCCAGGATTCTTAGAACACTCAGCTTTCTAATGATCAAAATCCACTGACTTCAGCAGCCACTTAAGCGGAGTTCATAAACCACTTATGTCAGCACCAAATGTGGCTCCCTGTGTTTTGCCATGTCCTGCAATGAAGCTGCACCGGGCGACAAAACTGCCTGTAAAGCCCGCCCAAGTCTTTTTTCTCTACTGAGGCAAAGAATGAGAAACACCCTCTCTTTTAGAAGCTGACTGAACAGGCAAATGACTCCGAGGATGTAATAACAAGGCAGTATTTGCTGCTACATCTCAGGGTCATGGCCTACTTTAGAAGGGCAGTGACATGTGGAGCACTACAGTCCAACACCCCAATACTGCTCCCCTCTCCCCAACTCTGTCAGGTGGAAGCGACTGCTTCATTCTGCCCAATGATCGGACTGGCCCAGATGATGGTGTAGAGTCAAGTACCATATAATTATGTGAAGTACGTTTGACGATACCAACCCTCGCAGTGCAGCAAGAGAAGATTTCATAGGGGACAAAATGGGAAAGGATTTTATGGATCCCTGTATAGTAATTAAAAATAAAGGAAAATACCTAGATAACCTCTTAGTACGCTTCAACGAAAGCAATATTGGAGAAAATAAGATTGATGGGAATGCAAACCGTCACAAAGCAATAGCTCTACAATCTTGTTCCAAAGTGGGCAACCCAATCTTCCCCTGATCCTTAAGGGCATGTGCCAGCAACTGCAAAATAACTCGGTGGTTGGCTGCAGACTCAGAGGTTTGGAGTTCAATTCCCTACTGTTTGTCCTTAAAGGGGGGAGCACTCAGTGATCCTTAGGGTCCCTTCCAGCTCTGCCATTCTAGGACTATGATAACTAACTCTTTCAGTTGGTGAACGTGGCTAGCATTGATGCCAATTGTGGTCTAAGAGCATCTGGCCACAGTTGTCTATCCCTTACAACAGGGGTGGCGAAACTCCCAGAATTCCAAGCCTGTATTACCAATGACAAAGAACTGTGGGAGTTGTGGTCCAAAACATCTGGAGAGCCAAAGTTTGGCCACCACTGCCTTACAAGCTACTGTTTTATCATATTTAGTTCTGTCAGCTGAAGATGTCTTGAGGAACAAGGATGGGAGGAAGGATCCAGAAGGTGAGCCTTCTTAACTCTCCAAATATGAACTAATGGGTAGGACTGCAAAAAAATGCTTAGCTAATTCATTTTCTTCCATTTAGACAGCTTGAGTGAGACATTATGATGAAAAAAATTTGGGGTTCCCTAGCGGAAGGAAGCAAAAGTGTGTTTCCCAAACCCATCAGGTTCCTCACAGTTTACCCAGACTGGCACAGGGCAAAACCAATGACAGCTTTCTGTTTAAGAAGCTGAGTGCAGACACAGAGAAAGCAAACAAGTGATCAATTCTTTTAAAAGGGACAGACCACCCCACCAAGGCTTCTAACCAGAGATGGGGATAAACTGAAAAGCAACTCACATTTCCTGACAAATTTGGCTGATTTGCTTAAATTTGTTGATTTGTATTAATCACACAGTCACCAATGATTATGAATTAATGATTTTTTTCAGCATTTATGATTCATTAATTCCACAGAGTGTAATATAACCTCCAAGACACCTAGAGACCTATCATGATGTGCTTAAGATCACTTTCTTAGGGAGGGCACTGAAATCCGGTCTTCTTCAAACGTAGAAGGATTGTAGAGGGACATTGAGAGAAGCCTCTCATCAAGTTTGGTGTCTCTCAGTGCCTGGGGGGAATCTCTTTGGAGGTACATAGCTCAGATGTTTGAACTCCAATCTTCATCAAACTTGCAGAGCTTGTATCAGAGAAGAGGCAGAGTAGGGCAAATATGGGGCCTCTATATACCGGGGGGGGGGCTTTTTAAAGCATTTTTAAAAGGAGAGAATTTTATGCATTGATACATCAGTTCATCACTGGAAATTTGTTGATTTATTGATTCATCACCCCTGATGAGTCATGAATCATGATGAATCACCACTTGTTTTTATTAATTCCCCACCTCAACTTATAATAACCCTTAAAATCCCACGGAACAACGCAGCCCTGTTCTTCGTCTCCATATAAGTGTTATTTGCACCATTTTGCTCCGGTTGTGAACTGAGTGCTCCAACTCTCCTTGTCTCTTGTGGAGAGGGCCACGACATGCCTTGCTGTCTGGCAGCAGGAGGAGAAGGCTTTTGTACTTCCTTAACTTTATGGGGTAAGGATGAGACAAGCAAAGATTTATGCCTCTAACAGTAAGTCAGAGGTAAGGTCCTGAACCAGAAGCTGCAAGTAAACAATATGCAGGTGAGTTGGTTTTCCCATCCTGATCCACAGGATTAATTCTGCAAGTCCTTTTGCATATCCCTCTTGTCCAGCCGATGTATTTGAGCACCAGGAGCCAATTTTCCAAGAAGCCATCCTGGAATTTAGGATGCATAAGGAGCTGCCATCTCCGCCAAGATCCCCAACAGAGTCTCTCTCTCCATCTTCTCTGCAGCCTCTGAGTTCCCCAGTGCCCTGCTCTCTGTATACAATAGATCACCGTGGCTCCTTTTTCATTGGGCATCAGTCTCCCTTGGCCCTGAAATCACCATAATCTACTTAATGCTTGCCCAGCAGTCCTTGGCACCTGCTCACAGGGTCGGATGTCACTCGCACAAGCCCATGGAGTCCGCCAGCTGCAATTAGCTTCCCGTTGCAAAATGCCTCCCCATCACACATGTCTCGGGTGGGGGTTGGAAAATGCCCCCTTTCTCCTCCTCTGCATGCAGTTGCTTGCAAATGTATCTGCCTCACCGTGGCCCACTTAGGTGGAGATTGGTCACAGAGTTATTGATTTTCTGTCTCGTGGCAGAAAAGAAGTCGCCCCCTCTGCTATTAAAAAAGTGACATTAATAGATACGCCGAGACGGTGACTTCCTAACAAGTCTGGCTTAGCTGGCAGCTCCACTCATGTCCTATGCTGGTGATTTGCAAGCCTGGACTTCTCGCTGGGTATTTAAAGATGTACGGGAAGCCAAAGATCTTGCTCTCGGGTCTCCGGGGTTTATAGTAGAGACATTAACCCCACTGCCGGAATGGAAATTATGATCGGACAACAGGACTAGTAGACACAGATTGCTTGCTTGCTGTTAAATGTACACTGGCAGGGCACATAAATATCAGCTGCAGGGCACTGGTATCCCTGAACATTATAGTAAAGCTCCCTCTCTTTCCAGCATTCTCATTCTGAGTGGCACTGCTTAGGTAGCTAAGCCACACCACACATGAACTAGAACAAAGTGTTGGAAGATTTAATTTAATTTAGGGTATTTTTATCACACCTTTCTCCTTGAAAAGGACCCAAGGCGGCTTACAGTAATGAGGGAAAATATACAGTCCAGTATATTTAAGACATATTCAAGTACTGAGAACTACAACATCCTACAGCATCAAATGACAACATTACATTCAAGCTACCAGAGAATGCACACAGTTAAAAAGAGAGTAAAATTGCATGTAAAGTTATGAATGAAGGAAACTAACAATGAGAACATAGTGTCAATGCAATCACAAAGTCTATAAACACAAAGACTATGTGTTCATGTATGATAGATTCATATAAAAGTCACACAATAGGTAGTCCATCATTGCCTGAAGAGAAAGGTCTTAGTCTGTTTCCGGAAAGACATAAGAGATGGGGCAGTCCTGGCCTCTAGTGGGAGGGAGTTCCAGAGTCTGGGCGCAGCAGCCAAGAAGACCCTTTCATGTGTTCCCACAAGATGTCCCTCTGAGGGTGGCGGGATAGAGAGAAGGGCCTCTCCTGATGACCTTAACACCTGAG
Organism: Phrynocephalus versicolor; assembly: GCA_023846285.1. Lineage (NCBI taxonomy): Eukaryota > Metazoa > Chordata > Lepidosauria > Squamata > Agamidae > Phrynocephalus > Phrynocephalus versicolor. The sequence continues at coordinate 78,202,336 of JAHTLZ010000204.1, read as the reverse complement.
CTGGTTCATACTGTGAGATTCGATCTTTAAGGCAGCTAGGACCCAAGTTGCACAATGTTTTGTAGATCAAGGTCAGCACCTTGAATTTTGCCTGATAGTTGATTGGCAGCCAGTGGTGCTGCTTTAATAGGGTGTAATGTGATCTCTGTACCCCACCCCAGTCACAATCTGGCTGCTGCATTTTGGACCCATTAGAGTTTCCTGAGACTTTTCATCGGTAGCCCCACAAAGAGCATATTACAGTAGTCTAGCCGGGACGTCACTAGGGCATGTGTCACCATGGCTAGAGCTGGTTTCTCAATAAAGGAGTTAAACTTGCATACTAGCCTTAATTGTGGAAATGTGCTCCTATCCAAAGCCATGATCTGGGAATCCAAGCTCAAGGATGAGTCTAAGAGCACCCCCAAGATGTATACCTGTTTTTTCAATTGGAGGGTGACCCCATCCAGTACAGGTTGCATCCCTATCCCTTGTTCTCCCTTTCGACTGACCAGGAGCACCTCTGTCTTGTCTGGGTTTAGTTTCATTTTGTTCATCCTCATCCAGATAGTGGCTCCCTTAGAATCCGGAGGTGACGAGAGGTAGAGCTGGGTATCATCGGCATACTGGTGGCACTTAACCCCAAAATACCTGATAATCTCTCCCAGTGGTTTCATATAGATGCTAAATTACATAGGAGACAGAACAGAACCCTGGGGGACTCCACAGGTCAGTGGCTGTGATATCAAACATGAATCACCTAACACCACTTTCTTTGTTTTTTCCTGCAGGAAGGACCGGAGCCATTTTAATGCAGTACCCCCAATTCCCATTTCAGAGAGACAAGTCAGGAGGATGTCATGGTCTATAGTGTCAAAAGCAGTGGAGAGTCTAGTAAAACCAAAAGGGACACTGATCCCCTACCCGTTTCCCCGCACAGGTCATCTACAGTATCAGAGCAAACAGTGCCACCTGAGTCCCATAGCCAGGTCTGAAGACAGACTGAAATGGATCCAGGTTGTTTATCTCATCCAGAAACCTCTGTGGATTTATAGGAGGGAGGGAGGGAGAGGGAGGGAGAGGGAGGGAGAGAGAGAGAAGTTGGTAAGACCATATGCATGCACATGCGTGCGCACAGAGAGACACACCCACACCCCACCCACCCACACACACACACCCAAGGGGAAAAAAACATTTTTAGGAACAAATGTCTAAATCAAAGGATAGAGGACTCACAGATTCCAAGAAATCAGTAGATAAACACAAAACGAATCCCAATTTACAGGGTTAAATCCCATTCTTAACCCCAGCTATCCCATATTCTTTGAATCAATCAGAATTACAGAAGTGTTCATTCCTATTTGTTCCATTGATCTCCTCTAGTTGGAAGCAAAAAAAAAAAAAAATTAAACCCCTTGTTACACCAGTTCCAGTGGCTGCCAAACAATTTCCAGGCATAGTTCAAAGTGTTGATTTTAAACACCTATGAGGCTTGGGTTCTAGCTACCTAAAAGACTGGATCTCCCTCTATAGGCCTTCCTGGGCTTTAAGATAATCAGGGGAGGCCTTTCTCTCAGTCCCACTACCCTTACAGGACACAGGAGAGGCCCTTCTTATTTGCTCCTCCCAGGCTCTGGAACTCCAGTAGTAGAAGTACCTAGTTTATGTCAGTTGTACCCATCAAACTTAAGCCCCGCCCCCTTTAGGTACCTCTACTACTAACTCCCTCTCACAGGAAGCTAGTCTGGTCTCATCTTCATTGTCCTTCCACAAAAAGGCAAAGACCTTTCTTTTCAGGCCCTTAGTAACTGGTGGTCTTTTAATGAATTGATGTGCTCAGTTGTTTAAATGTGTTTTAGTATTTATTTTATTTGCCATTTTAATTTAATTTTGGTTCTTTTAAAATATTTGCATATCTACTGTTTTTAGCTTTTAAAAAAAAACAAACATGATGATGTAAGTTGCCTTGGGTTTCTTTTTTTTATGGAGAAAAGTAGGATAAAAATATTTTGAATACATAAATTTCCTATAATGAAAAAGATGGGTGATCCTAAGAAACAACAGTGGTCTGTAATTCGGTGGTGGAGTTCTGAAAAGTGTTTGTCTGTATTAGCATGTATATTAAAAAAATTGAACAAAACAGAAACAGCTGAGGTGGACTGCATTTCACATCCTCTTAAATTGTGTTTTCCAATCCAAGAAACACTAGAATATTTTCCCAGGACAAACTCTTGGCCCACAGCCTGTAACGGTGTGTCCCTCTACCTTGATATCTATACACATTGGATCAGAGTATTTTTAGGGAGGAGAAAATATACAGCACAACTTTTGTGCTGTCTAATGCGTAGAACTGATGGACTAGCCTTTTGGGGTGGGAGGGAAAACTACAAAGCAGGGCTTTTGTCTACTGAATAAGATTCATTACCAACTCACATGAAGAGTTTTTATTCTGGCTGACATTCTTCCCAAAATTTCTATCATGTCATCTCTCTGCAGTTACCCATACATTAAAAAGGCTGCTGTCTGGGGATTATTATTGAAGGAGCCACATGTCTATGACTGGTGGTAAATCCTACTGTGTTCCTCCACAGAGAAATTCCTTTCCTTTCCTTAACAGGTCTAATCAGCAGCCCATGCAGTCCTACCTATCTGATTCACAGAAATTCATCATCAAGTGATCATGAGCAGTATATTGAATAGGCAGGGGTCAACAAAATAAAGGTTTTATTTGTTTGTTTGTTTGTTTGTTTGTTTGTTGTCAAGCAGTGCATCTGTGAAATAGAGAGACAGGGATGAACAATCTCAGTGTCCCCCCCCCAGGGCCATTTTTCAAATTTGCCAAGAGCCTGAGTAGAAGGGCAAGGCCAATGATGCTGAGTGGCATTCGTTGCTGCTGTTTTTGCTGCTGCGGCTGTTGTTGTTGTTGTTGTTGATGCTTGGCACTTCTTGTTTTCCAGCATCGCTCATGCATGGGTATAGACCAACGGTCCTGTCCTAAAAGTTTGTGAGTAAGCTGTTGTTTGGAGCTAGACAAAATTGTAACCAAAGATTTTAGAACAGCTCCAGTTGCTGAAGTTAGTATGGGGAGGAGGATGTCCTAATCTTGCTCCCATATCCTTTTACCTTCTTGTCTTAATGCTTGGTATGTTGCAATTGTTGTACTTTCTGTACTTTTGAGGTTGCTTGTTGATGGAACTTCAGCTTCTATACAGTCACCCCCCGCTGATCACGAGGATTAGGGACCCACCCCACCCACGATGCATGAAAGTCCGCAATATGTGGAAGCGGGTGGGGTGGGGCCTGGGGGCGGGGGAGCAATTGTGCGCCTGTCCGAGGCTTCTCGGAAGAGCGTGCAGCGCGGAGCAACCCGATCGCCCCCGCCGCCCCCTCCATGGCTCCGAGGCTTCTCGAAGGAACACAGGGGTGGCGTGGAGCGACCCGATCACCCCCCGCCGTCCCCAGTGGCTCCGAGGCTTCTCAGAGGAGCGCAGGGGTGGCGCGGAGCAACCCAATCGCCCCACGCCGCCCCCACGAAGCTCCGAGGCTGCTCAGAGGAGTGTGGAGGGCGGCGTGGAGCGACCCAATCACTCCTCGCCACCGCCCCCCCACACGTCTCCGAGGTGTAGGTACTGCGATCCCGCGATGTAGTGGGACCGCAGTACCTGAACCACAAAATGGCAGGGGGTGACTGTACAATATGTTTTTCTTTGTGGTTTAAGTACAGTTATGTTTGGTTTTATTAAAATCAGCTGTTTTATCAATGAGAACTTGCCTGTCTCAGTATAGAACTGAAAACCTGCTGAAAAAAATCAGTATAGAATTGAAAACCTGCTGAAAAAAATATATAATTAAAACTTGTTTCTGCCTGCATATATAAAGCATGGATGCTAGCTGAGGGCATCTAGCTATACTGTAATGTGATGAAAAGTTTCTTTGAATTTGTGGCATGTCCTATATATACTTGGTAGTGGGGTGGCTAATTTTTTTGTAAATAAATAAATAAATAAATAAATAAATAAATAAATATCTCACTCACAACTTACTTCATACTTCATATTTCCTGACAGTGCCTAGTCAAATAACTTGGTCTTGGATTGCACATATAATTCCCTCAATTTAATCCTGAAAATGACCTAATTAAAGTATTTCTCTCCACAGAGCTCCATAATACCCCAAGTAGTGGACTCATTGTAACTGCAGAGTGTGATTTTGCCTACATAAACATGCATATCCTTGCATTGCCTGAGAGCAGACATGGATTGGGGTTCACACAATGTGTTCTCAGTTCATCTAGTGACCAACTACAGGAATTACAGGCCTGAGGAAAAGTTTCCATCTCTTGGTCCATGATAACACAGGCTTACTATCTTCATTTCCTGCAAGTCTGCAAAATTATTTTGATATTATGACAATTGTGTGTGGGTGTGGATGTGTTAATGGCACAAATCCGGAATGTTCACTGTAGTATTTCTATCTCTCTATGTGTTTTCCCCAAAAGTGTCACAGAAAGGTTGGAGGAGGAGGAGGTGATCTCTGCTCTGCCTTTCTTCTCTGAGCACAACAATGCAGATTGGGAAGAGATGTGACAGGCCACTGCGTCTTATTGTCCCCATTTCTGCTCCACAATTACTTGTCTCTGCAACTTTTCAGCAAATAATGGAAGCAGACCAGCAGTGTTAATGACCAGCAAAAACTATTGACATTTCTGAATCATCAGCTGTAGATTGTTCACTTGGACAGCGGCAGCAAGCAGAAGTAAGATGTAGGCTACAGATACTATGGTGTGTGACTTTTGAACTCAGTAGATAGACTACAATACTCATCATGCCTTGCTATTGGCCAGGGTAGCTGTGTCTGACAGGAACTGGAGTTCCATAACATCTGGAAATGTTCCCCAGCCCTGTATTTGGTAGGTGTCCTTGAAGGTCATTCCATCCTTGGCTCCATAAACATTTCTGAAGTTTCACTATATCTTGAATGAGATGGTCACATCATTCATATACTTCCATTCTCCACCAATCTGTAAAACAGGGGTGAGCCTACAGCTGTGGGATATGTGATTTAAAAACCAAAATGTACTGTATTTTTCAATCTATAAGGCACCACCATATAGTAGACATCCCCCACTTTTAAGGCTCCAAATAACTAAAATTAATGAAGCCTCCCTGAGTTCTCCACACATGCCCGCTGTTTCCATTTCTTTCTGTATTCTAAAGACTCCTCTCTGCTTTGCTTTTTGCAGGATCAGCTCCTTCTTTTCAGCAAAGGAAAGCCTCAGGCTTGAGCAGCCCATTAATAAGTGCCTTTCCATGCTGAAAAGAAGGTGTGGCTGAAAATAATCCTTGCAAGAGTAAAGCAGAGAGAAGGGCAATCAAGCACAGCTGGAGAGGAAGTGAAATAGTGAGCTCAGTTTGGATTCTCCTCCACCCCACTCCCTACTGTTTCTGACACCTTGCTGTTTTCTTTTCTTTCTGGTAGCACTTGATTGCCCTCCTTTCTGTTTCTTAATGGGCTGCTCAAGCCTGAGGCTTTCCCCGATGAAAAGAAGGAACACGTCCTGCAAAAAGCAAAGCGGAGAGGAGTCTTCAGGACACAGAATGTAAATAAGAGCTGCTGGAAAGGAAGGGAAACAAAACAGCAAAGTCGGTTTGGGTTCTCCTTCACCCCACCCCACCCCACCCCACCCCACCCCTCGGGAAAGACTTACTTCCGTGTATTTGATGCTCCTTAATTTTTAGTGTCATGATTTAAGGGGGAGGGAATAGAGTCGTATACACAGAAAAATATACAAGATTCTCTGAGCAGGTGTGAAAATTTGGGATTGGGAAATTTGAAGGGGGCTTAGCCCTAGCCACTATTTCTCAGATGAAGAATTATTCTCTAGTCTCAGTGTCAAATTCTTATTTTATATAAACAAATGCATTGCCATCTCAATTCAGGCCAAAAACACAATGCAAAAAAGGACACTTACCAAAGAACAAAGCCTAAGAACACTTTAGTGAACTAAGCTATTGTAAGTGGTACTTGCAACATGACTAAGGTGTTTATCAATCCATCAGAACATTATTTTTTTGCTTCATTTTTAGAACTGCAGATGTGCAAAGCTAGAAAGAACTGGCCACAAACTAACAGATAATGGTGAAGGATGATGGGAGCTGCTGCCTAGCAGCATGTGGAGAACCAAATATGTTTGCCTTCATAAAATATATCACAGATTATCGGCTAGCTTTATATGAGACCGTGCTGCTCATGAGAGCCTGACACACGTCATTTCTATTCAGGACAATAGGGAATTATTTTGGAAAGCTTATTTGTTTTGTTTTATTTATATACAGCCCATCTGGTGATAAGGCCACTTTGGGCAGTTTACAACAGTGTATAAACAATAAAGACAGACAATAATTTGAGTGATTTCAAATAAAATGAAATGAAATGAAATAAAATACAGTAAGCAAACAATTAACAATACTTAACATTTAAGCAACAGGTTTAAAAGATAACAGATGGCAGAGCTTTGAGACATGGCTGAGAACCACACTGAATGAGGACGTCCCATGCTCTGGAAAAGCCTCCTTGAATAGGCATGTTTATAAAGGCTGTTTAAAAGTTTCCCAATGAGGGGCCAAGACAGATTTTGGGTAGTAAGTAGTTCCAAAGGCAAGGAGCAACCACTGAGGAGGCCCAGTTCCTAATCTTTCCAGGCCTCTCTCAGAGTTAGGTCCCTCAGCTCCTTCGCATTCATAGCAGGTGTTTTGCCACATGACGAGGTCCCAAACTGTTTAGGGCAGTGGTTCTCAACCCCGTGGGTTCCCAGATGTTCCTGGATGACAACTCCCAGAAGTCTTCATTACTAGCTGAGCTGGCCAGTATTTCTGGGAGTTGCAGTTCAGGAACATGTGGGGACCCACAGGCTGAGAACCAATGGTTTAGGGCCTTGTGTGTTAACCTCATCACCTTCAAGCTAATGTGGAAATGAACAGGCAACCATTGTAGGGCAGCTGAGGTGGGGGGGAGAGATGTGTTGGCATTTCCTCACCCCTGATAACAATCTGGCCACCAGATTCTGCAAAGGCTGAAGCTTCCACACAATTCTCATAGACAGCCCCATGAAGAAACCATTGCAGCAGTCAAATCTTGAGAATAACAATGCATTGACCAGTGTAGTGTACCAGCAGGGCACAGATGGGCAATATGCCTATGAGGGAAGGAGGCTCTGCGGACCACAGATGCTACCTGGGACACCATGGAAAGCACTGGGTCCAGGAGAATGTCCAAGCTGCTAACCTCAGCCTTAGTAGGGAGAGTTACATTCCCAAAACAGATAGAGGACCCCAATTCACAGATATGAGGGAGGGGGCCTTTCATATTGTCTGAGTTCAGCTGCAGTTTATTTTCCCTCATCCACCACAGCACAGCATCCAGGCAGCACTCAAAGGACAGGACAGCATTTGCTTCAGAGAATTGATAGGAAAACTAGAGCTGGGTGTCATCTGCATTATTTTCCACTTATGGCTGAGAAAGACAGAGACACATGCTCTCCTTCATGACTTTGGAAGTTGAGGCTGAGAAAAAATGTACGCCTCAAGCCACCCTGTGTGCATAGCTGTGGTTATAGTTTAAAAGAAGGTCAAGAAGGGTGTTTTCAGTAGAAAACCTATTCCTTCCGGCATTATTGACCTTATTTATACCTTTAGTTCTTTTCTCATTCTACAATTGACAGAATTCAATATCTGCTCAAGGTGGCAGGAAATGTCATTGCCCTCCCTTCTTCTCCTCCACCAGGTGGGCAGATATTAGAATTATTTTTCTTCTTTTAGTAAGAAACATTGGTTAACATGGGGAGAATTAAAGTCTGGCAGTGACATAGGATCTCTTCCTTTCACAGCTCTTTTTGAGCAAGGAAACCAGAAGCAGTTATTTTACTCCTTCTGGAAGTGGTTGGCTCACACTGCCTAATGGCAGTACTGCTTGCAAATGTGTTGTCACCTATACACTGATTTAAAAAGGAAAATATAAACATAAAGTGCAAGATATGTCTGTTTTATATACAGTAATACCTTGTTTTAAGAGTAACTTGGTTTAAGACCGTTTTGCAAGACAAGCAAAAATTTCTTCTAAATTTTGCCTTGATCAACAAGCAATGTCTTGATATACAGGCACTGGAGCAGATCACATGATCAAAAGTGAACTGATGGTGGCTGCCCCTCTCTCTGTTGCATTGTGGGTCATCATCTGGAATGTTCCATCTCAGGAAGCCTCAAAAGCAGAGGGGTGAGAGAGGAAGGGAGATCTCTCTTGGACTAGCCCAAAAATTTTCAACGGTGAGTGCAGGTTAAAGGTTTGTTTTGTTTTTCTTTATACAGTATTTATGCTTGTATTTAAGTTGTTTTCAACATCAATTCTTATTTTTCAAACCATTTCTAGTCATGGGACAGCAAGTTAAGTGTGTATATTGCACTTTATTATTGTCACATTAAAAACACAAGAGTAAAATCCAGTTGTTAGTCCCAAGCAGAGCAGAGTTTACAAACAGGCACCTAAACCATGGTGTGGACGTGGACTTCTAGCCAACTTCTTTTGTGAGTTTTGGCATTTTGTGTGTACAGTATGTGGTGCATGGGATCCCAAAACAAATCACCTGAGTTTCCATTATTTCGTATTTGGAAATTTGCTTTGATATAAGAGTGTTTTGGTTTACAAACATGTTTCTGGAATGAATTATGCTCATAAACCAAGGTAGTACTGTAATCTGAAAGCCTTTTTTGCTTGAAGCAATGAGAAAACCTGTTCTCATCCATTGAGGGGCCAGCTTTGGCTTGTTGTATATCGTTTGGTCTTTTTGGACAGAAAAAAAAACAGATGACATGATTGGAAAGGATTCCCAAAATGACATGCTATCAGTCTTAACCAATCACAGAGCATTGAATCCAAACCCATCTGCAAGAATCCTATACCTAGGACATATAAGACCATTTTAGTTTGTTTTGTTTTGTTTTGCTTTGCAGGATAAAACTTCTGTGTTTCTACTTGCTGTAGATCTAGACCTCTAATACATGTATCTAAAATTTATATCAATAGAAAGCCCATTCCAGCAGTGCCATGCTAGCAATGCCAAACTGACACCACAGCTGAAGAAGACAGAAATGCAAAGTCTCAGCCGTACAGCTGATTCGTAATTGGTCTGTTAAATAAAGGGATTAATTTCAGATGTCCAAAAAATGTCTTCTTAATTAATCCATTGTAATGGAGTAATTACAAACTGAGCTCTTGGGAGTCTGCCCATCACTTGGAATATTTGCCACTCAGTGGCTACCCGCCTACTAGGCTTGGTATATTAGCTCTCATCCCCCTACCAACATCCATCGCTTCACAACCTTTCATCCTACAAAGCAAGCTGATTCCCCGTCCTTATCTCCCCTCCTTTACATCTTGTCCTTGACGGAGTCACAGTAAGCAAATCAGGATGGTTGTGGTTAGCACAGTACAAGGACATGCTTCTTCCTGTGTTCATTTAAGCCTATTGAGGTTTGTATTAAAAGAGCTTTGAAAAATAATTGGGGATCTCAACCTTCTGTTTGTTTATACAAGCTCTCAAAAATCTCCTCTGCTTTTGACTTTAATCTGGTAAACCTTTGATGTGTGCTGTTAACCTGCTTGTATTTATCAGCAGCCCACAATCCACGCTATAGGGATGCAATAAGTCCCTATTTGGTTCTTCCCCACTTCAGAAAGAGCAGGACAATGGAAAGAGGCTCTGCTGAGCCAGTTTTCAGGAATCAAACCCATTACAGCTGAAATGTGTGTTTCCTGTCATTGCAGGTTATGTGGGCAAGTGACAGCCTTGCAAGAGCATATTGTAAACATGATGGCATTTACAGAGCAGGACAAATTGCCTTCCCAAGACCAGCCCAAATGAAATTCTACCTTCATTAGAAAAACAGATCTCCTATTCAAAATGGGGTTGGTTACTGCTACCATTTAGCTGGACCCTTTAGTTGAGTACTTCACACTCCCTGCTGTTCAGCGTCTCTATCCTTCACTTTCTACCTGTGTAATTCCATGCTAACACCATAGGCCTCAATACACAGTCCCTCATCATCATGGGCAGCATAGAAGAGGTTTGTACGAGACTTTGCTATCTTCTCAGTCTTCTGGGCAACTAGTGGAGTCCCAGACAAGTGCTTCCCAAGAAGAATGGAAAGTTTGGACAGGTGTGTAGAAAAGGATAACTGGAGGATGTTTCCACCCACGAAACATGTCGGTCGCTTGATTACAGAGTTCCGTACTGAGATGAGAAAAGCTTTAAAAGTCTGGAAAGGTTCTATTCAGCACACAATTTACTCCCTGGAGGAAGGCCAGCACCTTCTGAAAGCATGGAATATTCAAGATGACTCGACCTCTCTTAGTCCGGCTCCTGGAACATCTGCGGCAACATCAGAATGATGAACAACAGCTGAAGCTCACCAGCTCATCTCTCTCTCCCCCCTCTCCCTCTCCCTTTCCTCCTTTGTTTCCCCTTTTGTTTCCCTTTTTTCTCCCCTTCCCCTTCTCTCTTTTTTCTTTTTTCTCTTCTTTCTTTCTCCTTTTATTTCCCCCCTACCCATTTTTTTCTTTTTTCTTCTCTAAACTTCCCCGGGGGGGGGGGAGAGGGTGGTTTGGAGGGGGATAGAATAGTTTTCTGGGAAAAATCGATATACAGTATCAAGATGACTAAAGAGCTTGTGGGATCTTGGCCGGTCATTGTCCGTGGACAGATTTCCTCCCTCCCATCCCTTGAGGGAACATGCAAAAGTGTATGGTAGCTAGTGGGGTAGGAGAAAAGAATATATCTTTAGGGTGGAGGGTTTGGATTATTCTAGTTGTTTTTTTAATTAACTGTAGGTGTTAAGGGTTTTTGCTTGTTTGTTTGTTTTGCACAATGGGACCACTCCAGAATATTAAAAGAAAAAAAGTCAAGTTATGGGAAAGTTTATAAAATTAGCAACATTGAATGTGGAGGGTCTGGGATCAGTTTTGAAGAGGAAGAGAATTGAAGCGATGATTAAAAGACATAAAATCGATATCGCTTTCTTGCAAGAAACCCATCAAATAAAAGATGGTGTTAATGAACTAAAAATTCCAAATATCGATATTTATGAAAAAAGTTTGGCACATCTAAAGCAAGAGGGGTAGCCATCTTAATTTCAAAGAATTGTGAATGTATTGTTGAAAATGTGGTGAAAGATTCAGAAGGCAGATATATAATATTGCAAGTTGTAATGGGTAAAGAGCAATATACTCTGGTAAATGTATATGCACCAAATGCTAATCAAAGCTGCTTTTATAACGTCCTTTGGGATCAGATTGAAATTGTTAAAAAGGCGTATTTAATAATGGCTGGAGATTTCAAATGGTGTTAGACAAAATTAAAGACGAATCAGCTTATAAGAAGGAAGACTGGAGGGTTAGACACACAACATTAACAAAGTTTATAAATATTACAGGATTGAAGGATGTTTGGAGAGAACTTAAAGGAGATGAAAGAAAATATACTTTCTACTCACCGGTTCACAAGAGTTATTCTAGGATAGATTTTGTGTTTGTTTCACAAAGTCTAATACCTAAAGTAAATAATACTGAGACTGAGATTATAAAAACATCTGATCACGCTATAATGTCAATTGACATAGTAATAAACAAAAATTATAGAGAAGCTAGAAGATGGAGAATGAATCCAAACAGTTTTCATTACCCAGAAGAGCTGGAAAGAGGTAAAAAATACTGGTTGGAAACTTGGGACATTAATGAAAAGGCTGGAGGTAAAATGGGAATTATATGGGACACTTTAAAAGCTGTAGCCAGAGGCTTTATCATAAGAAAAAAACTCTATAATTAAAAAAATGGAAGAGTTTAACAAGTTTAACAAAAGAAATCTAGAAAATTTAATAGCTGATTTAGAATCCCAATTTTTTCTAACAATGATAAGAAGATATTGAGGCAGACTGAAGCAAAAAAAAGAATTAGACGATTTAGAATTACAAGTACAAATAAATTTACTCTATTTAAAAAGAATTTTTTTTGAATATAGTAATAAAAATTCAAAACTTTTAGCCAGATTAGTTCAGAAAAGAAGGGATAAAAACACGATAGGGAATATAAAAGATTCCTCAGGTAAGATCTGTGTACAAATGAAAGACAAATTAAAAGCTATACAAGAGTTTTATCAATCTCTATATACACCAAAAAACAAGACCAAGGAAGATATAGAAAAATATATTACTAAAAATTTGACGAGGGTTTTGGAAGAGGAAGATATGTTGGAAATGGAGAAACCTATTACAGATCAAGAGATAGGTGAGGTAATAGACAAATTAAAGAATAATAAAACTCCTGGAGTGGATGGTCTGGGATGTGAATTTTATAAACTTTTTAAAACAACATTAGTACCTAAACTAAAAAAGCTATATAATAAAATAATAGAAGGAGAACAAGTGCCGAGATCCTGGACCCACTCCTTAACCATTTTAATACCTAAACCCAATAAAAACTTAATGGACATTGGATCATATAGACCAATATCCCTATTAAATCAGGATGCTAAGATTTTTACTGCAATTCTGGCTAAGAGAATGAATAATTTTGTAGCTAAATACATTAAAAATGATCAATGTGGTTTTATCGAGGGAAGACAAATGGCAAACATTATAAGAAGAAATTTGAATGTTCTTTATGAAATGGGAAAAAGTACTACTAAAGCAGGCATGTTATCTTTAGATCTTTTTAAAGCTTTTGATTGCGTTCAACGGTCTACATTAAAAATGGGGATTTGGGAAACCTTTTTTTAGGAGTAATAAATCAATTATACTCAGAAGGTACTTCCTCAATAATAGTTAATGATGGAATGACTGAACAAATTACCCTAGGCCGGGGAACTAGACAAGGATGTCCTCTCTCTCCAGTTCTCTTTTGTTTTGTTATAGAACTCTTGGCAAATTCTATAAGGGATGACGAATCCATTAAAGGTATTGGGAAAGATGGGCTAACCAAAATTAGCCTATTTGCGGATGATGCCCTACTGACAATTTTAGACCCAATAGAGAGTATTCAAAGAGTAAAAATTCATCTAGAAGAATTTGGGGAGATAACTGGATTATGTGTAAATTGGCAAAAATCAGAAAGTTTATTGTTTAATTATGGAAGAGAAGATCTTAAGATAATTGAAAACTTTGGGCTGAAATCCAGAAAAAGTATTAAATATTTAGGATTAGAATTCTATAAGGAGTTTACTAAGACTAAGGAAAAATATTTTAAAATTAAAAGAAGAAGTGAAAAATAGAATACAAAGTTATACTAAATTGAACTTATCTTGGTTTGGAAGAATAGCATTGGTAAAAATGAAGATACTTCCCAAAATCAATTTTATCTTTAGAATGTTACCTGTTCAGTTTTTAGAAAAGGAACTTAAAACTCTCCAAGACATGATAAATAGGTACTGTAATGGTGGGAAAAAATCAAGAATAAATAAAAGTTTGTGGTATAGATCCCAAAAAAAAGGAGGATTGGGTATACCCAATCTAAGAAATTATTATATAGCTAATCAAATTAGTTGTTTGGGGAAAATTTTATTCAAACTGGAGAAGGTAATATGGTGGGAGCCGGAGTCATTGGATATAAAGGGGGAAATAAATAAATTTTTGTTTAGTGATTTTAAAAATAACGTAAAGATTGAGAATCCCCTCCTGAATGGTTTAATGACTACATGGAGAACATATAGAAAAATTATATCACTGAAGGGTTCCCCATTATGTTTAGTAACAGGCTTGGAAAATTTTCCTACAAACTTGAAGCATTATTTAGGGTTATTTAAAGCTAAGAAAATAGCTAGATTAAAAGACTGGTTGACCAAAATTAGAACAATCCAGGATATAAAAAATATTCTGCAATCTAGTGATTTAATATGGATAAACTATATCCAGTTAGGAAAATGGACAAAGGACTGGGTCAGAAGAAACAGTCAACTTAGAGAATGTACAAAGTTTGAACAGTTTTTATTATCGCTTGAATCTGACCAGGATAATATAGAGAAACGATTAGTACGTAAAATATACAAAATTATAGGGGACTCATTGGAAGTGAAGGAGTTAGATTCTCTGAGAGAGGTCTGGAAACAAGATCTTAATGTAGAGATAAAAAAAGAAGACTGGGCGAAAATCTGGAATATGAGAATCTTGAGATCATTATTGGTTAGGATAAAAGAAAATTATTTTAAATTGGTTTCTAGATGGTACTTGACACCAATTAGGTTGAATAGAATGAATGCTGAATACTCTAAGATGTGCTGGAAATGCAAAAAAAAAAAAAAAGATAGGTACATATATGCATCTCTGGTGGGAATGTGAAATAGTTCAAAAGTTTTGGAAAAGGGTTTTCCTAGAGCTAAGTGACATGATTAAAGTAGATATTGATTGTAATCCAGAAACAGCACTGTCATCATTGTTAACTAGTAAAGATTATGATGTTACAACAAAGGAACTAATAGCAAATCTTATGACAACCGCCAGATTAATTATAGCAAGAAACTGGAAATCTAAACTAGATCTCAAGATGGAAGATTGGTATAACGAGCTTTGGGATATAGCCATAAACGATAAATTGTCTTGTAGTTTAAAAGTTAAATGAGGATAAATGAAAAAAGACTTTTTATGACATTTGGGGAAAATTTATAGACTTTGTATTAGTAGAAGGGAAGGGGAAAGAGCCGACGAACACTTCAAGACATTTCTGGAGAAGAGGACTTTAAGAAGAATACTAGAACAACAGATGATGGAGTAACAAAGAACTCATGGAAGAACAGGATGGTCCTGGGGGGTGGGGATGCACTTGTATTGTTATTTGTTTTTATGTCTTAATTATTAGAAATAAAATTTATATAAAAAAGAAAAGGATGATACTTCAAACAGAAAGAATATTCATGCAGTGGGAAATCATGTCTTGAACAGACATGTGAATTAAGTATTAACAACCAAGGATGATGGGGGACGACGGCAACGGGCATGGGGGGTGGCGATGGGCACGGGGGGTGGAGGGGGGACGGCGATGGGCGGCGGGAGGACGGCCAGCAGTGGCCAGCAGGGGGGGGAAGCAAGCTGGCCAGCGCCCCTCTCCATTTTGGTGCCCTAGGCAACTGCCTAGTTTGCCTTAATGGACGTGCCGGCCCTGCCTGCAACACATCTTGGTTGAGAGGAACACACCTGCAACACACCTGTTCCTCTGCAACACACCTTGGTTGAGAGGAACACACAGTTTGCATCCTATCAGGTGATCTGGCAAAAAGTGGACAAAAGAGATGCCAAACTAATCAGAACAAATTTAAACTGCCTCCACCAGCTGATCAAAATATAGCAATTCACTGTTTTAAAAAGATGAATCAGCAATGGGCTTCCCTGAGTGGAGCTTTACTATGTAGTGAAGCAGCTTTTAATTTGATTAAATGTGGCGCAGTGGTTAAATGCCTGTACTGCAGGTAAAACTGTGCTCACGACCTGGGTTCAATCCCCGGTAGCAGGCTCAAGGTTCACTCAGCCTTCCATCCTTCCGAGGTCGGTAAAATGAGTACCCAGCTTGCTGGGGGGGGGGGGCAATGTGTAGCCTGCACTCTGTAATTAAAAATTGTAAACCGCCCAGAGACTACTTGTAGTAGTATGGGGCGGTATATAAGCAGAACACTTTGCTTTGATTTTTGCTTTTGATTGTGTCTGTGCCCAATCCAATATAAATAAGACTGAAAATGTTGTCATGATTTTTACAGAATTTTGTGCCGATCCCCAGGATTTTTTCATTTTATCCTGATCTTTGTAGATTAAAAGATCTCCTTTTCACCTTCCCCCTGCTGACTCTTACAGAATAAGGGATTGCTGAACAAAGTGTAGGTTTTAGAGGTTCAGAGAGCAACATGAGTAACTGCGCATTTCTGCCAGACCACCAGGACTGGGTAACTTAATTCTCATATTCCTTTTAAAGACAGGAAAGAAAGAAAGGAAAAAGAAAAGAAAAGAAAAGAAAAGAAAAGAAAAGAAAAGAAAAGCTGGATCAAAGAGTGATGCTAATTGCCCCTAGTTCCCCCACAAGCAAACCCACACACATGCCTTATTTAAAAAAGACATTTCCACCTATCCCTCCCCCAAAAGGCTTCCTTCCCTCCCAGTGTTGAAAGCTCCCTTGCTGGGTGAGACCATCACAAAAGAACAGCTTGAAGTTGAAGCGTGAGCTAGTACAAGCACTACACTTTGATGCGCACTGTAAGAAAAAGCTACAGTTTAGAAGCCTAGAAGCCTAGAAGTGGAGTGTTGTTTAAAAAAAGTAACTACATTCCATATTACAAACTTCTCTGCGAATAGGGGATTCCCCCCACCAAAGGTAAACAACTCAATGATGAGCTTTTCATCCCTGTTTTCTCCCTTCCTCTCCCTCAACCTTTGAGTTTCTAGGAGGCAGTACAAAATATAGAGCCATCAAAGGATTCTATTTCTGGACTAGGATAAAGATCCATAATCTTCTCCACCATCATTGCTACTGCAAAGAAATGATGGAGAAATTATTATTATTATTATTATTATTATTATTATTATTATTATTATTATTATTATTATTATTATTATTATTATTATTATTATTA
>JAHTLZ010000204.1:78171882-78185693 GCA_023846285.1 Phrynocephalus versicolor | reverse complement strand
TATTATTATTATTATTATTATTATTATTATTATTATTATTATTATTAAATTGCGAACAAAGCTGGTGGATGGCAAGCTGGAGTTGGCCTTCTCCAATGATCGAGCTCTTTCCAAGAGCCCAGGATGAATGGAGATATCTTCATAGAATATATGCTGTTCCTAATAATGTTGCCCTTTGTCGTTAGCCGATGTTGATCTTGTCAATGCCGAGAGTTTTCAGATGTTGATCCAGGTCATTTAGGATTGTACCCATTGTTGTTGTTGTTGTTGTTCTTGTTCTTGTTTGGGGGAATTTTAAAAAAAATCACAAATCTTTTCATAAAAGTGTTAGACACATCCTTCCTTCCTCCTCCTTTCAGAACATGGCAAAGAGGGGCAGTGAAAGATGTGTGGGGATGTAAATGAAGTGAAGACCCAAAATATCAGTCTGTGAGACAAAAAAGTAGCAGACTGAGCAATGTCCAAGTGGGGACAACCATAAGAAATCCTAACTAGATGTCACCGCCTCTACTGCTCACAAATGGTAGGTGTTGTTGCATCTCTATTTATCTCCAACACACACAGTCATCAAAATTGTGCTGGGCCTGAGGTTGTGATCAGATCCAGCAGAATTCTTCTTGCATCCTTGTGTTTAAGAATAAGAAAAAAAATATGGGGAAACAGACCAGCTTTCAACTCCTGCGGGTCTCTTCATCAAACTGAATATTGTGGATTGGGATGGGGGAGGGGAACAGAAAATTCCCAAAAATCTTACTATTAAGATATTGAAACTTCACAGATCTTGGACCATGTAATTCTATAACAATTTTTGGACATTTCTGTTTCTCCCTATGCTCTTGCTCAGTCACCAAGCCTAAAGAAGAATAACTTGAAAGGCCTTTAGATTTCTGTGGTCTATTTTCAAACCTTTCCAATTATTTGTCCTCTTGACTGACAAAATTTTCTGTAGTACTCCAAAGCTTGTGCATCATGACTATAGGGTTGATCTTAAATAAAAGTGTTGACTTGCCATGGATTTTTTTTTTTAAAAAATCACTATGGCTCAACACTGCCACTTTTTTTAAAAAAAAAGATGTAACCACAGAGTGACCCCCACCTTGTCCAATAATACTGTTGTCAACGACTGATCAGATTTTCTATTGAATGTTCATTTGATGTTCCTCTATTTACTTTTCACACAAGTGAAAACGTTTAAACCTGCATTTAGGGCAGCTGCTAATGTTTTTAGCTGTTATCCTTCAGTCGTAGCATGTATCTGTGCAGAACTGAAGAATCACAGAATTGTAGAGAAGAAAAGCATCTCAAGGATCATGGTGCCCCTCCTCTTAATGGGACAGGTGAAATCCAGAGTTAAAGCATCTTGACAGGTGGCCATCTTGTCTAAAAACCTCCAAAGAAAGCAAGTCCATCATCCTCTGAAGCAGCCCATTCCATTAGTTATTCCTGACATTTAATTGATACCCAGTTCCTTTGAATATGAACACAGTTCAAACCCAGTACCTTGGGTTCTAAAGCAAAGTGTTCTGTTTATATCCCACCCCATACCACATCAAGTAGTGTCTGGGCGGTTTACAGCTTTTAATTACAGTATCCCCCCAGCAAATTTTACCAACCTCAGAAGGATGAAAGGATGGAACTGCAGAAAACAAGTTTGCTTATCTTCTATGTGATGGCCTGCCAATGAATACCCTATAAGGAGTGTCCTAGCTAAGCAGGGGCTTGGCTATTACTTGGATGGGCAACCACCAGGGAATACCAGGTCCTGAAGGCACTCCAGTATTCCTGCCAAGAAAAATCCATGGACATGGGGTCATGAAGAGTCAGTCACAACTGTAATGACACAACAACAACAACAACAACAACCCTATAAAGAAGTTGAAATAGATATCTTGGTTCAAATTGAGACTACAGCGAAGAAACCAGAAGACTGAGACTCAGAAAGTCAGCAACAAAGGAATTAGAAGAGATCAAGTGTAAGGGTGTGTCACTGAAGACCAAGATCAAGATAATCCAAACTCATTTATTTCCAATCACCATATATGACTATGAATGCTAGAGAGTTAAGAGAGCTGACAAGAAAAATGTGATTTGTTTGAAATGCCGTGCTGGAGGAGAGCATTGCCAATACCCTGGATTGTCAGAAAGACAAGCGAGTGGCTCTTAGATCAAATCAAGCTTGAATCACCTCTGGAGACAAAAATGTTCAAACTGAGTCTGCCCTATTTGAGCCCATCAGGAGAAGGTAGGATTCTCAGCAATAGAGAATAAGGCTGTGAAAGGTGGAAGGCAGCAGGAAAAGAGGAAGACCAAATATTAGACGGACTGACTTCCTAAAGCAGTGGTTCCCAACCTTGGGGTTGGGACCCCTTTGGGGGTAAAATGACCATTTCACAGGGGTTGCCATGAGACAGTGAAGAAAAAGGCACAAATGGCTTGGGTCTGGAGGAGGGGGGGAAGGGGCAAAGTGAGTTAAAACTTGATAGGTTGGATGGGATGTCAGTCAATGGCAACAAAGGCTGCGATTGGCTGAGGGTGCCTGTAGAGGGAAGTTCTCTATGGCACCTGTGGCAGTGGCCTGCTAAAGGGGGCTTGTGGCCTCTTCCAAGCCGGGCAAGGGGTCACCACAACATTAAAGAGTCATGGCATTAGGAAGGTTGAGAACCACTGTCCTAAAGGAAGCTAAAGGATTGCGTTTACAAGAGCTGAGCTGAGATATTGGGGCCAGGACATTTTGAAGGCTGCCCATTCCTGAGGTTGCCATGAGACATATGCAACAGCACATCACATAACAACAACATCCTAACACTATTCACATTTTCCTTTTATAGGCTAAATATTCCTTATTATATTGTTTATTACAGATTTAATACACTGCACAAGTCCCAGTTAATTAATTAGCTTAATAAAAACTGAACCCATACCCACTTCCTGGGCAGTAAATTCCATTGCATTCCTTGCACACTGTCAATATGTGATATTAATGAGTAGAGGTGTGAATTTCAGGAAAGATACATGTGAAAAATGTATCCTTTAAATAAGTAACAAATGAACAATTATTATGCCATTCTCCAAACTCAGAAAAGGTCATTCAGCTTCATTCTTCTCACTGAAAATCATAGTAAATGGTTTCATTATTTGTGTAAAAGAAATTCCTGGTTACCTTGATACTTGCAACAATGGTGAATCTCATCACTCTCATTGCCATCAAGCCTGTGGTAATAAACTCATTAGCTAGCAGGTCAGCAGCTTGTTAAATTCTTTTGATTCAGAAATTCCTTCCCTTCCTCCATTTTTTCTTTGAAGTTGCTCAACAGATGGAAACTGCTATTGGAAATAAGCCAGTACCCACAGTCATAAACATGAATCAGCCCTAACAAGTTTGTTTCAGCGAGTTAATTCTCCTTCAGCTAAAATTAACAATAATTTTTATTTATACATACATATGCTTGCACATAGAATAAAAATAAAGATGAAAGAGCTCTGGCACCATAAAGACTAACCAAGCGCTTTCAGCGTCAGCTTTTGTGAATTTGCCATCCATGTCTTCAGACGTGTCTGAAATAAATCTGTTCCTCTGGCACCACAAGTCTCTTTTTTGAATTTTTGGCAAAAAAATAAACAAAACCTATATGTGAGCTTTTAATGGACAAGTCCACATCTTCCAGTACTTTGTATTTTTGTTATACATGTTGCAACAGAATAACATGGCTACCTTATGGAAACCAGCTATGTGCATGTGTAAGCACACACAGGGGGAGGGAGGGAGAAAGGCAGGGAGACTCCTATGTATTGGCTCATAACACAACCCTTCCATAGTCCGTCAGTACTTCTTGTGGTTTCTCACTTAGGTCCAGTCAGGAAGCAAAGAGTGAGACTGCATTCGTACTGTGTAATGACCATACAGCTCCCTTTTATTTCAACACACACACAAAAACCTGTGAGACATCAAAGGAGGTCTGTTCATGGTTGCAAATCCCCACAGGAAACACTTTTCCTGCTCTGAAGTGCCAGTCTGCAGTTCACCAGCCTATGGATACAGAGATAAATTGGAGTGCTTGCCGTGGTGAGGTATCTCCCTTTGCATTAGGCCAATTAGGAGAGGCAGTCTGTGTGTAACCTGTCTCCCCTTCATGCCACAAAAATACAGTTTCCAACCCTCCAGCACATACATAGTTTCCATGCATCTCAAACTCGATTAGGCATTGAGAGCATCTCTGGCTAGCTCATTAATGTCATTCATTCGTATTCCAGCAGGCTCCTCAAATGTCTATCAAACGTCCAGAAGTTCAAGAAACACTGTTTGAGGACAGAATGCAAATATTGGGCATTGCAAATTGATTTTGCCCCATGTGTGTGGCTTTTATTGAAAGAGCTCTAGCAAAAAACGGCTAGTCAAGATGCAGATATCAATATATTTATAAGATATAGGGGGCAAATGTCTGTTGTGATTATTGATAGGACTGGCTGCTGACCCTTCTTTGTCTACCGCATCCCAACTTTTCCAATAATATATATTTATCCCCCCCCGTTTCCTGTCTTTTCTTTCCTTGCTTGCTTGCTTCCTCCCCCCACCCCCGCTTATATACTGCCCCACAACACTTCAAGCACTCTCTGGGTGGCTTACAATTTAATTATGTAGGCTACACATTGTGCCCCCAGCAAGCAGGGTACTCATTTTGCCCACCTCATAAGGATCTTTCCTCGCTCCCTTCTTCTTCTTCTTCTTTTTTCTTTTGTGTGAATCCCTGCCAGTGTGTCATCACACATAAAATACTACATTTGGGCTGGTGGTGCTTGCACCTAGGAATTTACGGCACACAGTTATCAGTAGAGATAGGCACAAACCAGAAAATTCTTGGCTCAGGGTGGTTCATGGCTACCTACGGCCCATGAACCATGACCTTTCTGAACTTTTAAAAAAATGAACAACAAACCAGTTCATTTAAAAGAAAATCATACTTCACAGTTAGTATTTCTCTTCGAGGAGCTGGGTGTGCCATCTCCGTGCATGGTGGGCTTGTCAGCAAACTAGCATACATATGCACATGGACAGTGGCTTTGCATCCGTTAGCTGGGCCTGCTATTTCTGTGCATGCACATGTTGTGCACATGGGCTGGAGGCCAGGTGATCAGGGAGAGACATAGAAGCTGATCAGTGCATTTTTAGAAGGCAACATTGCCATCACCAGAATGATGATAGAGGAGGAGGAGGCAGGACCAGGTAGGGGGAAGGGGCAGCAGGAGGGTTGGGGGAGAGCAGGCTTTAGGGGTGAGTGGGGAAGAAAATGGGCAAAACAAAAACCACTGAACCAAAATTTCTTTAAAAATTCATTGGTTCCATTTGTTTGGGTTCGCCAGTTCTAACAAACCTGAACTGAACTGCCCCAACAAACCAATGATTTTTGACAAACTTCCTGGTTTGTTTTGGTTTGTTTGTGCCCATCTCTAGTGATGAGGCAAACAGCCAGGTTTTGTGAGGGAAACCTGAATGTCTCTCTAAATTTCTAAAGAATTGATGGAATACATGTATGTGCTAGATACTGTAGATACCATCATTTCAGTCCTTCTTTACCCAGCCTAGAACCCATCAACTGCCAGATGGCAAGTGAAAGGAGAGGATGTCAGGGCATCAGCATACAGAGACCAACTGCCACTTCTTTACTTCCCACTCATGGCCCAGAGTCTACAAGCAGGCAGGCCACGCTCTAGAAGACAGAATGAAAAGGACATTGAAACCATTCCTTCAGCTTCCAGGCTCATCGATTTCAGATTTGGAGATTCCGTTAGAAAGCAGAACCAAAGAAAAAGGGCTGCACCAAGTGAACACCAGAATTGAGTTTCAAGAGAGATGGGACAAAGGTATTTCCTGGAAATGTTTTATGGCCATTGCTGTATATGCAGTTATACGTACACGAACCCTTTTGAAGACACAGGGGTGTGCTTCTGCCTAAAATGCATAAGAATATCCTGAAGAAAACTGTGTTCAACTGTTCATTTTTAAAAGATCTGCTGTGGCTTAGTTTCCACGCCACCTTAGTGAGTACATTTCCTAGACTACTTCTTCTTCCTAGCATTTTCCCACAGATTCAGAGTCCACTTTTCAGATGCTGAAACACCACTTTGCCCAATCGACCACATCTTCAGGGAACAGGAGGACAATTTTCATGTCCTTATAGACAGTGTTCTGCCATCTCTGCTTTGGATGCCCATGTGTCCACTGGCCATTGATTTTCAGGTGGAAAGCAGTCTGGGTGACAGTGGAAGATCCCGCTCTGAGGACCTGTCCAAAACAACTGAGCTGGCTTTCTCTCATCTTCTCGGTTATAGATATCACACCTAGTCGCTGTTGTATAGAATCATTTGTGACATGGTCAAGTAGGGAGATACTCGATATCCAATGAAGCGTACGTAGTTCCATGGCATGGAGGCAGCTTTCTACGCCCATCATTGTATTTTTTCCTAGACTGGTCCAACTAAATCAGGGATCAGGTGATAAATGTATAAAGAAAGAAACAATGGGTAGCAAATCAGACCCAGTGCCACTGAGCATGAACAATCCTGACTAAATGTCTGTCCAATACATTTTGACTTGCTAATATAAGTGACACAAGAATTAACTAGCGAATATATAGGTTTATAGGGCATGGGTGAAGATGATCTCTGTTCCTTTCCCAGACGCATTCATTTGAGGGGCTAATGTATCAAGAACGCTGTGCTGTCAGTTCGGCCAAGGTCACTTTGGATTCAAGGTTTCTGTTGTTCAGCCATGGAGCCGACATGCTGCCTGTTCTTTTTCTCACACAAGCATACAAATATCCATTCATACCCCACACATCCATTCAAATACTCTCTCCCTCCATCCCATCTCAATTTAATTACCTTCTTAACCTGTTTAAATCACTAAAATAGCCCTCAAGCCCTTCTATGTTCCTATCCACTGGCCTTAAAATGATTTGGGCGCTTTTACACGACCTCTAAAATCCGCTGGCAACTTAAATTCGGACCAGAGATAGTGGGGTTTGTCCCTCTTCCTGTGTTCTCATTCTTCCGCACTTCATTGCTCCTGTCTGTGCTGAAGGGAGGGAGAAAAAAAGAGAGAAAAGTATGCAGGCTCACCTCCGCTCACCTCCGTCTGCCGTCCAGAGCAGCCCCGTAGGTATTCCTGTCTCTTAAAGCGGTGGCAGGGACAAAAAAACAAAACAGAAGGCGAGGGGAGCCCGGCATCCACAGCTTTACAATCCTCATCGGAAAATGTTTCACCTCCAGAGACCAGGTAATTCTAAAATGCACTGGGGCACGCTTAGGAGGGCATAGTTGTACTTTATTTTGTTTAAAGTCTGCAGCTGTTGGGAAAACAATTTTAAGCTCCGCATCTGGGAGCCCTTTGCCTCGGATTTTAGGGCTCGTGTAAAAGCAGCCTTGGATCTAGGGGGTATCTGGAAGATTGCATCTGCTGGTGGGAAGCTGAAAAGCTTTTCAGTTCTTTGGAGAAGGTTCTTCTCTCAGGCTCACCATCTGAAAAGAACATGGCAGAGGGCCTTTTCAGTGGTATCCCCCTAGACTTTGGACTCCGTGTCAAGGGAGTCCAGATTAACTTCACCCCTTTTCTGCTGGCAAGCAAAGAGTTTTCTGTTAAGGCATGACTTCTGACTCCCAGGGAGGAAGTTTTAATAGGGGCTGTTGTACTTTAAAACACATTTAAATCTCCCTTGATTTGCTTTAGTTGTTGTTGTTGTTGTTGTTGTTGTTGTTGTTGCTGCTGCTGCTGCTGCTGCTGCTGCTGCTGCTGCTGCTGTTGAAGAAGAAGAAGAAGAAGAAGAAGAAGAAGAAGAAGAAGAAGAGGTTGTTGTAATGATATAATATAGTTGGGGCATGTGTATTATTTTCAGATGAATGTGCAAAACCCAACATAATCAAGGGTATTTGTGTGATCCCAGAGTGATTGTGGGCTCACCTAAACAGTAGTGATAATGACACCCTTCTGAATCATTTTTATTCCTACAAATGATGAAATAGGGATAGGATTTTGCAGATTTGCATAGTTTCTCCCAGCATTTGTTGCTTGGATACAGTCATCCCAGTTGCGCATGTCCCCATGCCTGAAGCCTCAAACTGATCTCAAGTTGTCCTGTCTTTCCCCCTGGCTTCTCTGTCCTTTCCCCACCAGCTTCATTCTCTCTTCCCTTCCCTCCTTAATTTATCTGTGAACCCATCTCAGACATTCACATTATTTGCCTCATAAGCTTTCTAATTTTATTTTTACTACTATTGTTTTGTGTATTCCCTTTCACATAAGAACACTTGCTCTCTCCCTTACCTTCTCCTCACCAATTTAACATTGCCCTCATTTCACCCTTCTTTTCCCTACCCATCCTCCTCAAATGTTCATGTTTTCACAGCAATGTTTTCTAACATTTTATTTCATTTTTTAAAAAATCAAATGTTTTGAAGCTATAGTGAACATTGTAGCATTAAAAAGCTGCAGAATGCAGGAACAGCTGATATCCCAAGTAAATGAAAAATTACAAGCAGTAAAGGAATGGAGACTGTCCTGTAGGAGCATATCAAATACGCACCCACAAAGTGCAAGGATCAGCCCATATCAGTGCAGCACTGGAGTCAAAAGAGAGCAAAATGCATACTGGTGCAAACTGATATAAAGCACAGAAAAAAGTACACCACTGTCAAGCAGAGTGCAACAACTCTGTTTTAAGTCTGTTATCGCTAGTGTGAACCATGGCAAAGTGTTCCTAGAGCTGCAAGGAAAGCTGAACAAACATTCAGTGTGAACAGACCAATATGGGACAGAGCAAGGAGCCACTTGTTTTCACATGGGGTGGAGAAACAACACAATGGATTCTTCCTGTCCTTTTTCAGCATTTGTAGGATGAAAAAATGGTCTGTGATTTAGCCTGAAGAAAGGGGAAGAAAGGGGAAAGTAATACACTAGACTGAACTTGGCAGGAAAGGAGTACGCAAGTGGCAGCTGAACCTCCTAATAAAGCATATGATCTCCCCTGGATGCTCCATTGACTGAAACACTAAGGAGGTCTCAGACTTAGGTCACCCTGTCTCCTCGCAGCCACTCTGCCAGCCATTTTGTGGAGCTCTGAAGTCACTGCTTGGATTCCTTATTTGTGTTCTGGAATAGTCCTTTAACTGAGAGTGCTCTTACACACACACACTGTGTGGAAAATGAAGGATGCAAAAGCACAGGCGGTGATGTTTTTGAAGACTGTGCTTCAACTCTGGATTTCCCTTTCCTTCAATAAGGTCCAGTTTTTAGAAAGCCATGTTTTCATTTCAACTAGCTTTTGACAGCCAGAAATAAGAAGAAATAGGGCAAGATAAAGTTAACAAGTCCTTGTCCACCACCACCACTATCCCTTGAGATAGGATGAACTACATTCAATATGAAAAGCAAAATAAAGGGCTCTGAGACCTGTTTTAACAGTGAATGCTAAAAATATACAGAAAGAGTTTATTATATCTCTGAGGTGGAGGGCACCAGGCGCCTACAACCCCCCAGTAGTAGGAGAGTTGCAGCTCAGTTCTTTAAGTGTCATTCAGATGCAAGCAAGAGCTGTATCTTCAGCACACAGAATCCAGTTCAATCAACTTAAATTAAAGCAGAGTCTCCTGAGAAAAATCAAGCCAAGCATGACTAAAACCCTTGTCTCCAAATCATCTCAAGCCTGGTTAAAAATTAGACTTTGTCTTAAAAAAAAAAAAAAGAGAGAGAAATGGAGGGGGCGCCTCATGAGGCAAAGTAAAGTCATGTCTCAGCAGGGTAGAGTTGGTTTCTTCATCACGTTAGGGGTTCTTCTCCCTTTGCATATCCCAGCGTGTCATTTGTTTGTTAAGCTCTGAGGGCTTTCAGAAGAATTAATTAAAGAAGCTGCCTTAAGTGTCAGGGGAATTTAGCCTGACTAATGCTTTAAGGCTATAGTTCAAATTCTACCTTTGATACTTTGTTTTGAATATTGCAATGACAAATATTAAATGAGTGAAGCAATCAAATGATCTACCCACCCACTCATCAACATTTATTTTATTTTATTTATTTATTTTTTGCCAAGGCTACTAATTCTAAAGATTGGGTGGTTATCTCAAGGTTACAATAATCATATGTGATTACATTACACAAACACACAGAAACACGCACACACAGAGAGAAAATCCAAAACAACCCTGTTTGACAGGCTAAGTTATGAAATAGTGGTTGGCCCATGCAAACTACAATAATCAGCATCATGACTGAGGAGAAAATTAAATGCTGGCATTCCACCTTTTATCCACCCGCTGCCTTCCCTATACCTTAGTCTACAAATCCCCCTGTCCCTAGCTATGTTGGGAGACACCTGGAAGGCACCAGATTGGAAATGCTTGCTCTACTCACAAATAGAGATGGGCACGAAACGAGCAATTTTTCGTTGTTGTTTTTGTTTTTTCGTTTCGTTACGTAACGAAATGAAAAACGAATTTTTGCCTCCAAATGAAACAAAACGAACAGAAACACCATAAATTTTGTCGTCCTTTTCGTTTTCGTTACGGGCAGTATATTGAATTGTAGAGATGGGAACGAAACGCACAATTTTTCATTTTCGTTTTCATTTTTTCATTTCGTTATGTTGAAGACCATCTATGTGCATGAATGATGGATGGCAAGAATGGACATTTCTCTACTGAGAAGTACATATCTCTGTGACTAGTGAGGCTCACTCCAAACTAAATGAATATATGAGGTTTGAGTACAGATTTTTTTCCACCTGTTGAAGTTTCTATTCATCTGTGGCTAGCACTAAACTTGGGTATACCCACTGCAATGTAAAGGATAAAGTGATGGATTTGGATTCAGGATTCAACCTCTTAGTCATGAAAACTCAATAAAGAGTAGAATTGGTAAAGTCACTCCTTAACACTTACTTTAAAAATCCCATTATGGTCGCTATAAGTTGGTTTTGACTTCATGGTACATAAAAACAGCATCAAACTAGTCATTGTAGCATTGCAAGCATCAAATGTGGACAGGACAGTCTCTTCTTAATGCCTTTTTGTACAATACCACCTATTTTATGCCACCCCTTTTCTTCCTCATTTGAGGATGCCCCATTGTCTCTTCTCCTTCTTTTTTTTACTCCCTCTGTCCCTCTTCCTCCACATTCATAGAATGTGAAGTGAGAAATCAGAGGTAGTTCTTGTTAGATATCTGAATCAACTGGTCACTTCAAAGGGGTATGAGTGAAATAAGGCTCAAGTTTATAACCTGTGCAACACACTTGCCTATATGCACAGTTTACAGAGTTCCTGTGTCAGGCAGTACTGCTGTCTATCCAACTTTGGGCTCAGCCTATTGCAGCCCTTGGAATGCCATGGGAAGCGGTTAAAAAGTGGAGAGGGTGTTGTTGTCAAGGCTGGAAGAAACAGAGAGGAAGAGAACTGGGAGTTGTGTGCTATGGTAGAAAGAGCTATTAAATTCCAGCTATAAATTAAGAAAGCTTAACTGTATTGGTAGAACTCTTTTATTTTCTTCAAGATCCCCATCATGGGTTCTGGGGAAGAGAAATAAATTCTTATTTGCCTCAGTCTCCGGAGTTGTTGTTGTTGTTGTTGTCTTCTTCTTCTTCTTCTTCTTAAGGATGAATAGATACAGTCACATACCGCAGCCACCTACAACTGACAAGTGGTAGAATGATGATGTGCCAGGTCCCAGAGCGTTATCTTACCACTCTTCACTCACTGATAGTTTTGGTTTGTTGCGTTAATTAGTTTTAAAAGCACATACCACCATGCTAGGGAATGAGTGTGACTGAACTCAGAAGGGCTTACCTGTGAGTAGACATTTACATAAATGTGCTGTTTCTTTATTGCTTGCAGCTCATGAACTATATCCCTTTTGCAGAAACCAGCCTGGTCCAGTCACGGAATGAAGTTCTCAGCATTTCAGCCTGGTCAATTGATGTTATCTATATGAAAGTTTTATACAATCTGAAGAGAAACCAGAATATACAAACATCTACAACCCAGCCCCTGACATCTGAAATTATGGTCCTGTATACCCTTCCTTTATTACAATGCCCCTTTTATAGATGCATATTCTCCTGCTCTGAACCTGATGCCACCTCCATGAGCTAGAATGCAAATGAACAAT
This sequence comes from Phrynocephalus versicolor, assembly GCA_023846285.1. Classification (NCBI taxonomy): domain Eukaryota; kingdom Metazoa; phylum Chordata; class Lepidosauria; order Squamata; family Agamidae; genus Phrynocephalus; species Phrynocephalus versicolor. Next base: position 78,173,542 of record JAHTLZ010000204.1, on the reverse strand, counting down.
AAGAGATTTGACATTCTTTTTTCAAAGAGTGGCTTCATGTTCTGCCATCCTGCTCTGATGCCAGCCAAATTTGGCAAGGTGCGGCTGCGAAGCTTTCACAAAACTCAAAGCATCTGGAGATTAGGCAATGTCCAGCCTGCATTAATGCAGCAGAAAGCAAACAGAATTCAAGAGTCGCTTCATTTCATTAGAGAAAACCCTGAGCAGTGAATTAAAGCCAAATAAGAGGAAGACAAAGAACGTTTGCCGGAAAGCTAATAAAGCTACCTATCATATTTAATGATGGCTTGCTCGTTTCTGACCCCATGGTTCACATTTCACGATTCTCAGCATTCCCATCTCGTCTTAATCCCTTGTTTGCCAGTGGTCCTACTGCTGGATTAGAAGAGGCACCAGACTGGGACTGTTTACATTAAAATTGGACTGATTTACATCCCTCATAGCTGGAGCCAAATAAAAAAAAAGGGGGGGGGAGAAGGTACGACTTTGGGTTGTTTGCAGCATGGCTGTATCAATTTCAGGAGCCCTGATTTTGATGTCCCTCTGGAAAACAGTTCAGAGAACTAAAAAAAGAAGAGGCTCCCTTTTTCTTAAAACCAGCTGCTAGGCATCTCAACCCATTATCTGCATCAGCAAGACACTGCTTCTTAAAAGGTTTTGCTGCTAGTGGAAAGTGTGACGCCAAGGAAGATAGTGGCTGAAACTCCCACTGGCTTTAATAACACCAGGCTTTTCAACTCAAGACACCTCCCTGAAATAGAGCTCCATTCATCTTGCTCCTCTTCTTCCACTGCCAAGAGAAAGAATGAAATAGATTGTGGAGGCTGCTGTCATCCAACCCGAACTCCATTCTCCAGTGTCCAACTGAAGGGGCTCTCTCTCCGTCCAGCCTTCACTGATAGATGACCCAATGGACAGGAGCCTGACCCAATTAAACATGTTTGCTTCCCATGGGTTTTAGTTGGAAACTTCCCACCTTTTGGACCAATGCTGAAGGCTATGTGTGCGCAACTGGACTCCATGCATACTCTTTCCTTGTTTATCCTCCTGTCTCTATTCAATTCCATCCCTTAAACAGCTCTTCCTGTGGCAAATATTAGACCGTAAGCTCCTTGGGGCACAGAAATCTCTGTTTCATTTCAATGAATTAGCTGGCTAAATGGCTAATAAGTTAGATATGAGACAGTGATTGGGAGTTTGTTTGCCCACTGTGGAGAAGAACCAGCCCTTGTAACCTTGGGCAACCTGCATAGTTCTGGAAGAGCTCACCAAAAAGGAAGACAATGGTAAATCACTTGTAAGCATTCTCTACCTAGAAAACCTTACATCAGAATTGACTTGATAGGATATTTTTAAAAAATGCTTTTTAAACCAGCTGATAATTAAATATTTCCATCTTGTTTCCATAAAGTACATCTATGGTGTTATAAATAAATAAAAAGGAAGATTTACTGAGAAGTCAAGATTTCCCATCTGAGTGAATAGGGCGCCCATTTTATTTTGGTGAAATGATGCTTAAGAATTGAAGCCAATGGTTCTCAATGAGCACAGCTTCTCTATTTAGAATAGATAAAACCCAGATTGTGCTACTGATCACCAATATGACATGGCACAAGAAGAAGAAGAAGAAGAAGAAGAAGAAGAAGAAGAAGAAGAAGAA
>JAHTLZ010000204.1:78134835-78153767 GCA_023846285.1 Phrynocephalus versicolor | reverse complement strand
AGATAGATAGATAGATAGATAGATAGATAGATAGATAGATAGATAGACAAAATGGATTTGGTACAGAGATGGAAATGTAAAAAAGCCTATTAGTAGCGCCATCCCTAACAATAGGCATAATGAGGCAGTTATCACAAATAAAAGATGCAGGCAGGCAATAGCACTATTGCTACGGCTATTTCTAATTTACATTTTTTTTATTTTCTACACTGAATTTCATAAAACAAATATATTGCTTGTTATCGATTCCATCACAATTTTTCCCAACACTGAACCCAATATAATTCATATCTCCTTTCCTAGCTTAAATGAGCATACTTTCATATTTAATTTCCTTACTATCTCATCCATATTCTATCTTTACTTACATCTCTTTTTAATACAAAGAATATAGTCTATCTAATCTCAGCAATCTAGTCAATCTTGCTGTTTAGCTCTTCAATACTAAGCAATTTAGGTTAGATTTGGCTAATTATATATCTTCTATATATCACCCACAGTATATTTACCTTTTCTCCCAATGAGTGCCTAATTTCAGCAATCATCTCTAATTCAAATTAACACTTTATGAGCAATTATAAAAGAACTACCTCCTGGTCTATATGTTTCACTTTATGCGTAGAAAATCTTATCTATATCTAACTGCCACTATTCTTTTAAAAATCTAACAGATTAACATTTATTTATATATCAAGTTTGTCCACATTTCCATTTTTGGTTTCCCATATCATACCAATTAACTAGTAGCCTTAGACAATTAGAATACAGAAAACTTTCTCATGTAATATATTCCCTAAGCCAAAAAATTTTTTTCCCAATTTTCCCTTTTCCTCCCAAACCCCTTATCTTCACAGGTTGCTTTCCCCTTGTAAAATCCATTAACTTCATGGGTTGCTGTGTTATCTTGATAATAATCTTGATGACCACTCTGCTACTGAAAAAGTCCCAAATTTTCCTCTTTTTGGAACCCATGTTGAGTAAAACAGATGTGCTTGTCGTATTCCATGGACTTGGCAGATCTAAGGGCTTAGCCTGCACCATTCTTGTCAAATTTGTCTTCATGTTGAGATCCACACTCTGTTCTCATATAATCTCTTGATTCAAACTAATTTCAGTTTTTCCCAGCGATTCAATATTATCCAAGAGTTCCTGTTTGGGTCTAGCTTGGATAGATCCTGCTATTGTCTATAGATTGGAGTCTGGTATCTGCTCTACTTCTATTACTTTATCAGGACTGGAAATTTCTTTATCTTTAGAGGTTGGATCCAAGATATCTTTGTAATCTGGATAAAAGTATATTTGCAAATTCTTCTTCTGAAATATTTTCCCAATCCACTGTGTTTTTATGGCTCACAACAAAAAATTTAAAGTTGCTTGTAATTATAGTTTCTGCTGTTTAATTTCAAAAGTGGAGGGGTATAGAAGGAGATGACTGAATTAAAGTCCTAGAGGCAAGGAATAGCTATCTTTCAGCCTTTGTTTTCAAAACATGAGATTATCTCAAGGTTGAAGTGTTCTTTAACAAACAGCTTCTCCAGAGCTGCTCTTAAAACTGTGTCATTAAGTCCAGCAGATACTGAAAGTACAAAAAGCATAAAGTAATTTTCTTTAAGGTTGCATCCAAGAGTCACCACATACCAAAGAGCAGAAAAACATAAGCTACTTTCCTCAAAAGAAAAGCAATAAAGCAGAAAGGCAATAATGTAGTATGAAAATAATCAGTTCTGCATATTCATGTCTTCACTAAGTGCCATTTCCAGAAGAGGAGGAGGGCTGATGATTATTTGAAGAAAGTTTCTAAAGCCAAGGAGGAGTTTTGCATAGATAAATGGATGGGGGGGGGGGGAGCAGATCTACTCACGACATGCCACATATAAACTGCTTATTACAGCTCCCAGCACCGACAGTTGTGCCTTCATCAGAATGGCATCGGTCTTCCCCCGTGGGTGGTAAGGTATATTCCTGCTTTTACTGAAGTTCACCACTGATCTTTTCATGTCTGCAGGTGCTGCCTTTTCTTTGTTTCCCCTCCAGAGAAACTTACCCCCTTAGGGACCCCTTTATCCACAGGTCAGTTCTACTGAGCCACTTCCCCATCCATTCTTCTCTGCTAGAGGACAAACGTTTCTCGTTCCTTAATTGGGTTTTCTTTTCATTTTGCTACACAAGGAAGGCTATCCTTTAATGGATATGGCAACCATCATCTGGACGTTATCACAGCAGCTTTCTGCAGAGGGAATTATTTTTTGCCTCATGGTCTTCGTAAACACTGGCTGAACTTCTATTGCTTAGTGTGGTAAGTTACATTAGAGTAAGCCCATTAAATCAGTGGAAATGTGGTTAATCAAATCCTCCATAAGTTCCATTGATTCAAATGGGCCTAATGCATTGATTATATATCACCTGTCCTGGGCTTGCTCTATGCATTTTTCTAAGCCAAGCAATAGGATTTCAGTCTTTGTGTATAAGTTTGTTTGATGTTTTGTTTGTTTGTTTGTTTGTTTGTTTGTTATATTTTAGCCTGCCCAGCTACTGACAGAGCCAGTGTTCAGGGCAGCAAACAAGTCACAATAACAAGTATACAAAAAAAACCCTTTAAAAACAGCAAACAATGAGCATAATGTCTTAAAACAAAATAACTAATAAAGAACAGAAATATTAAATACAACGGAGCTTCGTATAACGAACAGTTTGTATAACATAAAATCTGTACAACATAAAAAAATCCTGAGATAGGGGAAATCTGCATAAAAGAATCACCTATGGGGATAATCTGTACAACATAAAAATGGTTGTGATTAGGGATTACTCTGTTTTCAATGCATTCCTATGGGCAATTTGTGTAAAGGAAAATTTGCTTAACATAATTTCATTGGAATGAATTAATTCCTTTATACCAGGTACCAAGAGCCAGATTTTACCTACAAGGAATGGGGCTACTAGTGGCAGCAAGATCCAAAGTGATGCACCCGCCACAGAGAAGGGCTGGTTTCAAGTGGCAGATTGTTGGGTCTCCCTCTGAGTTGCCAACCACAGAATCCCAGTATATGAGGCATAGGTGGGATGGGTAGACATTTTGAAAGTAAGGTGCTCAGACCCATAGCAAGATCCTACGCTGTTTCTGGCTTTAAGTATGAACTTAAGCACCTTGAAGTTTACTCAGAAGCCTACAGGCACAGATGCACCAGGACAGTTGATATATAATCACAAAAGCAAAGCAAAAAAGCAAAGTATGCTGCTTATATACTGCCCCATAGTCAGGGCCGGTGCTAGGTTTTTTTGCACCCTAGGCGAGGGGGGGCGGGGTGGGCAGCGGGTGGGCGGGCGGCAGTGGGGGAGGGGCAGCGGGGGAGTAGGCGGCAGATGGCGGGGGACGGCGACGGGCGTGGGGAGCAGACGGCGACAGGCATGGGGGCGGCGGGCGGACAGCGGCGGGCAGTGGGGGAACGGACGGTGGTGGCCAGTGGTGGTGGGGCGGCGGGGGCAGCAGGCTGGCCAGCGCCCTCTCTCCATTTTGGCGCCCTAGGCAACTGCCTAGTTCGCCTTAATGGACGTGCCGGCCCTGCCCATAGTGCTTAAAGCACTTTCTGTGTGGTTTACAAGTAATTTTGTGGGGAATACATTGCCCCCTCCCAGCCTGCCAGGTACTTATTCTGCTGACCTTGGAAGGATGGAATATTGAGTGAACCTTGATCCGGCTACCTGGAATTGAACCCCAAGTGATGAGCACAGTTACAGCAGCAGTACAGCCATTTAACCACTGCACTATGAGGCTCTCAAATTGTGATGTACTGGATGCCATTCTGCCAGCTCCCAAATTGGGAGATGTGTGTGTGTGTGTGTGTGTGTGTTTGTGTGTCTGTGTGTGTGTGTGTCTGTGTGTGTGTGTCTGTGTGTTTGCAATCTTATGCACACTTTTGAGGAATGTAAACACCTACCCTAGGGAGCCTTGTGGCGCAGTGGTTAAAGGGAAGTACTGCAGCCAAATTTATGCTCATAACCGGGGTTCAATCCCAGGTAGCCGGCTCATGGTTGACTCCACTTTTTACCCTTCCGAGGTCAGTAGAATAAGTTTCCAGATTGCTGGGGAGACAATCTGTAGCCTGCCTAATTAAATTGACTGAGAGTGTGTTAAGTGTTATGGGACAGCATATAAACCGCACACTTTGCTTTTTGCTCTTTCAGTCTGCAACCTTATGCAATTTTTCCTGGTCCACAAGGGGAAAAGGGGGAGAATTATTTCAAAGGAAGCATGCATAGGCTCATGCTGCAAGATTCTGGAAAAATTAGCTGAATGATCAACTGCAACTTGCAAAAAGGTGTCCTTCCCTCTGCAGACGTGTTTTTTCCACCTCCCCCAGTCAGAAGTGGCAAACAACCTCTCACTCTAACCTTTTCTCCTTCCTTCCGTCTTTGCTGAAAGAGCGCAATGTTTTCTCGTTCTGTTTAGGAGTGTGTCTAATTCATTTTCCCAGCTTAGCAAGACTAGCCCCAAGTCATTTCCTTTTTTGCTCCCTCGCTGTGAACGGAGTCAAATTCTCTGCAAGAAGTCAGCTTGGTTCCAGCGATTATCTCTGAGTGAGCATGCCTAGACCCCAATCCCCCACACTTTGCGGATAGGAAAGACGGCTGCCTCACGCTGGGAATATAGCTTAACTGTATGTTAATAAACACACTGGGAAGGCACAATCCAAACAAAGGCATACAGCCTGAAACTAAATAACACAGAGCCAAAGTAAGCTATCAACTATGAAGAGAAATAAAACCCACATCACTTAGAGTAAATGGCCTGTCAGGTGTATGTACTTCTAGGTGGGCACAATCAAGAGTTAACACTCAGGTGCACTCACTTTCTATTGCTTTAATTTGCCCTTGCTTTGAAGATCATTAGTACTGGGATTATAAGGAATTGGGTGGATTAAGGCCTGTTCTCGGTCAAACAATTTGCCTCACACGGCCTAATCCCTCTGGCAGGCCGTTAATTATATTTCATTACAGCCCTTAGCGTGAGGGTGAGGGTGCGCTCTTCACCTGCTAGAGACCTTTCTCAGCAAAGGTTGCCACAGTAGCAGGCATGAAGAGAAAACTTTTGCTCTCCTCATCTGCACTTTGCCAGCCTATTGTTCAAAGTTGTTTTATTTGCGTTTGTCCCCCACCCCACCCCCGCAGCTCCAACCACAGCCTTAACCTCCCCCCCACACACACACACACACACAAAACCATGGTAGCTGCTAGTGGCTGCCTGCCTTAGATAAAAAGCAAAATATTCACCTCACACAGGAGCTCACTTCCTGCATATATAACATATTGATCGGCTTCCTTGCTCACTCTCTCGAGCACTCAAATATATTATAGGGCCTTCTTTAATAGAAAGGCTTTTAATTTCCCTGCATCGCCATAATGATCATAACTACAAAACATTGTGGAGGTGGAGGAGATTACTCAATGTGCTTGAGCAAACTGGAGACAGTTTTGAAGGGGAAAAGCAAACAGCTTGCCATGAGCCCATCAGAGTCCCTCCCCATGAATGTTTCTATAATTAATTAGGTTTCTTGACGGGGGCAGGTGAGGAGAACGGGGGGGGGGGACAGCCAATGTTCTCCATAGTCTTCATTTTGAGAAGGAAAACAACACGATCAATAACAGCTGTTCCTTTCCTTTCAGGTGCTTACGTAGAATAGTGCAGTGTGGAAGAGAAAAGAATGGTTGATGTTGTTTCCCTTCAGTAGGCAAAATAACAGTATCTGAACTGATAATTGTTCTTTTCCCATTGCAAAGAGGGTCTCACATTCCAGGGTGAAATAAGAAGGGGAAAAAAGTGAAGTATGAATAAGAATTTCGTGGCAGGTGGAGGTGATTACCTCACACTGATGGCTAATTGAAAACTACCCAGCCAAAGTTAAATACCTTTTAATATTCTTAGCCTCTCTTGAATTGGAAATAAGTGCCACAGAGCTCAAGGAAGTCTGCACAGGGTAGCACTCTTAAGACAGTGCTTCCCAAGCGTGGGTCCCCCAGATGTTCTTAGACTAAAATTCCCAGAAGCCTTCCACTCTAGCTGTGTTGGTCAGGATTTCTGGGAGTTGCAAACCAAAAACATGCAGGCACCCAAGTTTGGGAAGCATTGCTTTAAGAAGACAGAGTGTCTGAAGAGGTATAGAAGGTGCCATTAAAAGTATCACAGACAGATTGAAAGAAAACCCATTAGAAGGAACCAACTAATGCTGCTGACTGGTTCCTGGCTGATCAACCCAGTTCTGTTGCAATGCAGGAAATTCTGGTGCTGTCTGCCATGGCCCATGGGTACAGGTTCTTCCTCCTGATTATTTGTCAAGCAGAGGCGTCAATCATCAATGGGCACCTGGCTTTCTTTGCATAGGAAAAGTGAGCATTTGTTGACGTATCTTTTATAGAAGTCAGTGGGTTTGAAAAGAGCTTAATTTTGGCTGGGCCGTGTCTGAGATCTGAATGCAATATTATGGAGCTATCTTGTGCTTTTTGTCTCTAATGTAAGAAACAGGCTTGCATGCCTCTGCAAAGATCACATTTGTGTCTAGAAGTACAAGCTATTCAAAATAGCAACCATCATACTCCCATGTTAAATTCTGTTTCAAAGTCCACCCTAGCCTGGTTCATCAGTCTCTTTGCACTGATTTGGATAAGAGTGAGATTCACCCCTCAGAAAAGGAAACTTCTAAGACTCTAGGCTTTAATTGGTAGATTAATCAATGAATGCTTTCATTAACTTATCAGAGGAAGTCAATTTTAATAGATGAGGGCCAATTTTAATCAGACACAGGAAGTTAATAGCATTCCTATTTATTTTGGGAGTTGTTTTGTACTTTATTGTCTGCATAGTACTGTCAAAAAGCCTTGAAGTCAAGGCAAAAGACATCTTCAAGGGAAGAATTTAGGAGCACTGAAGACACAGAAACAATGATGAACACAAATCCATAAATGGATTTGTTTGTTACATTTATAACTGTCATTCCTCCAAGGATTTCAAGGTGATATTCATGGTCTTTCATTCCTTGATCTGAAACGATGTGATATTGGCTGGTGAAAAATCTTCCTACCCGATACTCTTTCCAAATACTCTTGAGTAACCATGACTCCTCAATGTTCCAAGAAGTTACCAAAAAGTTGCATCTTTGACTTGTATGTCATCCCTACCAAGAAAGGATACCAAAATACATACAAAATCTAAGAGACCCAATAGGTACATGAGATAGGATAAAGCCATTCTTCTGGTACTAATCAGCCTTCAATCCCCAAAACAATGAAACTGCTGTAAATATTTTATTATTTTATTTAAAAGTTTGCAAATAAGTCAAAAAGAAATAAATTCACAAGCGGTTTCAACAAATGAGTTCCAAAAAGTTCAAAAGCAAACCCAAAGCTCTGAATCAAATACAGATTCAAAAACTTTAAGGCAAAGGTTCCTCCAGAAAATTTCCCTCAGAAAATTAGATAGCTAACTATCTTAGACTACTTATGGTACATTAAGGCAGAACTTCAGCATCTTTCCAGAGCATGTGTAAAGCATAAAGTTGCAAGACATCAGGTGAGCATAACATTCACCTCAGATAAACTAAGCTAAACAAAGTCACTTAACTTGTTATCCCTCCCTTTCTTTCCTTTGATACCAGCCCTCTTTTTGCTTAGCTGATAGAATCAGATAAAATCATATGTATTCTGCATGGAATTTTGGCCTGTACAAAAAGAATTTCTTCTGCATCAAAACCATGGCCAAAATCCTGTTGCTTAATATATAAAATTACAATAGCTAGACCCACTGAATCAATGGAGAATTAATGAGTCAATTCCTTTAAATGGATTTTAATGTACCTTTGATTGGTGACCTATGTATCACCTATAAAAATTTCACCTAGCCTAGGTTTGAATTTGTTTTTCTGGTCACACCGTTCAACCCCCTTTTTACTTCTACTTCTGTTCTAATTGTGGCTTGCTATGCAAGTAAGTGGCATGTAGAATAAGCCCATTTGAATCCATGGAACTGATGGAGGATTTGCCTCAACAAAGCCCCACTGATTCATTGGGCCTCCTGTGGTGTGATTTATTACACTAAGTAACAAATGTTTGACTACTGTGAATTGAGAAACAAGGCTGAAAGCAGCATTCATTATTGTAGGGCAAAATATGAACAGAATAGAGCAGTGAAGCTGTGATGTCAAAAATCTAGTATGTTATTATAAACTCTGGTTTTCACTTAGAAAAGTTACCGTAGAATCCCATGCCTCCTTTCACTCCAGCAGAGGTGGATTAGACTGTGTTTTAGCAAAGTCAATTTTATAGTCTTAGTCATGCTAAAGGGCAGCATCTGTCTCTTCATCTCCAGAGGAGAGGGAGCCACTTAAGCAGAGTCAAGATCATCTTGTGTTGAAGCCAAGAAGATATATTTCCAGCACTTCTGGTGTTGACCATATGCTACATTTTTTTTAAGCTGGAGGAAAGGCACTCAAACACTGTTGCATTCAGAACCTAGAAGGGAGGAAATGAACACAGAAAAGCAACCACAAAGGCACACTGCACAGATGTTCGTGCACTGCGTCAACTCATAGTATTATGTACTACTGTATTGATTCTGACTTATGGGAACCTTTTGCCAGTGTTTCCTAGGTACAGTATTAAGTACTTGGGAAGGTTGTTACCAGTCCTTTCTTCAAGAGGTATTCTGGAACCCTGTGGCTTTCCCAAGGACACACTGGCTGGCTCTCCTCCTTTGTGGCATAATGGGGAGCTCAATTCCTAATGCTTAACTCTATTGACTAGAGATGGGCACGAAACGAACAATTTTTTTGTTACCGTTTTTGTTTTTTCGTTTCGTTACGCAACGAAATGACAAACAATTTTTTTCCTCCAAAATGAAACGAAACGAAAAGAAACACCGGAAATTTTGTCATGTGTTTCGTTTTTGTTACGGCAATACAGTTGAATTGCTTTTTAAAACTCACAAAAATCACAAAAAAATGAAATAAATGGTAATGAAACGGTAACGAAACGAACGAAAATGAAAATGAATTCTTTGCAAAAATTTGTGAAAAACGGAAATGAACCGAAATGGACCCCCTAAACGACAAACGATAAACCAAACACAATTTTTTTAATTCGTGCCCATCTCTACTATTGACACATGTTTGAAGCCACTGAATTAGGAAGACAGCTTTTTCATTGTCTAATTTCAAAGCTGCCCTTTCATATAGTCTGATTTAAGAAGTAAGATCTATGCATCCAATGGAGTTTAAGTGTGCATAGGATCCCAAGCTGAAATATTTTCCCCTTCCACATGGTTTGTGCACTACCTTTATGGGAATCATCTAGAGACAGCAAGGGAAGGGACTTAAGAAGAAGGTTTTGATTTCCCCTGGTATGGGAGTTGAAAATCAACATTTTAATCAATTTGTAAAGCATTACACATAAAAATTCTAGTGATGATACATAAAAAGAGAGAAAGAAACAAGATTATTCTACATGAACTTTATCTGCCTATGTGAAGAAGAGGCAACATTCATATTCTAATATAGAAGAAACTGTGATCTATGGATATTCATATATGTCCAGTAGAACAGGATGATTTGTGCAAACAATCGAACCTTATTTATGGGATGTAAGCATTATTTATGTAATGTGAGACAAATAAACAGGGGAGAGTTGTGCAAAAAAGCAATAGTAATGCTTTATGGTTGGGTCTTAGTTGTGGAATATTTGAGATTTAAAGCACCATTCACCTTTTATAGAGGTCCAGTCTTGCTCCTGCATAGTCTGCTTAATCATATATTTTTAGCATAACATAATATATCATGCTTTGATTTTCTAACCATCTTCCAGTGGTAAACTTCATCTAGGTATGTTTAAACAGGTAAAGGTAAAGGTAAAGGTTCCCCCCGCACATGCGTGCTAGTTGTGTCCGACTCTAGGGGCGGTGCTCATCTCCGTATTCAAGCAGGAAGAGCCAGTGTTGTGCAAGTCCATGGCCATGTGGCCGGCATGGCTGCAAGGAAACACTGTTTTTACCTTCCCACCAGGAAACACTGTTTTTACCTTCCCACCTTTTACGGCGGTACCTATTTATCTGCTTGCATTTTACATACTTTCGAACTGCTAGGTTGGCAGGAGCTGGGGTGAACAGTGGGAGCTCGCTCCACGGCGTGGCACCCGGGATTCGAACCGCCGAGCTGCTGACTTTGAAGTCAACAGTTTTCAGAGCCTTAGTACTGAGTCACCATGCCCCTGTTTAAACAGGTACAGTATATTTAATTGTAAGATGGAATGGAATTTCAACAAAGATTTTAAAAATGGACTTCTGTTCATAAAAAAGGAAGAAATATCATAGTCGACATTTTCAACAGTATTCAAGGGCAGTCTTGGGTTTATCAAGTAATGTCTGCATAGAATCTGAGAGCAGCATATTGGTTTTTTTTTCTGAAAATGAAACCATTTGGACCTATAAATCATGATGTAACTCTCCCATTGAACACTGGGATGTTTCAAAGGGGTTGCAACTTGAACCTCTATGTTGAATGGGGCATGGAACATAGCACCAGAACTTGGTGATCCAGTTTGAGGTCTGCATTCAGGCACGATACATGCTGGGTGACCTTGGATCAGTCAGCCGCTCTCAGTCGAATCTAATTCACGGGGTTGTTATAAGAATGAAGTGCCTTCCCACCCCCTAGCATACTAATTGAAAGTTTCTGTTCAAGATGTTCTTACTGTGGAATGGATATACAGTTCAGTGGGGAAGCACCATAGCCCTAAGATCTGTTCTCCGGAACAAAGAGAGTCATAAAATAAACTGAGCTCTCGGGAGGGACAAAAAGTCATGGGAAGTGTGAGCCTGAAAAGCAGTGAACTAAGGAAGACTGAAAAGCAGTGAACTAAGTAGATCCTTTGGATAGCAGAAAAAAATACTGATAACCTTAGTGCAAAATCTAATGCTTATGCTCTGGCAAACTCTCTATCTACAGAAGCTTTCAGTCTGGTATTGTGTGCATCCAAAGCTAATCTCGCCTTAGGGAAACATCCACAGAGAGAGAGATTTGTGAATACCAGTTGGGCACATCTTCCCAATATAGTCCAGACATATTGTGTATGTTAGCCAGTACTGGTCCCCTCACATTTACCATGGATTTTGATTGACTTGCACTGGTCCAGTTTGAGTTAATTCATGGAAACAGCCGATTTCCACTGCGAGCACAATGAAACAGCCCACATAAAAAGTTGGGGATCAAGAAGCATGTTGTCTGAACATGACCTTGCTGTCTTATAGTGTTGTCTTGGGTGCATGGGAGGGCTACTAGAGAAGCATTGTTCCATTATAAAGATAGAGTGTAAGCATGCAATGCACATCATGGCTCTCTTGTTCTGCTGAACAATGTTAATACAATGGCAAGCGGTGTGATGGCTGAGAAATTCACTGGGGAACAGGCTCACTCCCTGTGCTCAAATTATCAACACATTTTCCACGCTGCTGCCAGAAGAGATACCTATCTCTGTCAGACCCTGTGGAATTGTATGTTCTAAAGGGAAATGAGTGTGCATTATTAAAAAAAAAAAGGAAAGAAAAGAAACAATATTTGAACAGGGACCACAAGGAAGAAAATACATTTGCTGAGATTCCCTCCCTACTCTCTGCTTGTTTTCTTCATTATATGTATGGTTTCATTTAAGTTACTGTAAATAGTGGGTAGAATGTTGAACCTTCATGGTTCAGTTCTGATACAGATATAGTTAGAGATCTAGATTATTGGTGCATGAAAGTGCAGCCATGACCTTGGGCTGGCAAAGCAAATCAGCATTTCATAAGACAATTTTTAAAATGGAGGTAGCCCAAGGATGGTGTTATAATTGCTAAACTGGGCTTCAATTGGCATCAAATTTGGCACAGGTGTAGCAGTCAAGTCTGCTCTCGCTCTGTCCCAAATTTGGGTTGTTTGGGAAAATAGTTTTTTTAGTTATGAATTATTTTAGTAAATTAGTAAAAAAAATGAATTAGTCTAGTAAAACTCCCCCCCATTTGCATAAATGGACAAAACCAATCTTGAAAGAGAATGGATGGCCCCACCCACTTTTTTAAAAATTTGGAAAGAATCTAGACTGCCAGGGCTGAATATCTGATCCTCAAAGAAAGCCTTCTAAAAGGAGAAACAACTGGAGCCTCATTAAGTGAAACAATGCATACATTCATAGTTGGGGAGGGAGATACTTAGAGAGGAAGGTAACAGAAACAGATAAAAAAGAGAGATTTTCTTTAACAAGTGGGGAAAAAAAAGAAACATATTTGCTTGAATGAATGAAATGGAGTGGCGGTTCACCAGAAAGGGCAGTATTTTGCCATGTGTTTTCAGTGAAAATGCTTCTATGATTTCTAGGTCCAAACAGTCGTTTTAATCAGGTTTTCAAGGGGGGAATCAGCTATGTGCAATCTGAACTTTTGATACTGCCAATCAAGACATAATTAGCTGACTCTTAACTAAATTTCTACCTTCTTAACTCCGTCCTGTCCAAAGACTCATCAGAAGCATGCCTGCAAGGAAAGTCTATGTCTGGTTTTAAAAAAAAAATGAGGGAGGAAAATACTGATTTTTAAAATATTTTTAAAATAATATTTATAAAAAAATAATATCGAACAAGTACTCCGAAACTGACTTGTTTAAACTGTGGAATTAATTTGTTTGTTTTTTGCTTTGGTCTTCAGCAAGGCTTCTTTGAAGAATGCGGGCGCAAAGTCTGGCGCCTCTACGCTGGCTGCGTGGGCAGGGAGCAGCCTATTTAAGGCTCTATCCGCTCCCCGCCTGCAGCCAGCGCAAGACAGCAGCTGGGATTTCCAAGGAACAAGCTGTGTGGCTGAACCACCAAACCATGCTGAACTGTGAAATGGCAGTTCATTCCTGTCTCCACAATCCAGTATAGGCAGGAAAATGAAGAGCCATGCCAAGAGGGAGGGAGGAGAAAACAAGTTTGGTATGGATGTGGAGGACATAAGAAGGAGCCCTGGAGGAGGTGGAAGGAAAGCCTAGAGAAAAGGATCTCTGAGACTGGGACGAGGAAGGGGCCTTAGGGGCTGCCCAGGGAGAGTTAGATGAAGCCAACAATGCGGTGGAGGATCCCACATTGATCAATGAGATTTCATCATAAAAGAAAACTCTTGGCCCACGGGCTTATTCCAGTTGTGGGTGCTAAAAGGACAGGTTGAAAAACATGAACACACCCAGCTTTCTCAACATCTGATCTCGGGCTAAGGGGTAGGGGAATGCCAGTAGAGACAGGGTCAAAGCCTCCCTTAATTTGGCACCCTTAATTTGGTTCACTGATCTTGTCTAAGACATCCCTGAATCGAGACACCAAATGTTTAAGGAGAACATGCATTTCCAGGGTAAATGTGAATTCAGGGGAATAAAAGTCACATCACACCAGGCTTTGGGTGATCATAACACCCTACCCGATTGCCATTACAGGGAGAGAAACAGAAAGATATCAAAGACTGCGACACTTGAAAGGGAATAGTAAATAAAAAGAGATATGTCCAAGCCATGCTGGTGTCAGGTGTCAGGAAGAGAACATTCTGAGGATCTAATAGAAGAGCTTTCCTCTGTTGCTTCTTGAAAGAGGTTTATTTATTTTTTAAAAGCCCAATTTCATATTTTCATTAAAAACAAAAAAGGAAGCAGGTTGACATAACAATAGGGGAAAGATTATAGACTCTCATTGAACAGGTTTGGGAGTGGATAACAAGTGTTGTTACAGTTTTTGTTTGTTTGTTTGTTTGTTTGTTTGTTCCCCCCATTTCTTATTTGAAATATGGGACCATAGAAGAGTTTTCACCTCTTGCTGCTGTGAACTGAAATCTTCTGGGCTTCTTGCTAGATGTGGTGGGAAGGAGTGAGAGAACTGAAGAAATTATGCAGAATACTTGGGGTGTTGTAAGAATTCTTCTCATGCCCACTACAAGGCTTTTGCTTGGACACAATCTGGAAGGATGGGGGTGGACTTGAGTATTACAACTTCCTGTCAAGTCAGACTTGCTGTCAAGTCAGACCAGTAACCTGACTTGGGTTCTTGTTCTTCAGTGATTCAGACTCAACTTGGAATCCAGCCACCCCCCTTTTTTTTCCTGGGGGGAAGCTTGTTTTTAATTAGGGACCCAGACGTGGGGCTTGGGATTTGATGCTAAAGGCATGGACTTGAACTTCGGACTTGGACCCAAAGATTTACCAGCAACCCTGGAAGGAAGGATCCCTTGCAGTGATGGGAAATAGATTAGATTGACAGATAAGAATGAAATCAAGGACAGAATTCTACCCTAAACAATTTTGAAGGGAGATGGTGAATTACCGGCTTAAGTCCTGTTCTACCCATTGCTTTACGTTAAGCATATTGTTGTGTATTGATCTGTATTCCTATTATCTGTAATTGCTAATGTTGAAGTAACTGCCTTCCTGTTCCAAAGGGAACAGGCCTATTGGTTGATTCAAGTTGCTGCATTTGGATCCTCAATCTTATGGGTTCCCGCCAAAAGGCAGCCTGGTGATTGCTTGTAATTGTTCTCTCCAAAATGTATCTTTTCCTAGCCAGTCCTGGTGCCTATAAATGTAGCTCCCTCTCCCCAGTCCCCAGTCTTGTTCTCTCCCTGAATAAAGAGCTGTTACACTAGAAGCTGTCTCCAGCCTGCTATGTCAAGAGCTAAAATCACTTGCTGAAATCACTAAACCCCACATCACAACACATATATTGTAAATTCTTACTAGGTTCACCCTTACGCAGGAAAGGAGGCAATAGAAATATAGGAAAGAAAAGGTGTGTGTGTGTGTGTGTGTGTGTGTGTGTGTGTGTTTGATGAAAATTATATAAACCACAACGGAGAGAACTATTTGATATCTCAATCTCATGTTGAAAGGATAACATCTCAGATGAGTTGTAAAATACTCAGAATGTTGCCTACTGTGCTAAAATTGCCCATTTTGCCTATAAATTCACCTCTGGTCAGATTTCTTTACATCTCTCTATAAATCTCCTTATTCGTTTCAGCAGTTCTTTGTTATCCTCATGGCCTATTGCAACAATGGCTGATGGGTAGCATCACAGGAGCCTTATTTAACCAGGTGGTACCAAAGACTGCCCCAAGACATCTTGCAGCCTGAGGCAGAGCAGCAAAGACTAACAGCACCTATCCAACTTGATATGTTTTGTACCAAAACCGGCCATGAGGCAGAAAATCCCACTGGGATCTCTTTCAGTGTTGTGTGCCATCAAGTCGCATCTGATCTACAGCGGTTAATGGTTTTTTTTCAAGATAAGTGAAATATTTTAGGAGCAGTTTTACCAGTGCAAACCGGCACAGATATACATGGCCGTGTAGGGATTCAAACCAAGGTTTCTTAAGTCCTGGCCTATCCAGTACACCACTCTGGGTGCCATCTCTTTCAGTAACAGCTCTTACAGGCAGGGAAAATAAAATAATGAGAAATTTAAGGAACTGATAACTGGCTTTTGTAAAGAAATCAAAGAACTAATGATTTCATGCCACACAACTTTGGAAAGTTTCTTTTATGAAGAATGGCAATATTAAGTGGATGAAAGTATCCATAACTGGTAGACAAGGTTCCCATGATAGTGTCTAACCTGCATGGTTCAAACGATCACATATCCTCTATTGGCAGGCTAGCTGGAGGTTTTTTCCATACATCCAGTAGTGATGTATGGAAGTGAGAGCTGGACTATAAAGAAGGCTGATCACCGCAGAATCGATGCTTTTGAGCCGTGGTGCTGGAGGAGAGTCTTCAGAGTCCCCTGGATTGCAGAGATCAAACCTATCCATCCTGAAAGAAATCAACCCCAAACGTTCACTGGAAGGACAGATTTTGAAGCTGAGGCTCCAGTACTTTGGCCACCTCATGAGGAGAGAGGAATCCTTGGAAAAGTCCCTGATGTTGGGAAAGATTGAAGGCAAAAGGAAAAGAGGATGGCAGAGAATGAGATGGTTGGACAGTGTCATTGATGCAACCAATATGGATTTAACGAAACTCCAGGAGGCAGTGGAAGATAGGAAGGCCTGGCGAGCTCTGGTCCATGGGGTCATGAAGAGTCGAACACGACTGAACGACTGAACAACAACAACAACAACAAAGGCCGGAGGTTTCTGGCTGTCTGATTCAACAGGCAATAACTAAGGCTTTATTAGAATGCAGAATGATTAATTAATAATTGTGTGTCCATAAATTCAGACTTATGATTTTCCTTTCCAGGGTTTTCTAGGTAGAGAGCACACAGAAGTCATTCACTGTTCCCGTCTTCTGGGAGCACCTTGAGACTGTGCAGCTTGCCCGAGGCCACACAGGCTGGCCCCTCTGGGACGCACACTGAGGAATTGAACACCCAGTCTCCGGCTTCAAATCCAGACACCTAATCCATTCAACTGTTCAGCCAGCCCGGATCATTAAGGGGGACTTTTTTTTATGCAGTGCATAATATAATTTCTAAAAAGTAGTGCTTTTCAATCTCTTTGTTCCCTCAGACTGTGATTTAGGCATGTGTTTAACCAGCTCACTTGAATCGATGGAAATTAAAAATGTCTGGCCTGAGCTTTGAATTTTATTTTATTTTAACATTAAGATTAATATAAGGCTTCTAAATCAATCCATACCCACTGACTGCCGCTCTTTAAAGAGCAAATGCAGGCCGCAAATAACACAAAGGCTAAAGAAAATGAGGGAAGTTTTGCATGGCAAACTATTCGCTCAGATCTATTATTAACAATGTCACTTTTTAAAATTCTCATTTGCTTTTGCTTTATTTAATGATGCTTTAATTATTGTTGATTATTTGTTTTAGTAATTGCCTTTTAATGGGCTTTTGAGCATCCTGACTGCCCTGTCATGGAGGCTGCAAAGAAAACAAACCCATTAACATTATTTATAAATAGAAATATAGGAGATGAAATTTTCAGTATTTGTTAATAAATATCACAACGTTAACAGTGACAACAGACCTGTTATTGAATGTTACCAAGTCAAAGGATCAAGAATGAAGATTAAAATGGAAAAAGGGGGTGATAGTGTGTATGTGTGTGTGGGGGGGCTTAGAGCATCTCTGTGATCCAAATTTAGCAGATACTTGAAATTCTCCCTCCCTCTGTCTAATATCAGATACCCTGCCAAAATGCCGGCTGCAATCCTGGTTTGCAGACAAGTGTCACCTTCCCCTGTTCAGATAAAAATGCAATATCAGTTTTAAATTCTAGCCTTGCTCCAATCCTGGTTTTCTGATTCAGATGAAAAGGAAAAGAAGAGAGACTTCAAGATTTCCTAAGTTAAATGGGTGTGCAAAGGTGCCGTTAGGATCTGCACAAGGTGTATGTGCACTTTATTAAAATGGAGACATCCATCCAAATGGGGTCACTATGAAAACAAAAGCAAGGTTTTGTGACTCACTCACTTTCCTAATCAATGGGAATATAGGATGTTGCCTTATGTCAAAACATATTATTGAGTTCTAGTCTAATTGGCCAAGACTGTTTGGGATCTTATGTATTTCCTGCTACCTGACCCTTCAAAAAAGAGAAACAAAAAGAAGTGGCGATTGCACAGAGCGAATTTCACGTTCTGACCCTCTCCTTCCAGTTTCTATAAGCTCTTTAGCTGTCAGGGCTAGCTCTATCATCAGGTGGTTGGCAGAAGCAATTCCCAAGGGCAAATGAAGAAACAACCCCTGCTATTCCTATTGAGTCCCCAAGTTTTTTGCTTCTATCTTGGCCACGTGCCCTAAATGATCATGCTGCCCCCAGGGGCTGTATCAGATACTCTCCGGTGAACAATGCTGAAGCAGATTTACGGTAAGGTCAGGTCAGATTTCTATCGTGCATAGACTAGGAAGGGGCGCCCTAGGTGGGACCAGAGCTTGCAAGGCTGAAGCATTGGCACGTTCTGGAGTAGAAGGAGCTACTGCCAGCACCCCTCCACCCAGGCTTCCTTGTCCTGTGTTTAGATGCAATCCTAAGAATGGGAGGAGAGGAATGGATTTTCTTTGGAACAAAATTTTTGCTGCTAATATTTGATTATAGTTTGCTCCTAAATTAGCAATTAAGAGCCATTAGTTTTACAAAGCATCCATTTTTCATTTGTTAATATAGATTGATCCAGCTATCGGCACTTTTAGGTCTCTGTCAGGATTCTGTTGTGATGACTGCCATAATCAGGACATCTACAGTGGTACCTTGTATAAAGGAATTAATTCATTCCAAATGAAATTATGTTAAGCAATTTTTCCTTTATACAAATTTCCCATAGGAATGCTTTGAAAACAGAGTAATCCCTATTCGCAACTATTTTTATGTTGTACGGGTTCGCTCCATAGATGATTCTGTTAAGCAAATTTCCCCTATCTCTGAAATGTTTTATGTTGTACAGATTAACCTCGTAAGTAGAGGTACCACTGCATTAGGGAACTAAGTCCACCTCGGCCCGACCTGTTCGGCAGGTGCGAGCGCACTCGCTCCGGGTTGCCACCTTACGAGAAGCCCGGAAGTCGGTTACCCGGAACCGGGCTTTCTCGGTGGCAGCCCCTTCCCTATGGAATTCCATCCCTAGTGAGGTGCGCTCTGCAGAGTCCCTGCTGGCCTTTCGGAAAGCTTTAAAGACCTACTTATTTCGAGAGGCCTTTGGCGAGCCCTGATTTTTTCTTCTTTTTTTCCTTTGTTGGGGTCCATCTCTAGTCTACAGTTGGTCATTGGATGCACCGGGGTTTTAATCACCAAATTTATATTTTGTTGTATATTATATTTTGTTGATTTACTGTGTTTATCGGCGCCTGTTGGCCAGTGTAAGCCTCTTAGAGTACCTCTGGTAGATAAGCGGGATATAAATATAAAAATAAATAAATAAATAAATAAATAAATAAATAAATAAATAAATAAA
>JAHTLZ010000204.1:78119678-78134825 GCA_023846285.1 Phrynocephalus versicolor | reverse complement strand
AAATAAATAAATAAATAAATAAATAAATAAATAAATAAATAAATAAATAAATAAATAAATAAATAAATAAAAAGTCTCTCTGGTAGATCACATATCATTACTGAGCATAGCCGCACATTCAGGAGTAGTCATTAAAAAAAAAACAATTTCCCCAATAGCAGAACTGCAGGCTCATAAAGGCTTAATCCAGTCACAACCATTTTAATACCAACTCTGTACATGTCTCTTTACATGTCTTGTCTGTCACACTTGCACGCTCACAGAACATAACTTTCCATCTCCATGTTACAAGTGATCAGTGTTGTGGGAGGTACAAATTACAGCCAACTAACTGGAGTCATTATCAGACAATGCAAGACATACAGCTCTTCTGACCTGGCCTAACAAACATTTCCATTGCAACTTAGTAGCAGGAATCCTGCTGGCACACCTCTGCACATGTAAGGTTGATGATGTGATTGGCCTTTGAGCTTTAATTACACTATAAGTTTCTCATTCTCCCTCCCCAGTTCCCAAGGCTCCTTAGGGATGCTGGTTTCAACACGGAGAAGCACTTTGGGGGTGAGGGGGGTAGGCTGGGCTCTCAAGATGTGGTCCAAATGGGAGCGCTAGCTATTTCCTCTTTAAAAGTGACCCTGTTGTGGTTGCCTATCATTTAGCACTGGAAAGAGAGAACTCTATCAGAAGAAGTGTCAAGCCAAAATCAGTATCACAACAACAGCAACCGCCTTAGAACTGTAAGAGCTGGAAGGAACTCTATGGGTCTTTGAGTCCAGCCGCTATTAGGGAGGAATTGTGCGGAATTGAACATCCAACCTCTGGCTCCCAAGCCAGATGTCTAGGCCACTTATATTTTGAGGTGATGCACCTCTCCTTTCTTCATCCACAAGCTGCCCTTGGAAGGGCTTGTATAGCTACATCAAGATGAACAGTGACCTTTACTAAATATAAAGGAAAATACCATAAGCGTGTACACGCGCGCACACACACACACACATACAGAGGGGGGTATGTAACACACTTGGCTTTTAAAATCTTCTTTTCATTTTTCTTCTCACTCCCCCCACCCATCCTTTTCTTCTTCATTTCGGTTGCCCGAAGCAAAGGACTTTTATGCTTTTTGAAAATGTCTCCCCAAAATGCTGACTCACCATCTCTGGCTGTTTGTTGTGTTCCAGCTGCTCTACCCCTTTGATCTTCCCTATGTTGCGGTGCTTCAGTCTGGCGCACATCAGGACTGATGGTTGTTGACAGCCAAATTGCTGCTCATGCTCCTATTAATTAAAAATGCATGCTGCCGATAATTTGGTAACCAGGAGAGTACGGTGCACATTATTAATTGCACTTACCTTCCCAGACTCTGCCCTGCCCGCTAGCATTTGTAATATTAAATGTTTAAAGCAGGACAGAGACAATGGGATCCCTAAAAGATAAAAACCCAAACAATCAGACCCCTCCCAACCACAATGGCCTTGAACCCACACAGTACCATGCCTATACAAAATCACTGAGTTCAATTCCTCCAACCAAGACTGGAGTGTCTCTGTGCCTACCTAACATTCACTTAAAACCTTCTAGGGCAGGCACGTCCAAACTTTGACCCTCCAGATGTTTTGGACAACAATTCCCACAGTCCTTTGCCATTGGCAATCTAAGCATAGAATTCTGGGGGTTGTAATCCAAAACATCAGGAGGGCCAAAGTTTGGACATGCCTGTTCTAGGGCTAGGCCATTGTTCAACCCTGACACTTCAAAACTGATGGGGCCCAATGCACTCGGAAGCATACCTTAGGCCCCAGCCTCCCACCTCAGAACTAATAAACAATAAGAATAATAAATGCCTCAACAATTTTCTTATAAAACTCCATCCATACATGTAGCATGGGATTCAATTTTGACAGACTGTGTCGGTTCCTAGCACCGTCTAGGATCTTCTTTTTTTAATGGCCACCGGAGGGCAGAATAGAACCCTGCATAGGGTGATGGATGAGGACTCTGGAGAACAGAGTTCAAATCCTCACTTGGCCATGGAAACCTGTTGCGTTACGGATCACACGGACACAGAGTTTCAGAGTGCAATCATCTGGTGTTCAGGCAGCATTCCTCCATGGATGTCTGGGTGTGTGTATGAATGTGTGGAGGCATGCGTGTGTGTGAGAGTGTGACGATGATTCTTCTCGTACTATTGCCTGAGCGACCAGTCTTTTATTAAGAGAGAACAATAGATACAGCAGAACGTTCCTCAGTGGGAGGGGAATGCACATCTTATCTGTGAGACCATACACAGTAACCCAAGTACACAATGACAGAGGAAATAGATTCCATAGGTGGGAGGGAAAATGCTCCCTAGCTAGTGAGGGATTACTGATAAGGGGCTTTCTGGGCCTGAGCAGATGTATCCTGATATCCTGTTTATTTGCCATCCTGTTTGCTCTGGCCTACATCAGCACATCCTGGTATCTGCTTCGGTCCTGGGGCTGCCGGGAAATATATGTCAAGCAGCCCTCCTAGGCCTTCAGTTTCCTTTGTGCTTGACCAATCTTGGGGCTCAGAAATATGGGCAATGATATTACCACATAAACCCACTGGGGGAGTAGAACAGGTAAACCCACTCCTTCCACACCTCTCCTTGAAAGCCTTATTAGGGTCACTATAAGTCGGTTCTGACTTGACAACACAAGAACAACAACCAAGGGCAAAAGGAGCATTTTCAGTAATAGAAAAAAAAGATTGTTTTTAAAGAAGAACAAATGTATTTGGGGATTGGTCAGGACACGTGCAGCCCTTCAGTCTCTGGAAGCTGCCATATTAGAACTAGCACACCATGAGAAGAAAGACTGCCCCTTTGTCCTACTACATGGTTGCCCCTATTCACATTGGACACATTGGGCTGCTTTTGCTTTGTAATAGGTAAACTTTGCTTCCATGGCTGACGTCTCAGGAAGGAGCTTTTGAAAGATCCATCCATCTGGAGGGATAATGTTGTAAGGAGAAGTACACATTTGACTCATATTGTGATTGCCCCTGACAAACTGTTGCCATATGTTATTGGATCAATTGAAATATTATAGACTTTCTTGATGTAATGTCCTGTTTCATATCGTGGCATTTCCAGCATATTTTTCTTATGATGGGGTGGAAGGAGCTAAACTCTGTCATAGGGCATAGGTGACTATTTTTTATTTATTTTATTTCTTTATTTTGCATTTTTAGATTGCACCAACTTGACCAGTTGATTCTTTCTGCAGTTTTCAAAAAGGATGTGGAAGAGCATCAACACCCCTTTTTCTCCTTGCCTCTTTTCTTCAGCAGGGTCACTATTGGTCACTATTCTGAATTCTTCTCTAGCCTCTTTTGGGCAACCTTCCAAATCTATCTATTTATTTATTTTAGAATATTTTTACCCTGCCGTTTTCCTTGGAAAAGGACCCAAGGCAGATTACAGTAATGACGGGTAATAGACAGTTCAGTACTATTAAGACATGTGCAAGTATTGAGAACAAAGAATTGAGGGACATCTTACAGCATTAAAAGACAAGATTAAATTAAAGCTACAAGAGAACATGAGCAGTTAAAAAGAGAGTAAAATTCCATGTAAAGTTATGAGTGATGGAAACTAACATTGAAAACATAGTGTCAATGTAATCACACAAAGTTATGTGGTTATAAACACAAAGTCTATGTGATCCTATGTGTGTGTTGTGTCATTACAGTCGTGACCGACTCTTTGTGACCCCATGTCCATGGAGTTTTCTTGGCAGGAAGCTAAGCAGGGTCAGCCCTAGTTAGTACTTGGATGGGCGACCACCAGGGAATACCAGGTGCTGTAGGCTCCTGGAGTAGGAACTGGCAAGCCACTCCAGTACTCCTGCCAAGAAAACTCCATGGACATGGAGTCACGAAGAGTCGGTCACGACTGTAACGACACAACACACACACACACACACAATTCTATATAAATTAACACTTAACAACCAACAAGGTTTATTTTACTTTTAACATTTTAATTACCCCAAATGGGTCAAACATACTCAATTTAGTAGCTTCTCAAACCATTCCTCCTCTTTCTCATTGACCTTAAACCCTTTCATTCTGCATATCTTCATAGTTAGGTATTCTAATATTCTAATATCATTTAAATTTTTTTCCTCCATTGGTTCACCGCTAGCTCTTCTGCATTTTTCCAATTACTTGTTGTAACCTGTCTGGCTGCAATTACCATCAGATTTACCAATTTACAGTCCTCTTTTGTTTTTAACTCTGTGCTACCCAGGCTAATGAGAACCATTAATTTTGATATTTCCACTTCCCTTCCCACAATTTTAGATATTTCTCTACCAATCTGTATCCAAAAAAATATTAACTAAAGGGCAATCCCACCACATGTGACTGTACATTCCCATTACTCCGCACTTCCTCCAGCAATTTCTGCTTCCTGGCTTTGTAATATGATACAACCTTACTGGTGTTTAATACCATTTTTGTACCAGCTTCAACTCCTGCTCCTAAGCTGTCTTCTTAAGTAGCTTAAAGATACTGAAGAATTTTAAGTAGAAGAGAAAGTCAAAGCTTCAGCATCCTTTTTGAATTGTGCCACCATATTGGAAACAAACCAACATGACACTATCCGACCCCATAACCCCCCCCCACACACACACACACACTTATATACAAAACCACACAAAAAAGTGTTGGTAGGAATAGGCTGGAGAGCGGCTGCTTTCCTCTAGCACTTATGTGAACTGGTGGCCAGGGAAATGTGAGGACCAGCCCATTGACATAGCAGACCAGACAGAGGGTCAAATGCTCAAATGATCATACCCATAGTCCTGACAATAGAACGGAGGAGACAGAAGAATGTAGAGTACAAATGTTATTGATGGATACATAAAATTAGCTATATTTTCAGCGCATGAGGGGAAAGAAATCTAAATGTTTGTTGGGATTCCCTTCATGAACATCACTATAGGGCCAGTGTAACTCAAGCAGGGAGCTATAGACAGACCTGGCTTCTTTAACTGAATACCAACATACTGCATAACACATGCTGGTTATCCTGGTTATTCATTAACAATTGCCCCATCCAGCCAACACTGTCACACAACGTTTCACTCTTTTATTTCCCACTTTAATCAAGCATACTATATGTGTTGCCAGTGGATGCATGGGCCTCTCACCAGTCTGTTTTCCCGGGTACTCATTCAACCTGAGTTTGGATCTTTAATGACCATGAATTGTAGTCACATATGTCAGGGCACACTTTTGTCTTCCACCATTCCATTAACATTTATGGGAGTTACGGGTATTAAGGCCACCAAAAAAGCCAAGTAAGGAGAACAAGAGCTCAATAAAGAGATCTATTCGGGTTACAGTTAGTTTCTTCCCCTTGCCAGCAAATACTCATCACTGAGGTAAAAAAGAAGAATATTTTAACTTGTGCTTGTTGTGACTCAAAGCAACTTCTTTTAGAGCAACTGATTTTCAATTATTGTTTTTGAGGAACCCGGGATACTTTTGAAATGTATTAGTAGGAGGAAAAGGCAACATGAGAGCAACCTGCATATATCTGAAGGGCTGAGAAGAAAGAACAAACTAGAACCGCTGGATGTAAAATTGCATAGCAACAGATTTGGGACAAAGGCAGGGGTGGATTATACTTTTGAAAGGCCTCTAAAATATCCAAAACCAGACTCTGACTTTCAACACCGTATAGGATTTCATTTGGCCTGGCACTGGAGAACTGGAGGTAATGTAGAAAAATATTTTGATAAAAATCTTTGTTAAAAGAAGACTCCAAAATGTGGGCTGCACTGTCTGCTCCAAGGTGTCAGAACACAATAACAATTAAATAAATAGTTGAGGAGGGATTTTATTTTATTTTATTTTATGTAGCCAAAGGCTGGTTTTATCTGCTGTGATTGCTTTTCAAACCTTTGCAAGCCACTTGAGTGCTAACTTTAACGGAAAGAGGGGTGTAAATGTAATAATAATAATAATAATAATAATAATAATAATAATAATAATAATAATAATAATAATAAAGAAGAAGAAGAAGAAGAAGAAGAAGAAGAAGAAGAAGAAGAAGAAGAAGAAGAAGAAGAAGAAGAAGAAGAAGAAGAAGAAGAAGAAGAAGAAGAAGAAGCTTTCAGTTTTCACTTCTGGCAATGCAGATTTGATTGATGGTGGCAGACTGCCTCAGAACATGGTGGAGACTCTTTCGTTGAAGGTACTTCAGCAGGCACTGGACAGCCATCTATGAAGGATGCTGCATTTGCACCTTGCTTTACAGATCCTGGCCTAAGCAAGAATGTAAACTAGAGGATGTTTAGTATTCTTTGATTCTGAAACAAACCAATTATGGTGAGCAAGCATCTATGACAGCTGCAATGCCCTCGTTCTCTATAATGTGAAGTCAAAGGAGAATTCTAGGTGTCTTCTACAATTCAGTCATTTGGGGAAATCCTAATACTGAAGGTCCTGGGCTCTATATAAGTTGGGTGTGCGCCCCCCCCAAAAAAAAGCATTCCCAGCATCCTCCACAATGCATAAGAGTTGGCTGCTAAGCATGCAAGAGTTTCTTATCAACCAGCCAACCAACATGGAAACCTCTCTCCACAAGCCGAAAGTCTGGAAACTGATTTATTTTCTGAAGCACAGGATTGACTTTTAATTTCCCGTGAATTTTAGGCTCATTTGTCAGCTAATAATTGTAACTGAGCCAAAATCGGTATCAGTGCAACTGTTTTAATATTCCATTGATTCCTCCTCGCTTTAATAATTATTATTGAATTTGATCCAAATTACACCAGCTGGGAGCTTGGACCAAAACTTATCTTGGGCCTGTATGCTTCTTTCCATGTCCCTAGACGTGTGCAGCTGGTGGGCTGTTTTAATTCACTCCAAACTTAAATTCCACTCAGAGAGACATAAACTGAAACTGCTGATAGGACGTATTCTCAGACGACAAGAGCGGATATCCCTGCTAAAGGAGAAAGGACTCCTGCACTTGCCTTTATTCTTCAAAGCCTTCATTAGTTTGGCATACATTGTTCTGATTCATTTTAAAAAATATGGGCCTCTCTGGAGCCTGGAAAGTTGTGAACGGTCTTTACAGCGATATGCTGGCTTGTAGCCACACCAAAGCAGAACTCTCTGCATGAGCAAATCCTCATGAGATGGTTGAATCCTCTGAGAAGTGAACTAAACAGGCTGCTTTCGAAATAAGCATTAAAGAACTCTTCTCAACCAGGCCAAAGGCCAGTTGGCTCCAGAATCCTATGTCCCACAATGGAAAACCAGGTGCTTGTGGGGAATGTACTAACAAGGCATGGACTGAGAGCTCCACATCTTGGAAATGTTACTTTCTAAAGATTAAAGCACCAAGGATTTCCCCACCAATTTGGCTTTAGGAAATAGCATTACCAATAAGGATCTATGGTGCCCTTGGACAAATGTGTGAAAAGGAACCAACTCAAGGGTACCTCTATGTTTCAAGGACACTCTCCAGATGGAGCAAAGAGCTCAGATCCATCCGCAGGGTACAGTGGCATCTCCATGGATTCCTCATGGTATATGAGGTGTCGCATCACGATAAAAGTGTAGAACAAGAAAAGAAAAACTAAGGAAGGTGGAGACAATGATGACTATCTCAGAAATGAATACTGCTAGTCTTTCCTGCTGCAAAGTCATTGATTAATTCATCAAAGTCTTGTGGCCACAGCCGACGCTAATTTCAGATCCAGTGAACATAAAAGATGCAGTTGGGGGAGGGGAAGAGATAGAAAGAACAAAGTGTAGGAGTGGGGGCTCCTTGCTTTTTTAAGAAGGAAAATCTTTTTAAGAATGAACAAAAGAAAAGTCTGCTCATTGCTGTGGACTTGTCATCCATACCTTCTGTATCTTTTTTCCTTTCTCACTGTGATACATGAGTGTTTGGCTTAATACAAAGCATCCATGGAGAATAATGCTCACTCTATTTATGCCTCTGGGTTCTTTGATCCACCCTATAGTCATCCTAGGCCCCAATTCAGTTCTATTTATTTACACATGCGCCCAGAGATGCATGAATATAACTTCTGTAAAACATCTTCATTTTTGCACTGCTAGAGCCCAAAAACACTCTACCACTTCCTTCTCTGGACATCTCTTGAAATACAAAATTGGAACAGAAACGGAAATGACATCAACTTACCATCAGACAGAGAAAAGCAGTTGCCTTTATTGGAAAATTTTGAATGTCATGGAAGAATGCCAAATTGGCAATCTTGGAATTGCAAGGCCCTAAAACCTACTTAATTTCAGAGGCCTTCCCACAGTTAATGGTGTGTTTTTGGTTGATGTTTTGCATTGTTTTGCTTTGCTTTTCCTTTCTCTCCCCCCCTTTCCACCAGCCATCTGAGAAGTGGCCCATTTTATTACAGTTTTTATTCCCTCCCCCCACTGCCACAAGAAATCTACGGATATTTCATTTTTAAATTTCCCTTTTAAATTCTCATGGGCTGGATGAGGTGTTTGCCATTTAACAGGCTCTGTCAATAGCTGTGTTTTAAATGTGTCTTATAAGATCTTTTAATTGTATTTTAATTGTAACTTCCTTTTTAATATTGTAAATTAGGGCCATTTTGTAAACTGCCCCGGGTAGTGCAGTTTGCACTATGGGGGCAGTATAGAAATATAAACAAATAAATAAATAAATAAATAAAAGTTGTTGTTGTTTCTATTTCCCAGGATAGGTGAAGGTGCTTGTGGAACCTCCTACCTCTTGGCTCCATGTTAGCTCCAAGTTGGCTCCATGATAGACATCTAACACAGATATTGCAATATCGTGAGTCAGCCTCTTCTGTAGCTCCCTCAGTTGAGATTGGGATACCCTGGCACCTCAACTTGCAGAACCCTTCCCTATCTGAAGCCATCTTATAATTATAAAAAATTCAAACCTCTTAATTTTATGCAATAGCGGGTAGGGAAGGCCCATGATATTTGCTCTCTCCGAGAAAGCAGGAAACTGCAGTCTTTTGACTCACGCAATGAAAACACTTATGTCTGGGGTCAATTATTTTTGCTTATTAAGCCTAAAACCCCACAAGCATGTCTTCCCACTCTTGGCAATAAATTCACAATAATAATATGGCATGCAACCAAAGATTTGTCAGCCTTTCTTATTGTCCAACATCTGCTGCCTCAGGGCTCGGTCACATGTCCCTTTAAAGAGAGTTTAAATTACTAAATAAATCGTGCCCAAAAATACCGTCCTCATGGCCACCCCGCTTTTTGAAAAAAAAGGAAAAAGAAAACCCGGTAATGCTCCCTTAACCGAGGTTTCTGTGACCTACCTTCCAGGCTCGGGAATTTTTGCCTCGCTTTTGAAATCCGGCTTTTAAGGAGGCAGACGCTGTGTGACCCCACTGATAATCCGGGTTTCTTTTTATTTATTTATTTATTTATTTATTTATTTATTTATTTATTTATTTATTTGCATAGCACCCACCGGCTGTTCCTGGGGCCGATCGGTGCTGTTTTTTTAATTTGGCTCCATATCGGAATAACAGGAAGTCTGACACAGAATTAAATTCCCCCAGAAAAGTCTTCCGTTTTTTTCAAGTGCTAGTGCCACCTGCTGGCCAAGGGGGCTGAACTGCACTTTAAAATTGAAAAACCAGATTTTGACGTGAGACCTCTTCTCCCACATTTAAATCACGTGATGGGAAGAAGAGGAAAAGCCGGACCTTCAGAAGATCAGGATCGAAACCCAGGTGTGACCTTGGCCTCAGTCACTGTATGTAATTATAGGGAGAGAACTGTACCCTTAAACTTTCCTCTCTAATTCCTTTCTTCTTCTTCTTTCATCCATTGTATTTCCAGCAATAATTAGCCTGTTTTGCTCATCTTCACCTATAGTGAGGGAGAGTTTGTTTCTTTATGTCCATTTGCATAGTTTCTATTTGAGCTCCGAAAACTGTCAGCTGCAAAGTCGGCAGCTTGGCGGTTCAAATCCCAGGTGCCACACAATGGAGCGAGCTCCCGCTTATAACCCCAGCTCCTGCCAACCTAGCAGTTTGAAAGCATGTAAATGCAAGTAGATAAATAGGTATAGCCCTAAAAAGCAGGAAGGTAAAACAGTGTTTCCTTGCAGCCACACCAGCCATGTGGCCATGGACTTGCACAACACTGGCTCTTCGGCTTGACTATGGAGATGAGCACTGCTCCTAGAGTCAGACACGACTAGCGAGCATGTGTGGGGGGAACCTTTACCTTTAGGCTGCCTCCTCTCTCTTTAATGAAATTGTAATGTGAATTTTCAGATTTATGGGGATGTAAAACTCCAGTTTAACTTTTGCTGCAACAAGTTACATGGTTTTTTTCACCACCCAGCTGTGAATATTGGTGGGTACGCGCACATACACCCATCAACGTACACAGAGATACCAATTTTGAGGAAAGTATATCACTCTTTAACAAACAATTTAGGGTAAAATATTTATTTTTAAATGTCAGGAGTCAAATACATAAAGCTAATAGTCAACGGTAATATAACACATGATCTGATCTCAACCAGTTCTACCGAGATCTCTAACGAAATCACACTCACAAAGAAGGAGGAGCTGCTATTTAAGACTCTCACTTAAAGATACATATTCTCCGTATTACAAGATGTTACTTTGAAATCTTCCTCCAAGAGTGTTGGTGTGCTGCTCAAAGTTTTGACCTCAAAATGCATTCCAGGAACAGATGAATATCAGAAAAAAAATAGACGTATATAAAGGGAAGGGATGGGAAACCACAAATTTCAACCCATCACTGCCACTCTAAATTGTCCTTTTGGGGAAATGGTGTAAGTACGCAGTTCAGGTTTTCATAGTTTTACAGGGCTGAGAAGTAGAACTACAGCATTCAGGACTCACAGTCATAATAAATAGGTTGCCCAAATGGTACACACAGGGGCGACTTTCCCATAGGCCTTAGTGGTTCAATGAACCAGGGCGCCTGAACCCCAAGGGCGCCTGAACCCCCAAACCCCAAAACTCTTAGTTCAGGAAAGCAGAACCCGAAGAGGTTTCCGACACCGCCCCGGGGAAGGCGAGCCACAAGAGGGGAGGGCGGGAGGCGGCGGGAGGCTCTGGACGGGGCCGGGCACAGAGCGCGCAGCGGCGGCGGCGGCGGCGGCGGGGGAGGCTTTCCCCGTCGCCAGCTTTTGGGTTGCGAAGAAAGGAGAGAGGGAGGGGGGTCTTTGCGTTCTTCTCCGAAGCGCCATCGCCCCCCCTCCTCACCTGAAAGCGGCCAGGTGATGGGACTCGTGGGCTCAGAGGGGAAGCAGGAAGGCCACCTTCCCCCCCCGCGCCCCCCGCTCTCCCTTCCCCGGGGGCGCTGGACTGCACGTGGAAGGGGCGAGGGCGCGCTGGAGCTGGCCTTCCTTTTCCCTCCTCCCTTTTCCCTTCCCTTCCTTTCCCTTCCCTTTCCCCTGCCTGCCTTTCCTGCCTGCCTTCCCTGCCCTCCGATGCTTGCCGCCTGGGTCCCGGAGGGGGGGCGCTTCTCCCCTAAAGCTCCTCTGGGGATGCTTTTGGACCCGGGCGGCCGCAGGGGAACTGCGGGCGGGGTGCCGGAGATCCGTCCCCTCTTGCGAAAAGGAACAGCGCCCGGGGCACGGGGTGGGGAGACTCCAACATTGACCTGCCGGGCGTCGGATCTCTGGTGGGTGGGTGGGGGGAACAGGGGAGGGAAGGAGGGGTGGGAGGGCTGTGCCCGGCTGGCCGCGCGCGCACAGGCTCCGCTTCCCCACGGGGATCGGCGGGGTGTGGGGGGGGCGCGTTCAGCGCCGCTCATCCCGACTGGCGTGGCGGTGCTCACCGTCGATGTCGTGACGTGGCCCTCCCGACCAAGTTTATTCCTTCTCACGTGTGGGCGCCGATGCAGGGCTAGTGGGAATCCCGCTCGGGGCAGCATCCCCCCCTCCACTGCGCCCGGTGTGAATCTGGCCACAAGGTCGCCCCTGGGCGCCGGGCGGGGGGCAGGGGTCCATGCCTGGGCCCATTTGGGAAGGTCCTCCCGGCCCCGCCGTGGCTGAACCTTGAGGGACGCCTACAGTATTGGGAACAAGGGCACAAGGGAGCCTCCTTGGCTTCCACGGGTGAGAATCAGGCATCATCCCTGAAAGAGTGCTGTCTTGTTGTTGTTTTTTATCCCAGTCTCCATTCACCTGGGAGTTGGGAGGAGGCCTTGGCCAGAGATCCTCCAGGCCGCTGGTCCCACTGGGAATTCTCCCTAGCTGTGCTGGAATACTGATGGCAATGTCCTACACCTGAGGAAGCGGACACTCTTATGTACAGGGGCGAGCACCTTTCGCAGAAGAAACACTGCCAAGGGGCTCAAGTATGGTGACAAGTTAAGACGGATCAACTTGTTTTGGGGTGGGTGCTCATGAGTCACAATCCACTTCCTCAGACACAGGGAGTTGGCCATGAGTTACAGGATGGATCACAGATTTATGTACCAATATTCTGGATAGACTGCTCTGTGAAACGGGGGGGGGGGGGCGCCAGAGGGATCTTCGAACCATGGCTCCACATATCCTTAAGACGGCCCTGGGTACACATGCAGATTCTCCAATCCTCATTTCTATGAGGGGGACAACATGGAAACCACTCATCACTGTAAGCACTTAGAGCAGTGGTGGTGATCCTTCAGCACTAGACATGGGCACGACTTGGCGAAATTCTCGTTTCCATTTCCGTTACGTAACAAAAACGGTAACGACAATTACTCCGCCAGAACTCGAACTCGAACCGAAAAAAGAAAAAATGGGTCTCATTTGTCGTTCATGGCATCGCAGCGATCGCGCGATGCTAAGAGGCACAGAAAAAAAGTTTTAAAAATAAAATAAAAAACCCCGATTCCCAGCCAAAAAAGCAGGCGAAAATATGCCTGCCTGAGTGCACCTACTAGAGGGGTGGTTTCTGGGGGGGGGGCGGCCTCCCCCCCTCTCCTGTCCTGGGCTGCTCTGGTGGGGGGCATCCTCGTCGTCTCGCCAACTCGCCATGCCATGCGGTGCGGGCGGGGGATCCAAAATGGTGACCACAATATTTATTTTGAAATCGTGGTCCAAAAACACACCAAAGCACCACAGAAACATGCGAAAATTAGGTATTTTAACTGCCAGAATTTTTACAGTAGCAGCAGTGGGTTTGTCTTGCAATAAAACGTCTCCATTGATTTTATTTTATTTTATTTTTATTTTTATTTTTTTACACCTGCACAGTGCGCAATGATGGGCTGGCCATGGGATGGGACCATGCAAATTTTTGGAGCCATTCCACCAATCGCATCGCCACTTGGCCAGGTTTTGACTGAGACTTCTGGGATGTGCCAGTTGTGCATAAAAAGCCCACTAACCCTAGCCCGAACCCTAACCCTAACCCATACGCCAGTACACTGTCCTTCTTAGTGGGTCAGAGAGGCACCCAGAGGTGCACCCCACTAACTCACCCTAACCTTACCCGTAACCCTAAGCCTAGCCCTTGCCCTAACCCCAACCCTAAGCCAGATCTGTACTCGCATTGCACTACACGCAAGTACACTTCCCTTCTTCGTGAGCCAGAGGGCGCCCAGAGGGATTCCTCTCTCACTTCGCTCCCCGGTCCAAGTAAACCAGTACGCCAGTATGCTGTCCTTCTTAGTGAGTCAGAGTAGAGGCACCCAAAAGAGAGGTGCCTCTGCCAGTGCCACTTGGTACGCATATCCAATTGGCTACACGTACCCTTCCTTTTGTAGCGGGCCAGAGGAGGCACCCACCCCAGAGAGGTGCCTCCAGGAGCCCGCTAAACGCCTTCCCTTCATAGCGGGCCAGAGGAGGCACCCACCCCAGAGAGGTTCCTCCAGGAGCCCGCTACCCTCCCTCCCCTAAACCAGTACTAACGACAGATGAAAAAATGACAAACAAAACGACAAATTTTTCAAAAATTTTGCGACAGACGGAAAGGAGCCAAAACGGGCCCGCTCTGACACACGACAACTCGAAACGTCATTTTTCCTGGTCGTGCCCATCTCTATTCAGCACTCCAGATGTTTTGGACCACAACTCCCAGAATTCCAATCCTAGACTGCCAATGACAAAGCACTGTGGGACCTGTGGTCCAAAACATCTGGAGTACCAAAGGTTTGCCACCAATGACTTAGAGCGTCCTGAAGAAAAATCTACTTTAGTATAACATGATTGCCATCTGTTGGGTGCACTGTAGGAGTGTGGCAAATATTCATTAGGAAACATTTTCTTTGTGACTGAAAGGGAGGCTTAGTTGAAAATCTTTTATCGGTTTAGATCTTGTGTGCCTACATCAGTTTATAATGTGGTGGTTTGGCAGTAACATGCTTCAGATTAGAGTTTGAGGTTGCTTGAGTTTGAATACCGACCTGGGAGTAGACTATCTAGAGCAACGGAAAACTCAGTTTTGCATTAACATATTTAAAATAGCATTGCTAAAACTCAGCTGTACTGAACAGGTAGCTTCATGGGCTTTCTGGAAAGTGCATATACTTCCTTTGGAGGAGCTGCTTGTAAGCTTCCATGCAGAAGATGTTCTGTTTAAGCAAATACAAACACTGGTACCGCACAGTTAAATTCGTATGGCTACTGCTGTTTTCATTCTGTTCTAGAAACTATGGCTTTGTGGGAGCCCAATAGGAGGAAATGCTAATTTTGATATTTTTGATGGCTTGCCATCTATTTTCCTGCAGACAAATGTATGTTTATATATACAAATTGCCACACAACCTGCCTGGTTGTGATAAAAGTGGTCTATGCAATGAAATCAGTGTCACTCAGTAGCAAAAGCTGGTGTCTTTAAAGCCAAGGTATTGAGGTACAGCATTACCTATGTATGTGCACAGAAGCAGCAAGATTCAGGAGTCATGTAAGGGCAAGGGGCTTATCAAATATGTTACGTACAATGCAGTCAGTGAGTCAGAGGTAGCTCACCTTTTCTGCACCCTCACATGCATGTAAAACAGCAAAAACAGGGTGATACTTTTATTACACCACTAAAAAGTCACTACCAATCCTAATCTGTAATTCTTTAAGGGCCTTCATCAGGATGCTGCAACACACACGCACACACACACACACACACACACACACACACACACACACACACACAC
>JAHTLZ010000204.1:78096617-78110347 GCA_023846285.1 Phrynocephalus versicolor | reverse complement strand
ACACACACACACACACACACACACACACACACACACACACACACACAAGAGAACCCCTAGAGGTTGTTCCAGGAAACTGCACTTCAGGGGGTATGGCCAAGGGGTGTTCCCCCCCCCCCCCCAGATTTTTAAAGGCAATTATTAGAGGCGGCTTCTTTTCAGGAACTAAAAAGTGTTTTGATTTTTTTTAAGTGGTGGGATAGAGCTTATAGTTTAGGTTTTGGACCAATTTGTTTGTCTCCTTTTTCTTTGAACCCACAAACACACTGAAAACAACTTCAAAACCTTACAGGTACCCTGGGCTGCCCCACACTGGGACTTTAGAGACTGTGAGAAGGACTTCCTGGAAGATCTTTATAAGCAGATGAAGTTGGGTGTCATCAGCACATAGATAGTACTAGACCACAAAATTCTAGACAGCCTCTTTCAACAAACACCAGAACAATATTTTCCCCATTGTTGTTGCAACTACTTGAATATGGGATAAGCTGAATAAAACTCTCCTTCAAGCAACCCAAACATCTGTTATAACACATTTTTAGAGACAATCTCCAGGATCTCAAGAAGGCATTGGGCTCATGTTTATTTGATGAATGCAAATTAATCCCAGTGGCATGTTGACAGTCATCTCAGATGGGATCTATCAAGTTTGACTTTTTACATCTCACTAGAGGCATGTGGTTCTTCATACCCTCCTATCATCACCTTAATAACAGAGTATTTGGCCAGAAATTGCAAGTGTACATAAAATAATCTTATTCAGAGAGGGCCTCTTTTTAAAATCCAGCTTGAACATCAGGGATTTCTCACACCATGCAAGGTAAGAGGTGTATATGCAAGTAACACATTCCATAGTGTTGCAGCCACCATTGAGAAGGCCCAGTTCCTTGTGGTAGTTTTTCAATCCTCTCTAAAGGTGGCCACCCACAAATGCAAAATCCTGTTGGCCATGGCAGACAATCTTAGGGAGAGATCCTCCATCAGGTAGCAAGTCCCAAACCATTAACTGCTGGTATTAACCTTTATAGAATTAATGCCAGCAGTTCACAGTTTGGGACCCACTAACTAGAGATCATTGCAGTAGTCAGAATCTGCACAGCTTCTACTTCTGAAGAGCAGAGCTAGAGCTGTGTGTCATCAGTAGAGATGGGCACGAAACGAGCAATTTTTGTTTTCGTTTTCGTTTTTTTGTTTCGTTACGTATGAAAACGAAAAATTGCAAAAAAACCAACGAAAACGGAAACGAACCGAAACGGACCCCTTAAATACCAAACGACAAACGAAACACCAATTTTTTGAGTCGTGCCCATCTCTAGTCATCAGTATATTGGTGGCAATGAACTCTCTATCTCAGAGTGACCTCCACCCAAAACATAGATGTTAAAGTTTATGAGGGAGATGGTCCCTTGCAGGACTCTACCACAAAGAACCCACAGGGTCAAAGCAACATCCTCAAGCTGCACACTCTTGACCTGACCCTTGAGAAAAGACCAGAGCCAGAATAAAACTGAGCATCCAATCTCTAAAATCAAAAATCTGTCCAGAAGGATACCATGGTAGATGGTATTGAAAGTCACTGAAAACTCCTGGAGGACCAACTTCCTCGGATGGTCTCCCTTAACAAGCCTTCAAGCAGAGGGTCCTCAGTCCCATAGCGCAGCCTGAACCCTGATTGAAATGGATCCAGTATATCAGTTTCCTCCAAGAATGTCTGCAGCTGGTCTGCCACAACTTTCTCCATTTGTTTTCCCAAAATCAGAATGATGGTAATAGGTCTACAATTATTTATATTTTGGCCACTAGCATAGATTTTTTTTCACAGTGGGCTGCACTATAGTTTTTTTCTGAACAAAAGAATAAAGCTTAAAACTCTTAAACTGGTATTCCTTCTACTCCTAGTAATTTATTTCTTCCTATTTTTTTCAGAGCAGCTTTCACATCATTTTCTAGAACTGTCGGTTCTTAATCACAGGCTTCATCCTTAAAGCAATCTGTCACCCCTTTGTATCTTTCGTATAGGCCTTCAGTACTCTGTCTACCTTCTCTCTCTTTTTTTTTCCTGGTCAGAGAGTAGCCATCTTGTTTGTCATTCAGCATTCCTAATCTAGGCTGGAATTTTCCTTTGATTTATTTGATTTTTGTGAAAGAGATCTTGTTTTTCCCTTTGTTACCTTCTTTTCTTTCTTTGCGCTGGTTGTAATAGTAGTTCTCTTTGCCTCTATGTGACAGTTATTGAAAAACTACATACAGGATTCTGACCCTATTCTGTCACCTTTTACTTTTGTTTCTTGTCTGAAATTTTAATTTTTTTCCATCATGCATCTAGAGATGGATGCATCAGAAAGAAGGTATGAAGGCAATGCTGAAGATCCCTCATTCAGGTTTGTGATCTGAACCCTGTCTCCTTTTACTTTTGTTTCTTATCTGCCCTTTTAATTATTTCTTCCATCATCCTGTGTGGGGACAGATGAGTCAAGTTGAAGGTATGAAAGAAATGCTGAATACTTATTTTGGTCCTTAAATATTAATAGTAAGTCAAGGAAGAAACACCTTGAGAAAGGTTAGCTAACAGACTCAAAGATGCTAAATGCAAAAAATATCTAGCTTAGTGCTATCTGTCTTAAAACTATTGCAGATTTCTAAACATACTGACAATTTGGCAATGAATTTGACAGTCTGCTGTCGGGGATGAACTTACTGGAACTCACTTGATGCATGGAGACAGTCTGTGAAGTTCACTTCCTATTTTGAGCTCACCTGGGCTGCACCAAACTCAGTATACCAGTGGAGTTGTTGATGGCCAATTTAAAATTACCTAGCGAAAGTTAAATACCTTTTAATATTCTTACCCTCTCTTTATGTGAAAATCAGTGCCATGGAGCTCAAGGAAGTTTGTACAGGATGACACTCCTAGACAGTGGGTCCCATTCTTCCATCCCCAGACGTTCTTGAACTAAAACCCAGAAACTTTCACAAGAACACCTGGGGATGCAAGGGTGGGAACCACTTCCCTAATCATATGCTAGTAGAAAGTATTGGCATATCATGACAATTTGGTGTCTGGAAAATCTAAGGAGATAACCAGAAAAGTATCCCTGAGAGTCCGGGTCTTAATTAGATCATAATCTTTATTGGCAGTACACCAATATCCTTTTGATGTTGTCATGTACCATCAGGTTTTTCCCAACAAAAGGCACCCCAGTAGAGTTTTCAATGGAGGTAAGGTGCTTAGAAAGTGGCTCACTGTTGACCTCAAGTGAGTTTCCATGCATGAGCAAAGATCTGAAGTCTTTCCTGAGCTCCAGACAACAGTCTATCTGTTGTACCACACTACATCTTTCCCTATCCTTAATGCCACTTAAAGTGTTTCACCAACCTATTTCTCATATTCCCAGTGAAGACCATACAACACTGAACTTGAAGCCCTTATGATATTGTTGGATTGCATTTCCCTGTGCCATTGGTTGTAGGCTATTTTGGCTTGAAGCTAGAACTGAGGGTAGTTGGAAGTTACCATTCTCCCGAGGGCCTCAGGTTCCTTTCCTTTGCCCTACAGGTGGGATGGACACAAGTCCTCTTTTGGGGGTTATGATAGTCTTTTGTCTGCAGAGAATTTCAAAATATACTCCTTAACAAGCTTTGTCCAGTTCAAGTCTGAATTAAAGATAATGAACCATGAGGAAGGAGATTAGGGCTTCAGAGTTGCCAAAACACCTGAGTATCTCATTAGCAAGATTCAGCAGGCAGGGAGTTCGCCTGGTCAGCCTCTCTTGCACACTCAGCTCTGAAATCAGACACATTGTAATTCTCTTTAAATTATAGCATTCCTTTCTGACTTTGTCTCCACTAGCATAGGCAATTTTATGCAACTCAGCCTCCCCTTTTGGTTTCTTTCAGTGACATGTATCCATTCTTTTGGGGAATTTTTAGCAGCCACCCTTGCCACAGGGATGAAGCTGTCTCCCAATTAGAGATGCCCCATGTGTTGTGTCCCAATAGAGGGGTGGAAAAAGACCCCCCACTTGAAACTGCTGATTAGCCTAGAGATGCTACTTCGCCAGTAGGATCAGTGGCACATGGCATCTTCCAGTGGTACAATCTTTCCCTGTTTGGGGGAAAGGATTAGTATTTGGTTGTTAAGTGGCTTCAAAGCATTATAGATATTCCCAGTAGTCTCCATACTCATAAACTGGATATAATAAGGTCATGGGAAAAGGGAATTTTATCTTTGTTTGCTTGTTGATTTTCCAAAAGGATGAGTCTTGCTTCCCCGGCAATGCTGTATTTAGCATCAAAAGAAATATTTAATTGTAGAGTTATTGGGCTTAGTCTGCCTCTTTCTGTCTGTTTCATGGTGAAGAAAAAAGGCTTTTAATGACTTAAATATGTGGGCAATGTTATGAATTGTAGTTAAAATGCAAATATTAGATAGTCATAAACACCACTCTGCGACTTCTCTCAGATGGGCCTGGATAGTCTTACCACAGTAGAGGTAGTTGCAGGGGCTTAAGAGAAAGAAAGATGATGATTTAACAAGTGTTCTGTTCAGTATTACAAGTATCCAGGAATGTCTGTTTGGCTTAGAAAAGACAAGGACTGATTATGTGGCATGATTTAATACTATTTGTTTTAAAGTCAGCATGTCATAATTCAACCTCTGGCCCTGGAAACACATGATTGACTTGGGCAGCACAAAGGTGGAGGTAGCCAAAAACAGAGACAGATGAGGCTACAAGCTCCACTGAAATAGATGTCCTTGTTATCTGTATTATATAAGGCCAAGGCGGCCAGCAAGTGTGCAAGATGGGTGATGTCCACCTCCCAGGGAATGGACGGAAGCGGCACTCTTGGTCCCTCCCTGCCTCCCACCCACTTGTTCCCCTGGTGAGGGAGGCGAGCAAGCGAGCGATGCTGACGGATGAAGGGAGGCTGGAGGAGCAGCGTGGTGCCTCCCCATCCAGGCCAGTGAGCAGGTAGCAGCAGGACCAGGGTTAGGAGTACCACTGCCCACTGCTAAGTGCTCCTCCTGGGGTGGGGCAGCCTCAAGGGCGGCGGGATGGCGGTTTTCCTCAGGAGGAACCTTCTGTCGCTCTTGGCCCGCTTCAAGAAGTAGGGTGGGTGAACCCAGCCCAGCAGTCTGTGGGGTGGGGTGGGGGGCTGTGGTGATATTTGGCATCACTAGACACTGTGCCTTGTGGCCTTTGCACCCCTGTCCCATCCCAAGCTACGCTAGTGGTGGCAGATGCTTATGAACCTGCACAGAGAACTTCCATAGCTCTCTCTGTCTCCATCATCACAAATATAACAACTGATTGAAGAGTTCATACATAGCTGCCATTTTTCCATGTGCCTGCAGAAGAATCAAGAGATGAACATGTTCATGTGAAATAGGTATGGCATTCTGAACACAAAGTGAACAATTAGTTGGTTGCATGCCATTTTGTACAACTTGTAACTATTAGCTGCAAAAGATCATATCCATTACTAGGATGGGAAATCATTTCAGAAACTTGCCCGTCACTTTTTGTACGAAATAGCCCATTGCTAGGCTAGCTCAGTTAAGTCCTAGTTCTAGAACTTATTCTGGTTCTTGAGGGTTCAGTTCTCCCCTAGCATTTTATGTCGTGCTGAGTCTTATGGTCCTGGTCCTGAATCTTTTCAGGGCTGAACACAACCTTTCAATGCAAGATATAAAAAGGGGGTTGAGTGTATTTTAAGGAATATGAACTGGTGGATAGCTCAGTGACTTAGGTCTCTGGCTGAGGAGCCAGAGCTTGGAAGTTCAATTCCCCACTGTGCTTCTGTGAAAGGGGCTAGACTCAGTGATCCATAGGGTCCCTTCCACTCAGCAGTTCAAAAGTTTAAGCAGGGGCATAGCTTGGGTTTTTAGTGCTCCGGGGACAAAGTCAGCTTTTGTGCCTCCCAAGGGACCTCCTGAAAAGTATGCACCCTGTCCTCCAGTTGCACTCTTCCCCGCCAAGTGGCTCTTCGGAAGAGAAGGGGAGGGCTTCCCTACTTCCTTGAGATAGCCCTTTCCCAGCCCCATCCAGCCTCTCTGCGAAGCAGGATCTGGCCGAAAACAGGAAGGAGACTAACCACACGTCTGCCAGGTGCAGAGACGGGTTCTTCTTGCCTGCACTGTCCCCTCAACTCCTCCCACATCAGCCGAAGAAAACTTTCAAAAGGGCTACATATGCCTTCCCCTCCTGGGGAAAAGGGGCCCACCTGCCAGCTCAGACTGGCCAGAAGGGTCCCAACGAGGCACAAACCTTCAGCGTCAGACTGGCCTTCCTGTGTTGGCAAGGCCAGCAACATGCAAGGATGCCGGGGTGCACACACAGCCCCAGCAGCAACCTGCGCAAGTCCGAAAGGGAAGAAATTAAAAGGCAGATGTTTACAGATCCTGTTGATTTCATATGATTTTTGCATGGGATCCTTTTCAGCTACCATTAAATCATACATCTCATTAAAGTCCAAATACTACACATTAATCATGGGTCCTCCAACTCCTGGCTGTGCAGTTGCACAAAAACATGGATCCAAGGCATGGATCTTCAAAAGATCTACCTGATATTTCTACAGGATCAGCTCCAAACCATTCTCCCATCACAGGCCTCATTTCTGCTAACAGCTCACACACAAAAATCATAGGTCCGTCAGCACATAACTGCAGTGGCGCAAAAACATGGTTCTAAGGCATGGATCCTCATGGATCTACCTGACTTTTATCCAGGATTGCCCCCAAACCAGTGTCCCATCATAGGCCCTATCTCTGCACACAGATTACACACCAAAATCATAGATGCATCAGCACATGGTGCCTTTTCCCCAGATCTAGTAGGGGGAAAAAACCTTTCGACTCCCCCAGGGCAGAACTCTTAGGTCAGGAGGAGGAGGAGGAGGAGGAGGAGGAGGAGGAGGAGGAGGGGCTGAACAGGGAGCAGATGCTGAGACAGTGCTCAAGTGTCACACCAAGGGAGAGGATGGCAGTCTCTCATTCCCGGCACACTGCAAGCTGACTGCTCTGACAGTCGCCTTGCCAATACCTCTGGTGGTCTGCTGCTTTCTCCTCCCCTCCCACCCATCCCAGTTCCCTGCAGCCCCAGGTATGCCCCTCCTCTCCCCGCCCCCCATGCAACAACAAATAGTGTGCCTCTGCTGCCTGGGTATCACCAGTGTCCGCTTGCTCACTTGGCACCATCAGCAAGGCCTCCCTGTTTGCAGAGCAGCCCAGCCAAGGGACAGGGGACCCTTACAGGTAGTGCCTAGGGAGTAGAGATGGGCACGAAATAAACAATTTGTTGTTTCTGTTTTCATTTTTTCACTTCGTTACGTAACGAAATGACAAATGGCCCTCCTCTAAAATGAAATGAAACGAACAGAAACACCGGAAATGTTGTCGTGTGTTTCGTTTCCGTTACTGCAATATGAGTGAATTGCTTAAAATCCTAAAAAAAATCACAAAAAATGAAATAAATGGTAACAAAATCGTAACGAAATGAACGAAAACGGAAACAATTTAAAAATGGAAATGAACTGAAACGGACCCTCCAAACAACAAACGACAAACGAAATGCAATTTTTT
Source organism: Phrynocephalus versicolor (assembly GCA_023846285.1). Lineage (NCBI taxonomy): Eukaryota > Metazoa > Chordata > Lepidosauria > Squamata > Agamidae > Phrynocephalus > Phrynocephalus versicolor. The sequence goes on along the minus strand of JAHTLZ010000204.1, from coordinate 78,102,762 downwards.
TTATTTGTGCCCATCCCTAGGGAGCCCACTGCACAGTCGTGGGAGGTCTCACATGACACACCTTCCTGCAGCTCTTGGGCAGGGAGCCATTTGGCACCCCAAATGCTGTGGGGCGGAACAGATGTCCCCTTTTGCTCCTCCCTAGTTACACAACTGAGTTTAACTTATAATTTAAGTTAAAAACTTCTTGATATACTTCTGCCTTCCTTGGACTCTCATTTCACCACTCACCTTCCTCAATCACTTTTTTGTGCCATGATAGCCTCAACATAAGGGATTTTCCACATCAATAGTGAGGATGCCAGTTCCAGTTCCACTGTAGTGTGGCTGGCAATGCCAATATCTGAGTCTTTGATGCTGGTAGTTCCAAAAGCACAGAGTGGTGAATTGATGCAATAGACTGGGACTTCAGAGACCTCACTGGGCCTGGAGTTCGTGTGACATTTAAGACCCTGCAGCTCCCTACTACAAGAATCCATGCACAGAGCAGAGTTCTGGTGGATCAGGGAGCCTGAGGACATATCAGAGACCACACTGCTTGCATTGCAAGGGCCTGGGGAGAATTTGCATGTCTACATAGTAATACTAACTCGACATGTTTCCTTTTCCTGCAGCGAAAACGGAGTGAGCACAACTCTTCTCGTCATCAATCTGACACAATCTGAGTAGAAAGGAAAGAAGAGAAAAATGTAGGAACAATCAACCCGTGGGGTAGGCGTTTAAAAATGGAATGAATACATTGCGTCTGTTTACAATCTTCAGCGTCAGCACTTGAAAATTAAAGAAAGGATGGTTCTTTTCAGGCAGCAGCGGGGGGGGGGGATTTGAACCTTTGATAACCATTTGCTGTCCCAAAAGGTCTAAGATATGGTGACCCTTTTCAGGGTTTCCCAAGTAGAGAATCCTCAAAGGTGGCTTACCATTCACATCCTTTAGGGCAGTGGTGCTGAACCTTCAGCACTCCAGATGTTTTGGACCACAACTCCCAGAATTCCAAGCCTTTACTGCCAATGACAAAGGACTGTGGGAGTTGTGGTCCAAAACATCTGGAGTGCCAAAAGTTCACCACCACTGCTCTAGGGGCACCCTGGTGCTGTACAGCTTGCCCAAAGCCAGGTAGGCTGCTGTGCCCACAGGAAGCACAGTGAGCATTTGAACTCCCATTCTCTGGCTCCTCAACCAGAGCCTTAAACAACTCAGCTGTCGAGCTAGCAAACCTTTGATAGTCATATGTACAATAAAGAAGGTATTGATGTAATTAATGCCTGATAGGCTGCATGTCTGGGCATAGGAGAGCACCAGAAGACCAGAAAAACAATTTAAACTTGGCCAGGAGCACGAGTTGATTATTGTTGGCAATAAATGTGTTTCCTGGAGTTTGTGCCTTGACTTCGTAAATCTATCATGCCGAGGATGTATTTTCTAGGATATAGGAATATCCATCACTGATTCAGTTAAACAGCCCAGTGGGTATCATTGCTACCCCCCTCCCCACCCCCCAGGTGAAGGGGACATACGGAAGAAACACATGGAAACGGGTTTCGTATGTTCAAGATTTCTTTGTCCTTGTGATATAACTGGAAAATCATGGAATGGGCAAGGAGGAGGGAGCAAAGAAGCCCCTTTTCGCTCTCGTGGGAAGCTTCATCAACTTTACTTTTTTTTTAAGAAAGAGGTAATTATTTCTCCTTAGTTGTGCATTTCCAATTGCAGGAGGATGTGCTGGTGTTTTTACCTTGTCCCCCATGCAGTCTAAGAGCTGCCACTGCTCAAAGTAATTTAGGAGGCTCTGTTGGTGATGCTAATGTGCCATCCAAAGGGGATGGAATGCAGCAGCCCTGACAAGTTCACATTTTGAAGTCCTCTTTGAATTCTCAGCCTTTCTTCTTCTCCCTCTCTGCATTACAAACAATGGATGATTACATTAAAAAGAGCCATGTGGGATCTTTTGATATTCCTTCTCAGCTGTCTCCATATACAATTCTTAGGGAGTGGCTTATGGCTCTGCCTGGTTCCGTATCAGCAGATGTCTGAGAACAGGCACTGAAAGTATGCAGGGCATCCGAGCCTGAATAAGCAGGCAGGGAAATTCAGAACAGCAATCGCCTATGAGATTTTCTCTTTAAAAAAAAAAATCCATTTCCCCCGGCTTTTTCTCCCTACAAAAAGAGTCACCCAAAGCACCTTCCAAGTATAAAACACAAAAACATTAACTATTGACTGAAACATAAAAACTAACACACACAGGAAGAGAGAGGGGGAGACACAGAGAGAGGGCAATAAGTAGGTAAAATGTTCAGGTGAATGAAGATCTAATAGAGAACATTCAACCTGCCTCAACCAGTGGTGTGTTGGGAGTGACTGGGTGCAACTCAGCTTCCACTCAAGAAGATGTGAGCCTTTCCATGGAGAACGGCAGAAAGGTACGTTAGAAAAACGTCCTTTAACTGCTCTGACTGCTGCTGACATTCCTTTAACTTTAGATGTCATTTCCTCCCTTCTCACACTTTTCTTTTAGTCTCTCAAGAGTTTAACATGGGAGCTATAGCATCTGACACTTCCAATTTAAAATTAGGATATATATCACCTTTCCTATCACATTTTTTTCACCCAGCACATTGTTAGTCCGTGGAACTCCCTGCCAAAGGATGTCGTGATGGCGTCTGGACTGGATGCCTTCAAAAGGGGATTGGACAGATTTCTGGAGGAGAAGTCCATCACGTGTTACAAACCATGATGGAGATGTGTAATCTCCAGGCTTAAAACTGGGGTACTTCAAGGGCCAGATGCAGGGGAGTAGTATCAGGAGACAGATATCTAGTCTCGTGTGCTCCCAGACACATCTGGTGGGGCCACTATGAGATACAGGAAGCTGGACTAGATGGGCTTTTGGCCTGATCCAGCATGAGTCTTCTTATGTTCTTAGGTTCTTAAATGTGTTTTTCTAATAAACAAAGTATTTCATATTTTGTTATAATAAAGTATGGCCACAATTCCTTCAAGAAGAGGTATGCACAGTTGAACATTAGGAATTTCAAAAGACTAAATCCACCATTGATGTTGATCCTATACTGCTACAAGCTTTTTATCAGTATGGAGGTGACACCATTACTTGACCAAATGGAGTGCATATATCTACTCTGGACACATTATGGCCACCCTTGCTGCCAAGTGTGTCACACCTCTTATTGGTCTTGTACTAACAACCATCTCACTCCTCATCACCAAAACTTTGTAAAGGACAGCTCTCCTAGCAAGTCAAGTTGACTGGTTGATCCTAGAAACTGCTAATCAAAACAATTAATCATACAAGCCCACCTGGCTTGTATAAATAGCATAGTACTGAAATGAGCTGGAATCTCTAGCATGTATACTTTATTGAAACAGTGACGCCTACTCTGGCTTGGACACAATGTGAGAATGGACGATGGCCGGATCCCAAAAGATCTTCTATATGGAGAACTAGTGCAGGGAAAGCACCCCAGAGGGATATCACAGCTGCGGTATAAGAATATCTGTAAGAGGGACCTGAAGGCCTTGGGAATGGACCTCAACAGATGCAAAATCCTGACCTCCGATCGCACTGTCTGGAGGCAAAAGATATAGCATGGTCTACATAAATTTGAAGAGGCATTTGTCCAACAGGCAGAGGAAAAGAGGCAGGCACGGAAACGAAACTCGAGGACTGGGCAAGAAACAGAATATATCTGCCCCCAGTGTGGTAGAGATTGCCATTCCCGAATCGGCCTATTTAGTCAGACTAGGTGTTGTTTTTAGGATCTCTACTCCAGGCATGATACCATAGTCTTTCAAGACTGAAGGATGCCAATGATGGGTTTATTTTATTGATCATCAACAGCTGGCTCTTTCTTCCCATGTGTACATGTTTACATTTTTACCTTTGTGTACATGTATGTAATAAGTTTGCCTGACATATTTATTAAGGGCATTTTCATATTTCTACTCTACCAACATGTTCCTTAAACTTCTGTGGGTGTTGGGATCATCTTTACTCTTCCTGTTCTTAAATCTGATGAAAGACAGACTCCTATTGCATACAAGGGTCTTTCAAATATTGGCTGCTGTTGTATGTCACTTGTCAAATTTTAAAAAATGCCAAATGCCATTGTGTATCAGGTATCTTATGCTATCAAATAAATACAGCTGCTAACGTTGTCAGTTTCATAAACACAAATCAAGTATTTGCTGTCAGATAGTCGTCTTGAACCATAGAATATTCAAGACAATTCTGAATTATTGGTGAGTACTGTATTCAACACTCAGCTTTCCAATAGAGAACTTGTTTGAAGAGCCATATTCTGCTTCTCCAGTAAGCAGCAGGTATAAGGCAAACACCTTTGTGTTTCACATTGCTCTTTCCCCTTCTGCTCCCCTGAAACATGTTCTGTTTACATGACCGGCAGCTTAAAATTATATATTCGGGTTCATCTTTCTTTGGAGTATTACCAAATGATTTACTCCTCTAATGATGTGTTGAGTTAAGAAGCCTTGTCTAGACTGATGGGGCTTTTTGTGGCACATTCCAAGGAAAAGGAAATAGTTTTCCCCTAGGGAACACTGCCATGTTATCCATGGTTAGCAATCTGCAAATACACTCTAATCCTCATTCATCCAACACAGTTCGCTGTCAGCCATGCAGACTGGTGGGCAATCAATGTGAGTAAAAGTACTTTTGATTTGCAAAAATCATTGTGTGCGGGATCCATTAATGTAGAAATATTCTTTTCTTAAAATAAGAATGGAGAATACTTATGAGTGCCAGGGTGTTGATGGAGAGGACAGCAGGATCAATTCAAGGTGGTAAGATGGACCTGTAAGTGACAAGAATTATCTATCCCATCTTGGTGAATTCCCCAAATGACAAGTCTGTCACATTAAAAAAATGAAGAGAGAGAAGCTAACTTGTCCCACCTGTAGAAAGACATTATGGGCTTTGTAATGAGGCATGCTGTTCATTTTTGTATAAGTGGTGGAATTATCTTTAATTTGGGAGAGTTGTAGTTCAAATGCAGATATTATGAGGATTTTACCTAAAACATCTGAAAATATCTGACAGGCGCCATGTTGTGGGACACTTGCTGTCCTTGATTGTTTATATGGCCTTGGATAGCAGCTGGTTGACTCAAATCAATGGCATTTGGCTTCTGTCCCAACTGCATGAATGAGACTGGATTAGTGTTTATTATGGGGTATGGTTCGGTGTGACTGCATTTTTTCCCGAAAGATTGGGAAAAAAGAGCCCAAAATATATTGCAAGAGAATGCTATTATTTTGGGAGTATGGTTACAGTTCTAGGACCAATACTGTTGTCTGATATTTGTAGATTATTTTAAAAACATTACCAACATTGGCTTGAGGACATAGTGGGGGACAGGACAAAAAACAAAAACAAAAACACCTTTCATAGAAATTGATTAGGCTGCAACACCTACAAGTGGCTACTGAACTTGCAACAGAAGAATGTGTTCCAAACTGTTTGACAGAAGCAGTATTGTTGTGTCCAGAAAACATGAGGTGAGCAAGACACATCATGGCCATTGGTGAATGAAGTGATGGAACATGGATTCCAGAGAAGGAAGACACACACTGGGTTAGATTAAGGGTATTTGTACACGGCCCCTAAACTCCGCTGCAAATGGCTCCCAGCTCCGGAGCTTAAAATTGCTTCCCCACCAGCTCCAGAGTTTACAGATAATTAAATGCGGCCACACCCACCTAAGTGCGTCCCAGCGCACTTTTCAGGTACCTGCTCTCGGAGGGTGAAAAATCCCAGATCCGGATGTAACCTAGAGTGCCAGGCTCTCCTCGCTTCTCTTTGTTGTTTTTTTCTCCCTCCCCTCACACAGCCAGCAGCCAGGAGTGCGGAGGAGGTGGGAACGCAGGAACAGCAACAAACCCCTAAGATCTCTGGTCCGAATTTAAGTGGCCAGTGGATCTTAAGGGTCCTGTGAAAAGGCTCTAAGATAGCAAATGGTCATGTGGCTTTCAAAACACAGAGACTAAAATTTTCAGAGATGAAAATCTACCCACCTAGGTAAAACTCCACAAAATGTGACAGATGCTGGTCCAACACACACACACACACACACACACACACACACACACACACACACACACACACACA
>JAHTLZ010000204.1:78055201-78095276 GCA_023846285.1 Phrynocephalus versicolor | reverse complement strand
ATAATAATAATAATAATAATAATAATAATAATAATAATAATAATAATGTGCCACCAAGTCAATTCTGACTTATGGTGACTTTTTTGGCATTTTCCAGGTAAAGAATACTCATTACTTTATATTTTACCATTCCCTTCTTGGTTAAATAAGAAACAAAAACCCTATTTTAGGAAACTAAGAGCTTGTCACTTTTTTCTGCCCTTCTTTTTATTGTTTGAAGGTGAGTTATCATAATTTGCTGGGACTGGTATCCAGACTTGACCAGAATGGGCAATGACGTGAAGAATGATGTTGTGCTCTAACTGTGGCATGTTTCTTTGCCAGCAACACGTGTGGTGTGTTGAGGATAGAAGAAGACCCAACAGGCAACAGCTGGGTTGAGGTGCTCTCCCACCAACATTCAGCTGCATACAAGCATCACATCACTCCTCAGCTTTTAAGGTCTTCTTGGAAGTGCCTTCTCTCAGTTAACACCACCTTCGCAAGCTCCTTTAGTGGGGAATAAGAGAGTGGTTGCTCCTAGGCTTTGGAATGTGTTGAAGCAAAGCTACACCGAAACTTCTGTTCTTTTGTCGTCAAGCAAAGAACTTCTTCTCAGGCACACATTTTCAGAAGTAAGAAAGAGAGAAAGAGGCCTTTCTCTCCATCCCACCACCTCCACAGGTGCATCTCAAAAGAACGCATGAAAGAACCTTCTCTGTTGCTGCCCCCAGACTTTGGAACTCCCTCCCACTGGAGGCCAGGACTGCCCCATCTCTGCTGTCTTTCTGGAAGCAGGCAAAGACCTTCCTCTTCAGGGAAGCTTTCCCTGAAGGAGGGACTACCTGTTATGTGACTGATATGGATTACCATACAGGATTGCATTGACTGATTTCATAAGAACGCCAGTGTTTTCCATGTTAATTTCCACCCCTCAAAATGGATTTTTTTGTATGCTCTTTGTAGCGTTAATGTTACCTTTTAATGTTCTAAGATGCCTCTTCTAATTCCCTTTTCTTAACTTGGTGTCTTAAAAGTTCTGGACTGTATATTGTCCCACATGGAAAGGTGGGGTAAAAATATTCTAACTAACTAACTAACTAACTAACTAACTAACTAACTAACTAACTAAACACGTTCCATTTTTATATAACCAAGGGATTTGGGGGAAAAAGGTGTGGAGAGTCATGCAATAATATTTTAAAGCTCTGTTGAATAAATGAAGTGTCATGAAGAAAATGGGAGAAATCCCAGTATCTTACATACTTGATGAGAAACTTTATATATATATGCCTGATCTAGAAGACCCTAATGCTAACAGTGATCCAGATAGTGGATAACACCAATTATTTGTTCCTCCTTAGGATTGTGGAGCACATGAAGGCAAAGCAGGAAGGAATGAAGAGAAAACATTGCATTTCTGTTTTTTTAAAAATGTCTCATCAAGGTTAACTGAGGATCACATTAAAATCTTTAGAATTTCTTTGACCTCTGTGCATTGGTTGGCAATTAAAATCACACACAGAGAGATACTTGTAGCTACCTACACACCCGAGTTCCTACAACTATTTATATATATGCTAGAGAACCAAAATATCCCAATTAAAACAGTATACTGTGGGGGTTACCTGCACAGTACAGTATTTATGCCATATAAAATAACTAGGAAGTTTAGATTAATTAAAAAACTCAGAGTTTAACTCGTAGAGCTGTAAAAAGGTGCAGTAAAAATTAAATCAAATGGGACTCTAGCAAATTAACTTTAAAAAAAATACAGATTGTTTAGGATTATTTAGTTTTTCTTTTTACTTCTTTCCATTTAAAGGGGTGGGGGGAGAAATACAGGGTTTGATGGAGAATGGGAGAGGTTTACACAATTATGCGTGGTGCAGTGGAAAATATCTTCAGATGGTGCGGTATAAAAATCAAATCAAATCAAATCAATCAATCAATCAATCAATTAACATTTGGGTTCATTTACTGAGGTTAAGTGATGGATATTTCCAAACCCATAGAACTAAGTGCTTTTTTATGCAGTGCATACTTAAATTACAAAATGTATTATTATAAGATGGAGTGGTGGTTGCAGGGGTGATGGTTGCCACTTGGACGACACTGAAAGTGAGATTGGAAAATTCATGGAGGACCCAGCCACTTGTCAGGGCAGCTGCTTGGTATCTTCAGGATCAGAAGCAGTATACACCTAGCCAGTACCATTTGCTAGGGTGGCACTAAGATAATGTTGCACTTATGCCTGTCTTGTGAACATTCTCCATAGGTATGTGGGTTTATTTTATTTTATTTTATTTACAAAAAAAAAGAACTTTTAGCCGCCTCCCTACCAAGTGGTCTCTGGGCAGCATACAACAATATATTAAACTATAAAACCATAAAATGCAAAACAATTTAAAACAATCAATATTGGCTGGCCACTGTCTGAGCAGAATGCTGGACTCAATAGGTCGTTACTAGTCTGATCTAGCAGGATTTTTACATTCTTACGTGAGAAAGATCAAAACTGCTCAAGAAGCACACATTTAATTTATAGCATTGCTGAGTCATAGAGTATATGCTGATCTCCAGTTCAGTTTCTGTTTAACATAATATCATGTGGAAAGCTTAGGAAAGATCTCTGCCTGCAATGCTGGAGAGAGCCTTTGAAGCAGAATGAGCACGAAGGGGAGTAGATTATAAACACAGATGCTCTCAAAGGCTTGTCTTTATCTCTTTAGAGTGATGACTAACAAGACAACTTAAGTGAAATGGCTTCTAATTTTTCCATAAGAAAGGAATTTTTCCTAACATATCAACTCTTGGCTTGTACGGATAAACAATTACTTCAACCCAAAGTCCTGAAAACCTGTGTGACTGCACGTGGAAGCATGCTACGCAAAGTAGATGATAAATTACCAAAAATATGCTTCACTTTCCTTTACAGTATAACAAGACCAATATTTCCACCTGTCATCCTTGGGCAATGATGTGCACCCCCTAGCCCTTACCCAGATCCTACCATACTTTTCATCAGCCTGACATTCTGAGTAATGCTGAATCAAGGCCCACCAGTATTGGCCCTTTAGGATATTTTCATGGGAGATTAAAATGGCAGATCCCCAGTGATACTCAGAATATGGCCACTAGTGCAAGTAAGAACTTCACAGCCCGTCAGCAGAAGAGTAAGTCTATCATGAGGAACATTACCTAGATATCTTTCAAACTGGAAACGAGCCTGTCTTATTTAACGTATAGAATGACATTTTTATAGCCAGTAACAATTCAGGATTGAGTGATGGAGTTATTGTCCCACCAAATTTTATTTATTTATATTTATCTATTTAATGATTTGATTTATATACCATCCATCTAGCCTGGGGCCACTCTGGGAATGGACTCCTACTGCTTGGTCCATGACTGACTTGTGATCACTACTGAATTTGTAAACTGCTTCCTCTTCTTTGGGAAGAGGTGAAGTGATACATTTCAGTCCCAAACATGCATAAGCTAAGTTGTTTTAACCACAAAACATTCACCAGAGGAGAAAAAGCCAGAGAATGACCTCAAGTTTTGTGGGTTTTCTGGAGGAGTTTCATGCACAAGCCTAGGTAACAACTGGACAGATAATTTCTTTCCTCTACAATAAAAAAGTGATGTCTCTTGGAAGCACAGACCACTGGTGTTAAAATAAGAGATGTTTTAAAAGACAGTACAGTATAGCATTTAGGAGGCCAAATGATTTGAGAACCTAAGGATATGAAACTCGAAAGCATGAGGCTAGGTTGCCCTATGAAAGTAAAAGGTTCTTTGTTGGCTGTGACAACGCAAAGCAAGAACAAGGGACTTTTTGAGTGAGCACCAATGTGCATGAAAAGCAAAGGAAAGGGAAATATTTATGCTACATATAATCCACCTGTGGAACTCATTACTACAGAAGGTCAAGAAGTCAAGCAATGCATCTGGATTTTCAAAGTTCTGGAGAGAGCTGTGGTCATCAATAACATCAGTGGCTATGCAGGCAAAGATAATATTATTCTAGCCTTATAATTCATGGTGTCAGTTGATCGTTCACAGGGACTTGTCTGGAATCTCTTCTTTCTCTTCGCATCCTTGCACAGGCTGGCACTTATTTTGCTGGTTTTTTTTTTTTAATATATGGGAGATTATAGTTACAAGCAGTTTATTAGATCTGCAAAACCATAATTTCTTTAAGTTAGTAATGCAGGAAAAAGTTTCGATCTAGGTTATAAACTTCTAAGGGACTCAGCTAAAAGTAAGGAATGTTTCTGCCATTCATGGCTGCATCTTCACTTGAATGCAGGAACCTTACTTTAGAGATGAACTGGAATATAATATTTCAGTATACAGGTATATGATTGCTTCTGAAAAATTTACTTTTGTTCATACAAATATAACAATCTAAAATATTAAACTGATCCTAATTCCAGATCAAAAGGAGTACTGTTGGAATTATGTTGCCCTGCAGATACAAAGGAGACACGGAATTAATTTAGATTTAACGTAACCTTGGAGTTCAAACAATATTGATCTTGCTCTACTTTTAGTGTAAACTCCCTTATCTCAAAATCCCGGGTGAACAGCTTCTTTCCAAATTCTTCAGAGCTTCACAAAATGAAGGTTTGATTGATTTCCACATCCCAGTGGACACTTTTCAGGTGACATTTTTATGACCTCATGGTGCGTTCAGTCAGAGAATTCATAAACTGTTATGGATGCACAAAGAAGAGTGTCAATGTGTCTTGTTGTGTCAAGAATACATTGACTAAGTTCTTCTGTTGTCCTTTTCTTGATGGGATTTGGATGGTCAGGTCGGAATAGTTTGCAATATACAGCAGAGTACTAGACTATTGTGAACACAAATATCTATTTTTGAGCACAAATATCTATTGTATATACATTATATAATATTGCTAGTTTTTCAATATAAGGTCTTAAAACAATGAGTGCAAGTATTATTGATTAATATAATAATCACTCAATCTCATCCAGTGGTCACTAATTACATGTCGGCACATTGATTCCAACTTATGACAAAAATTTTCATGGTTTTGCAAGTACAAAATACTTAGGATTGGTTTACAATCATTCTGAAACTGCTCTGGGACTGAGAAGCTTGCCCAAGGCCACACAGACAGGCTCTTTTCTTGGGAGGCACAGTAGGGAATTGAACTTCCAACCTTCAGCTCTATAATCAGCTGCCCAACTCACAGAGTTATCTAGTCAGCATATACAGATCTAAATCAATGTCTATGTATCAACTGAGTGTTTTAAATAAAAACTTGAGATGGAGCTTGTTAAAAGAATTAGTTTTCCTGAGATTTATAGACTAATTTTTGAAAGACTGAGAAATAGGAACATAATGTTACAGCATAAGAAGAGACTTGATGGCTAAGGCCAACACTCTCTCAAGTTCCATGTCCTGTGTTACATAATGACCAGATACTTCTGGACAGCACAGAAACAGAATATGAGAGTAGCAGCCTTATCCAACTGTTCTACTACAGTGAATGGTAAATGAAGGTAATACAATACTGGTATATAATGGCCATAATCTGTTGCCATTGCTAAATGTCTTCAGTGAACTGACATCTTCAATTCCTTATTGTCCTTAAGCAGTGCATTCCCTGTTGTAATAACCAAGTGAAAGTCTCTGACATTCAGACTCCTTATATATGTTCAGTCCTAGAATTGGGAGAGAATAGGTTTTCTACACTTTATTTTAAAATAAAATCAACAAAAACAAAATTGAGCAGGGAAACAAAAAGCTCTGTGGAATGCTTAGGCAACTTGTAGAAGACCATCAGTAGCCATTATGAAACTCTACCTGCAACTTCAAAGTTGTAACACTTTTAAGGACTAAGTTGCAACTGACTCATAAAATGTACATCTAATTTTAATGAATGTAGAAGATAGCAAGTCAGAGTTGGTAGAAATGATGCTTCTATACTGCAATTTTAATATACAGTGGTACCTTGTATAAAGGAATTAATTCGTTCCAAATGAAATTATGTTAAGCAAATTTTCCTTTATACAAATTCCCATAGGAATGCATTGAAAGCAGAGTAATCCCATTTTTATGTTGTACGGATTTTCCCCATAGGCAATTATGTTAAGCAAATTTCCCCTATCTCTGGAATTTTTTATGTTGTACAAATTTTCTGTTATACAAGCTGTCTGTTATACAAGGTACCACTGTACTGGCTTTGGTGACTTCAGATTTGGGCATACACCGCAGTTACTCTTCCATTGGCCAATGACAACTCCTCACATGGATCTGGAAATAATGTTAAGAAGCTGAACAGAAAGATACAGTTCTTTGCTGCAGAGGACTTGCTGACAGCCTGGCCCTATATGTCGTAGTGAAAATCCAAATGAGTTCAGTGATACTTTATGACACAATTACATTTATATTAATAGTATTGCAGTTTTAACAATTTCACTGTCTGATTTTTTTTCTTTTTCTGCTGGATAGCCATATATTCTGCCAAATATACACATGTTTTCAGACTGATTGCTTGCTTGGAGGAAAGTATTTACTTTTTGTTTCTCAGCCTCCTTTAAATAATGCACAGCCACACAAAAATATGTTACCTGGTCATCAGCCACTGTTGTAGAAGTGAAGACCTTCTACTTCCTCCTGAATAATGATTCATCTGTGCAGGTAGAACATCACTTGAAATAACAGGCATCGTGTAGCTCATTATTATATCTAGAGGCATTACAAAGTCCAGTGCAATGCACAAGAGATTAAAGTGGGAAGAGAGCTATGTAAATCCCACTCTAAATTATGTCCATGCATGTTGGTGGTACTTTGGACCTCCCACTGATACATTTTGCCACAGTCAGGAATACTGCCTTGCTTTCACATACCTTTATACTGAACCCCACATACATTAATTCCAACATTTTTCATAGACCTTCAGTCTATGTAAATCAATAATGAATGGGTTTTTAAGAAGAGATTCCCTGGTCTATGCTACAAAGAGACAACCTGGTACAATGCTGTTGTTGACAGAAACTTGCATTTCTATCTTTTAACTGGTTTCTCCTTCCTTCACCTGACTCTTAATAGGGCTTTGGGGTAGAGGGTGAGGACTTTACATTAGAAAACCACCATAGCACTCTTAAAGGGTTTCCAAAAAATATTTTCTATTTTTATTTCTCAGATGTTTTTCAGAGAATCTTCATGGATTTGCGACATATAGAATGTCATGGAAACCTAGCTTTCTGCACTTAGTTCACACTGAAATCAGTGTGAAAAAGTGAGTCTACTTCAAGGGAACCTAGACACAAGTGAGTGTTGGTCAAATGTTAGCATATTACAGGAGTTACAGAAAGAAACTCTGAACTCAGTTCATATTTCATGACCGCTAAGAACTTTCTGGGTATTCTTAGGTTTGGATCTTTGAGTGGCAAGGATGCAAAAAAAACAAAAACAAAAAAAACCCCACAACAGAATGAGTCTAAGGATGCAGAAAATAAGTATATGGATTTATTTGCAGGTCTTCCATTAAAAACTGAAGCTCTGTGTTTTTCCTAGGTAATAAAGTGGTTTACCAGTCCCATTTTCTGGGGCCACTAAAGGATTGTGTAGTTTGTCCAACGCTATAACACACTGGATCTTCTCATAAGAGGCACAGCAGGGAATCATTCTTCACCCTTGGTTCTCCAATTTAGTGAACTGTTCAGTGAGCTCAATGAATTAACTTTCTTTAAAAGGTGTTCTGCTTGCTGGTCAATCACCAATAATACTGAAATGGATCTATCCATATAGGGCAAAAAGAAGCCCAATGCAGCATAATGGTTAGAGTGTTACCTCACAGGGTTCTCGTGAGGAGGAAAAGGGAATGCTGTTGCCTTGAACTTCTAGGAAGGAAGAGGGTTACAAGTGCAGTAAATGAATAAATAAATAATAAATCATGCTCTAAATAGTTGATGGATGTATAAGGTTCACCAACAAGAGTTGAAACAGCAGGCTGACATTCAAACCACAAATGACTCCTGACAAAATAAACATTTATACACTTCTTCCCAAAAGCTTGGAGGCAAGAGACCATCCAAGACCCTCTGGCAATTCCACAAGCAAAATTTATTAATTTTAGAGTATTTTTACCCTACCTTTCTCCTTGGAAAAGGACCCAAGGTGGATTACAGTAATGATGGACAACATACAGTCCAGTACAATTAAGACAGGTTCAAGTATTGAGAACAGGGAATCGAGGGACATCTTACAACATTACATTTAAGCTACAAGAGAATGCATGCTAAAAGAGAGTAAAGTTCCATTAAAAAGTTATGAGTGATGGAAACTAACATTGAAAACATAGTGTCAATGCAATCACACAAGGTTATAAACACAAAGTCTATGCAATCATACAGATTCATTTAAAAGACACACAATAGGTAGTCCATCATTCAGGGAAAAACAAACAAACCAGCATGTTGAGTTCCCTGTGGATTTGAATTGGAAAAGAAGAAGAAAATACTAAAAATAATATATTTTTTTTAAGTTTAGGGGTAAGAACAGTTCCCAGTTGAGAAAATGTTTCAAAGGGTGCATTTGTCTGGAGACCTATAAGAACAAAACATGGAAGACAACATGGTTTATTTTAAGAAGCTATTATTAGGTTATAATAATCATCTTCCTCAAGTATGGTCCATGGCAATACCAGAGACTCTTGCGGGGCTGGTATATTGTACAAGTTGGAAGAACAGTTTCATTATAAGTTTAAACCAAGGGAGGACAGGGGAGGTAAGTAAGAGTAGGGAATGAGATGTCAATTCTTTATTGTCCCTTTTCAACTACTGGGCCCACCCCTCCTCTTAGGCAGAAGGGAGCCGCTGCTTTAGGGCGTCGTGAAAGGGCAGCATGTTGTTAGTGGTCCATTTCCTTGGTATTACACTCATTCAGGCGAAGGAGATGAGCCCGCCGGATTTATTTTTCGGCCGGAAAAGTATCTTGGCGACTGGCGAGCTTTGCCGGGTGCGCGCCTTGACCGGGCTAACGGCGATGGTGGGAGAGGGCCGTTAGGCGCCCTCCGACCTCAGGCAGCCCAAGGGACGGGGCCGGCCCTATTAAACAGCCCACCTCGCCGGGAGACCTCGTAGGAAGGTCCGAAGATGCAGGGCGGGAGAGAGAGAGAGAGAGAGTCGCAAACACGCCCGTTCCCGGCTGTTATTTTATTCCATCTCGGGCCGCCAGCCCAGGGTAAAGAAGACGAGCCCTTGAAGGCTTGCTCCAGAGCCTTCGCGACCGACTGAGCCGCTCTTTCTCTGTCACACAATGAGGCGGCCGGCCGTGAGGCGCGAAGGAGGCGGGGGGGGGGACGGACGGAGCCACCGTGTGTGTGCGTGTGCGTGTGTGTGCGGTGGGTCCATCTTCTTCCACAGAGCCCTCCCCTTCGTACCTCCCACCGCATTCACTTGCAAATCGCCGGGTGCCGGGAAGTGGCGCTTTGCCTTCTCTCTCTCTCTCTCTCTCTCTCTGTCTCGCCTTCAACCTCCCCATAGTGAGCCGCAGCTCCGGAGGCGCGGCTCAAGGGAGCGAAAGCCGGAGAGCCTCTGAGGGAGGGGACGGAGGGAAAGCGAAAAGCCGGGCAAGAGAGAGTGGTGTGTGTGTTTGTGTGTGGATGTGGGCAGAGGGGCGCCGGAGAGAGAGAAAGAGGCACGGGCACGGGCAGGACTCTTCCTTCTCCCTCCGAATGGCGAGCCCCTCGACCCGGGAGCCGCGCGGGCTTCGGCTCCCCCTCCAGCCCGAGTTGTAAAGTGATGCTGGACGCGCGGAGGACGTTCCATGCAAGGAGCGCCCGTCGCACCAGCAGCACGCACAGCAGTGGAGGAGGAGGAGGAGGAGGAAGAGGAGGAAGAAGGAGGAGGTGGCGGCGGCGGCGGAGGAGGGAGCCGGAGAAGCGGCGCCGTTGCTACCAACGCTGGCCACGGTTTCCCCTCCGCGGCTCCGCTTGACTCATCGTTTCGCCTTCTCCTCATCCCTCGCCCTGGGAGCGAGGCTCCTCGCGGCCACCGGCCCAGGCTAGCAGACGCTTCTACGGTAAGCTGGGTCCGTTTTTCGCCCTCCCTGACATCGCACTAGGTTACCCCCCCTCCAAACCCACCCCCGCCCCGGCGCTCCATTTCCTTCCCCTCTTGTTGGTCTGCTGCAAATGCTAATGAGACCCTTTGATTTTACCAAAGTTGGCGGCGGGTCCCTTCGACTGACGGGCTGGGAGGCAGGCAGGCAGGCAGTGCCCACACGAGCGTGGCACCACATGGACAGTTTTTCGCTCCTTTATTTAGACGGAGGATGGATGGTGTGCTCTCGACTTTTTTTTCCTCCCCCCCCCCTTGGTTTTGCGCATGGATGGGGTGTTCACCCGAAGCTCTCAGTTAAAAGTGCTTATGCCCGTTTACTCTCGTTTTAAGTAAAGTCAAGGGGGAGAGGGAGACCCTTCATCTTGATGCTGCGGGCAAACGCCACCTTAACGCCTCCCCCCCACACACACACGCACCCCTTCTTGGAAAGGTTATTGGCACGAAGATGTAGCTATGTAGGCACAGTTGGATAGCATCCTCTTTACATCTGCTATTGATCTTGCTAAGCAGGAGGAAAGGCAAAGGACAGGAAATGCTGGTCTCAGGGAAGGTACGCAGTTAAAATTAGGTCTTTTCCTGGAGGAAAAGTCAGGAGAGCAGCAGGAGTTGCGGAAGAAGGCGCCAAAGCTGGTTAAAAAAAAAGAAATTCCAACCCTCAAGAATTGTGCACATGAAAAGGATGGGAGGCATGCAAGGTGAATGCATGGGATTCTGAAGTTGTGCAGTTGCGGAACATTCAGTACTAGCGTGGAACATGGGTGGCGGAGAACTAGGCATATTGAAGCGTATTGCACACATGGCTTTGTGTCTCTCTGTGTACCTTCGCACAGAGGGAGGAAAAGTGTAAGAAGGATGGAGGGAGGGAGAGATTGGTATTCAGAGGTTCCAGTCTGGAGATATGCAAATAGAAGAGAGGTCAGTGGTTGTGGAACCAGATCTTAACAGTGCTGCAATAAAATCCATATTTTATGGAGAGTTAAATGCAGTACTTTGTAAGTGCATCTGGATGTTCGTCTAAGGTAATTCCTGATGACATTCAAGGATCAAGAAGTTTAATGGCTGAAATTACGCTCAGTCCCGCAGCACATCTGCAACCTTTAGTCAGGAAGGGACCCATAGCTGCCTGTTTTCGACGCCTGTGGTTTAAAGTTTTCTGATAAGAAGATCTGGAAGAAGGATGTGTGTCTTTTTTTTTTTTTTTTTTACACTTAACAGTCTGCAGGAGGGGAAGGTAATTGATCAGCTTGATGTCCAAAAATCTTTGAATGTATTTCTCTTGTGAATAACAGAGAAGCAGTTAACTTAATGCTTTATATATATTATGCTTAATATGTTAAGCTGTCCACTTAGTACTATACATCAGATAAACGTAGCTGCTTCTTACCTCTTTGAAACTTGTGCATAAAACTATGTCTTAAGTTTTTTTAAAAAAAAAATTATATGTGTGCAAGCTTATCTGGGGAGAGAAACATCAGATGTTGATATGGGATTACGAGGAGCTATTCCAAGGGTGGTTACACTGTGAACACGTAGTGGCTTGGTGTGGCTCATCATTTTCTTTGCAGAGCTGCCTCAGACAATGTGTAGCGGGAAAGAACTTGTCTGGGATGCACAGCTCAGGGATTTCCAGAAATACAATGCATGTTCATCGTCCAGTCAAGACCGGGACTTGTTTCATGGGGATACTAAGCTTCTGCCAGAAAAATGTTTGCTTGAAACTTTAATGGTTCCATAAATCTGAATGGGTGGTCAGTGTCTTCCCCTCCCCCTATCAGATGGATGGTTGATGGGGGCAATAAGTTTCATTTTTGGGAAGGAGGGCGTGGAATTTGCAGTTGAGTCTGGCAGGATGAGATCAAAGCGATTCCTTCACCCTGATGCATAAGCAGAGTTCCATCTAGCTGCTGCCATGCAGAGAGGATCCAGTGAAATGGGATTCTTTAAGCAGATCAAGCGTGCTAATTCCCCAAGAGGGGAATTGGTATTCTTTGAAATTATCAACAAGGATTTAGTGCTATTTTTCTGGCTGGATTTGCAGCTGCCCAAATTTAGGGTGATTTGTGAGTAAAAGGGACAGGCTGCTCAAGAATAAAAGGCAGAAGCAGCAGCAGTGGCAGAGAAAGTGCGGGTTGAAGAGAAATGTCTTAAAAGCAAGTGGAAATGATTCAGGCTGACGCTGGCTCCCTGCAGTTATCCTCTTCAGCCATATGAGGTTCTTGAAAGCTGGTGTCCCCTCTAGGGAGTTGCTAGTTCCTCCTTAAGTAGCCCCCACCCACCCACAGTTTCTTACTACTCTATTACATATCTCAAGGCTAACTATCAGTATCTCTGCCCTGTCTTGTAAAACTCTTTATGTGTGCCTGTGCGTTAGTCACACTGAAAAAATATGCATCTCTCAACAGCCACCTCCTCACCCTCTCTCTCTCTCTCTCTCTCTCTCTCTCACACACACACACACACACACACAAACGTGCAAAAGACTTGTAGCTTCTAAAGAATTGTTGGATAGATTAATGGTTTAGAGATGTGTATTTTGTGTTCTTACAGTCGTGACCCCATGTCCATGGAGTTTTCTTGGTAGGAATACTGGAGTGGCTTGCCAGTTCCTTCTCCGGGCGCCTACAGCACCTGGTATTCCCTGATGGTCTCCTGCCCAAGTACTAACCAGGGCCGACCCTGCTTAGCTTCCGAAATCAGGCGAGATCGGATGTGCTCAGGGCATCTAGGCTGGCTGTAAAGCCAAAGACTGGGAGTTTGATTCCCCACCATGATCCAGCTCTGGATCCAGCTCTGCAGTTTTAATATTATGATGATTACAATCCTTGAAATCACAACATCATATAGTAGGCGGTACTGTGATGAGGAAGATATTTTCTCCCTCTCTCTTTTTACTGAACATATTATACTCTGTTAGAAACTTAGTTGAAGTTTTTAAACAAACTAGTTGTGTTATCTAGACCAGAGGTCCACATGCTTTTGAAAGTGAAATGAACGTTTCACAGAGGGGTGTTGCCTTTTCCTGAAACACATACTTTTTCCCTTGCTGCCTGTGGCTTACTAGTGTTAACTTCCAGAAGTTCTGCTGCCTGGTTTAGATCTGTTTTCCCAACCTGGCATCCAACCGCATAGGTTGAATTGCAACATCTGTCATCTCCATGTTGTGGATGATGGGAGCCTTAGTCCAAAACAACTGATTGGGGGAAACGGATGCAGGTAATCTGGGATCTGAGAGGGTCTAACACTGTCAAGAATTGCTGTCTGTGTATAATGATAAATGAGATGATTTTGGAAATGGATAACCTGTATAGTACCTAAATTAGATGTTATGATCATCAATCTTTTATTGGAATTTTTATGCTTTCTCTGCCCGCCACCCCCTCCATTGTCTATAGAAATAATTGAAAATCAAGCAAATTAATGAACACCTGCTCCATGGAATGATCTTGTATATGTGCTAGCAGGACATTTTTGCCTGACAGTTTAGTGGATAAGTTGATTTATAGTTTATAAACATCGATCCTTAATTTTGAAAGATTGATGGAGTATGGGAAGGAAATCTGGCTTGAACATATTCCATTGGGTTATTGATTCCTGCATTGATATCCTCTTCTGAACGAATGGGGTCTGATATGGGGAAACAGAAAAGTTACTTTGTGAAGAATGTACGGTTCATTCAGGAAGACTATTCTTTTCTTCCTTCTTTTATTTCCCTTAGGAGCTATTTACCTCATTTGACTAAAACAAATTACAAGAACAGGACATCAGTATCTTTTCAACTCTCTTCCCTTCCCTTTGAATAACATATGCAAACGTATCTTGATAATAGCTCTTAGATATAGGATACTGAAATAAAATATGTGAGTTCCACAGTATTCTATGGGATATTACTGTGATTTTGTTCCTTTTAAAAAAGCAACCTTAAAATATATCAAGTCATCATATCGCTGCTTGACATCTTTTTATCACCCATTCCCTGTGTTAGTGAACCAAATGTTGGGATGTTAATTCGAAGGTGGACACCTAAGTCTCAGTCATTTGCTGTTGAGACAAACTTTCCTATGTTGACCTTGGGCAAGTCCTTTAGTGTAATTTCAGTCAAAAGCATTGGTACTCTCTCCCCCTTCGCAACTGTATGTGGTCCAATTCTGCAGTTTGTTCTTGGAGGATAGTATTTCATGAGGCCTAAAATCATGAACACTGTCCCACGTATGAACAAATAGCTATGCCCTGTACCTCTCAATATTTAAGGGTATCCGTTTATGTGTATAGATAGATAGATAGATAGATAGATAGATAGATAGATAGATAGATAGATAGATAGATAGATAGATAGATAGATAGATAGATGATATACATACATACATACATACATACATACATACATACATACAGACAGACAGACAGACAGACAGACAGACAGACAGACAGACAGACAGACAGACAGACAGACAGATAGATAGATAGATAGACAGATAGACAGACAGACTATAGGGGGAATACTTTCAAGTTAATGCTGAGACTACTTTATTCCCACTGTGTTTAAGGGGAGAATAATGGGTGTTGAAAGTGGTTTAAATTTAACTGGAATATGCCCTCTTTCAAGTCCTTGAGCTTCTGACAAGCCAATACAAAATCATTTTGATTTGACAGCCTTTACAAAAATTAAAAAAGAAAGGACGTGGAACCAGACATCTTAAGCATAGATCAACAGTCTGGATAGTGGAGCATCGAGGTAATATTGGAAGCTGATAAATCACTTCCAGCATATTAATTCCACCTACTCCTTGAGCACAGTGTCTCGTTGCCAGAAGTAGCGAGTTCATACATTTAGTGGAGTAAAATTTGTGAATGAAGATTGCCAGATGTTCCTCATTTTGAAGCAGTTCCCTCATTTCATTGTATAACTGTTCCCTAGGATGTTTGGAGAGTATTTTTTCATTGAAAACACAAAGGTGCCTTAGCCCACCAAGGGCTCTCCTTTAATATTTAAAGGCTTGTTGGCCCTTGACTGAAAGTATGGGGTAAAACAAGTAGAAACAACACTGATGCGTTTACAGACATTGCAACATTGTTTCAGTTGTTAAATGTATCATTTTTCATTTTGCTATGCAGCATTTAACTCATAAAATTTATTCACCCATACAGGGATTTAACTTGGATAGAAATACGATGTAGTGTGTGAAAGTGAATTCAGAAAAGTTACATTTTTGTCCTTAATATGTTTGAGAACTTCTCCCTTTTTGGGGCTGCCATCTGGGTAAAAAAAGTTTACCTCTTCACTCTTTCGACATTTTCTTCAAGCACTAAAATTTGTCTCTGATAATGTCAGTATTTTTTGGAGGAGTGGGTGGTACAATTTGTTGCTTAAATAATATACTGGTGTTCTTCAACAGATACCAAAGAAGCATGCCCACTTGGTTCCTGCTCCTCTTTCATTTATTAGATTTGATATTAAAAATTGAGCTGTTTACAATCTTGCCAGATTAATTTGGTACATGTTTTAAGTAAATAAAAGGGTTTTAAGGGAGTAAAAACATTAAATGATTTTCCAGAGGTAACATATGGCTTCCCTATATATATATATTTCTTCCTATATTGATACTGTTGGTATTTCTCCCATCATTTACACAGTGTTCTCCTTGTTCTGTCAGAGTAGCCTCAGACAATATTTCAAGGATTCGTGCATTCCCTAGAACAAAATACCTTAGAAAACAATGCATTTTCAGCCAGTAATCACTTGACTCAGACATATAAGAGCTTCCTACTTCTGATCAGGCAAAAGTGAGAAAGTTCAGGGGATGAGAAATAGACAGGCAGTCATTGCTTCTCCAATGGAAGCCTTCAATTAACTTTTGATTAATATACAAACACCCCCAAAGTAGCTCCAGATGTGATGCTCTAGCAGGGAAGTAGATTTCTAAAGTGTATTTAAAAACACAGACACACAAAGATAACCTGAAGACGATCAGTTTTCAAAAAAGTGGCTTTTAAAAGTACAAATTGGATGCAGGACTTAAGCTCCTTCAACACTAGTAGGGCCAACTATGAGAAAGGGGGCAGAAATTTTCCCTATATACAATGGATATAAGAAGTTTACATACTCCTGTTAATATGTCAGGTGTCTGTGATGTAAATAAATAAGACAAAGATTATTCATTTCAGAACTTTTTCCACCTTTAATGAGACCTATGAACTGTACAACTCAGTTGAACAGCCACAAATTGAAATCTTTTAGGTGGAGGAAGGAAAAATAGAAAACTGCAATAATATGGTGGTATATGTGTACACACACCCTTAGAACTGGGGATGTAGCTGTGCTCAGCAATAAAAAGTCACATTTAAACTCATGTTAAGTAGGAGTCAGTAAATACCTGCCATCATTTAAAGTGCCTCTGAGGAATCCCAAATAAAGATCAGCCATGCTACTAGGTCTTTCCTGACATTTTCTTAGTCACATCCTACAGCAGAAACCATGATCTGTGGAGAGCTTCCAAAGCACCAGAGGGATCTCATTGTTAAAAGGCATTCGTCAGGAAAAGGGTACAGAAGAATTCCCAAGGCATTAGATATACAATGGAACACAGTGAAGACAGTCATCATCAAGTGGAGAAAATATGGCACAACAGTGACTTTACCAAGAATTGGACGTCCCTGCAAAATGTATGAAAAGACTAGAAGAAAATTGGTCAGGGAGGCTGCCAAGAGGCCTACAGCAACATTAAAGGAGCTGCAGGAATATCTGGCAAGTACTAGCTGTTTGGTACATGTGACAACAATCTCCCGTATTCTACATACATCTGGTCTGTGAGGTAGAGTGGCAAGATGGAAGACTTTTCTTACGAAGAAAAAGATCCAAGCCTGGCTAAATTTTGCAAAAACACATCTGAAGTCTCCCAAAAGCATGTGGGAAAAGTGTTGCAGTTGGATGAAAGCAAGGTTGAACTTTTGGGCCATAATTCCAAAATATATGTTTGGTGCAAAAACAGCACTGCACATCACCAAAAGAACACCATACCCACAGTGAAGCATGGTGGTGGCAGCATCATGTTTTGGGTTTGTTTTTCTTCAGCTAGGATAGGAGCTTTAGTCAAGGTAGAAGGAATCATGAGCAGTTCCAAATACCAGCCAATAGTGTTAAAAAATAAAACACCAAAAACCCTTCAGGTTTCTGCTAGAAAGCTGAACACGAGGAGGAACTTCATCTTTCAGCATTATAACAACCCAAAGCATACATCCAAATCAGCAAAGGAATGGCTTCAACAAGAAGATAAATGTTTTGGATTGGCCCAGCCAGAGCCCAGACCTGAATCTGATTGAATATCTGTGGGGTGATCTGAAAGAGGCTGTGCATAGGAGACACCCTTGAAATCTGAAAGATTTGGAGCATTGTTGCAAAGAAGAGTAGGCAAATATTGCCATGTCAAAATGTGCCATATTGATAGACTCATACCAAAAAGGCTGAGTGCTGTAATAAAATCAAAGGGTGCTTCAACAAAGTATTAGTTTAAGGGTGTGCAAAAATATGCCACCGTATTATTTCAGTTTTTTATTTTTCCTTACTCCATCTAAAAGATTTCAGTTTGTGGTTCAACTGAGTTGTACAGTTCATAGGTCTCATTAAAGGTCTCATTATCTACTGTATAAAAGTATTTTTCCTAAATAGTTGACTAAATAGGAGAGCTTTCTGAAAAGTTTCTTTACACACTTGATATAACATGATATCTTGTTCACTTTTCCTTTTCCAAGGAGAAAGGCAGGGTAAAATACTCAAAAATAATTAAAAATAAATAAATTTGGTGTCTAAAGTGCTTAACTGTGGTTGGATTCACTGATGATGATTCTGGCATTTCATATCTTTTTCAACTATTCCATAACTATTAACAGACCTTCTGTGATCCTTCTAGTTCAAATTCCTGAAATTTATTGCTACGTGACATATAATCTGGACATAGTGGGTGGCATGCCTTACAACTGAGGCCAACTCAATGTATTCAATAGACTCTTGAGTTCATATTCATCCAGTATTCTGTTATCTAAACATTCCTAGCCAGTATGCATCTGTCCCAAAATAAAACAGAATAGTAGTTGATTGTAGACAGTGTTACCCCATTATTGCAAATGGTTGAAAGCAGATGGCCTTTCCTATGTTCATAATGGGCTGAATGCATTTTAATGTCTTGTACTGAATGATTCTTTTCACCCTTGGAATCAAGTTACATTGCTGATTTGTCTGCTTTACAGGAGGATTTCCCTTTGCAAGTATTTCATCTGCCTGGAGAAGACAGATCACCTCCCCCTACACACATTATCTTCTGGTTTTATCTGGGAGAATGAAGGTTTTGATCATGAAACATATCACACATTGTTATGATTTTTTTCTGGCCTTTCATCACAATCATTCTCCCAAGGCACCTATATGCAGTTTCTCCTTTCTCATAGCTGTGATTTTCTCTCCATTCCATGGAACCCTAGCATCATACATGAATGGTTTTACATTAATGATATAGAAATGATCATATCATAGCATAGCATCCAGATTTCTATCAGGTTATGCGGTTCATTTCAGTAATCATGTTGATACTACTTTCCCATGACATGCTGGGTGCAGAAGGAGTGTGTGAAATGATCATGTGGTCCATATGTAGTAGACATGGGCACGACTCAGCGAAATTTCTGTTTCCGTTTTTCGTTTTCATTACGCAACGAAAACGAAAATGAAAATTTTCCAAAAAACAAAACAGAAACGGAAACGAAACGAAAAACTTTGCTGTGTTTTTCGTTTTCGTTGCGGCAAGTACATTGAACTGAAAAGAATGCTAACGAAACAGAAATTTTTCGTTTCCGTTTCCGTTTTCCGTTTTCGTTATGCAACGAAAACGAAAACAAAAAATTTCCAAAAAAACAAAACAAAAACAAAAATTTTCCAAAAAAAATGAAAACGAAAACGAAACGAAACTGACCCCTCAACGAAAAACGAAAAACCATTTTTTTTTTGAGTCATGCCCATCTCTAGTATGTAGCAATAAAATATGAGTCTTGGAAATGACATTTATTAAATCATGGGAAAAATTACAAATAAGACAAGCTTTCAGTTTCTCTAGGACCCTTCATGACATAATTAAATCATTGTGCATTGTCATGTCAATTCGGAGTTATGATGACCCAGTTTTGTGGGTTGATCACTTTCTCCCCTCAGCGACACAAATGTTGGTAAGTTTGGAAGATTGTTTAAAAAAAGGAGGGAAATAAATGGACACAAAGGTGAATGTTGAAATCCTGGAACTCATCTTATTATAGTTCCTCTTGGCAATTAAGGTTTGTAGGCATAAACTTCTCCATTCCTTCTCAGGAAAGTTTCTTTCACAACCTTTGTCAATGTCTTCTTTTAATCGAAAGCCCTTAAAGCAGGCATGCCCAAAGTCAGGCCCGGGGAGCAAATGCAGCACGTTTTCAAATTTCGAGTGGCCCTCAGCCTCTTCTCCCCACCAGCTCAGCCTGTCACACATCCCCACCAGCTGGCCTCTCCCCATACCGGATGGAGGCGTTCGCTTGCAGTTTTATGGTTTGCCTGCCCTCCCTGCCTCTGTCCCCCCCCCCCAGCCACCTGCCCAGCCTACCCGCCCCTGGATCCGTTGCTGCAGCATCCTCCCCACCTCTTTGCATGCTGTAGAGACTTGTCCAAAGTCCAGTCCGTGGACCAAATGTGACTGACTGGTCAGCCCCCACACATTTTCACCTCACCAAATCTGGCCCTCCTTGCAAAAAGTTTGGACACCCCTGCCTTAAAGGATTCCACAGAAGTAATTCAAAGATATTTTATTGGATAAGCTGGCTGCAGTGTGTGTGTGTGTGTGTGTGTGTGTGTGTGTGTGTGTGTGTACTGGAAATGGTAGTCCAAACAAGTCAACTTTCCAGGACCTGTAAAAAAATATATATATCTTTCCAGAGTAGGCGTTTGTGTTTAAGGCACAAAACATGCTCACAAGGCTTCCTTTCAGATAAAAAAACATCGGAAACTTGGTGCAACTTCTTGGCTTTCATCAGTCTTTTCTACTACCAGCTTCCTCCTTCCTACTAATTTCCCCCTTACTTTCCTGAACTTCAGGGGGGGCTGGTGATGGTAGAAGAGTTCTCCTGGCCAGTTCTTTCTGAGCACAGAATAACTATTTTCTAAAAGCAGGGTATAGAATCTCTAGGCCTTCAGATGTTTTGTACCTGAGTTCCCATAACCTGTTGCTATTGCTCATGTGGGATAGCGCTGATGGGAGTCAAAGCCCAAAATGTCTGCTCCAAATTTCTACCTAGGAGTTCAGAAAGGATGTAGTATTTCCCCGTTTAATTGGTAACAACCTCCTCCTTTCCCACTTCAGTCAGAGACTACAAATAGGATAAGGGAAATGGATATGTACATGTGAAAATGAACAAATATTCAATAAAACAATTAATTGTCTGGCCAGACTGCTAATAACCAAGATTCTACACTAAATATCGGTGTAAAAAAATCCAGGAGAACACTAATACTGCATTAGCACATAATGTTGAATCCCCAAACCTGCTATAGTATATAAATCTTCCATCTGTGTTAAGTTCGGAACCGTGCCAAACATGCTGTGTTTCAAAACAACCCACTTAATAATGCTTTTGCCTTGGCAATGTGGAGAAGCATTTTATGGATTCATTGGGCTTCTTTGCCAATATATGTACTGTATATGTATTTAGTTATACTCCGAATATGACTGTTAGATTTCATTTGTAACATGAAACATACTGTATCCCTTCCAAGTGCTCCCTTGTGGCATAAATACCCATGCAAGCATATATTGTGAAAGGGACACTACAGTATATGAATAAGCTACCACTGCACTTGTTTGCATACCTTATATGTTTCCCTGTTTAACTGATTTCTTTATTTCCTTGAAACATTTACACCTGCCTGGGAAATAATAGGAAGTGAGACCTGTGCGGCCTTTGCAACTGCTGTAACTAATTACAGAAAAAACGAGTACAGTGGTACCTCGGATAATGAATTTAATTCGTTCTCTGAGGAATTCGTTATCCAAAAAAAAATTCATTATCCGAAACGCAGTTTCCCATAGGAATGAATGGGAAACCAATTAATTTGTCACAGAGCCTAGGAAAATGACACAGACACCTGATTTTTTGCTCAAAATTCTTTATAAAGGGCATTTTAAAGATATGATGCAGCCCAGCATAACTCTTTTTTACTGATGCATGCTGGAAATTCGTTATCCGAGGCAGCCCATAGGGAAAATTCATTATCCAAGGCAGCCCAAAGGAAAATTCATTATATGAGGCAGCCCATAGGAAAATTTGTTATCTGAGGCAGACCTATACCTAGAAATTGCAATTCATTATCCGAGGCAGCCCTATACCTGGAAATTGCTATTCGTTATCCAAAAAATTCGTTATCAGGGGCATTCGTTATCAGAGGTATTACTGTAGGTCAGAAAATGAATGGGTCAGTGCAGATAGGCTGAAAATTAAAATTAAAAGTAAAAAAATTCTAGATGCACTCTTAAATCTGTCATGAAGAAAGAGGGTAGATCCGGGATGATTCAATCTAGTAGAAAACTATTCAATTTGTAAATCAGGTGCACCTGTGTTGGGCTGAGCTCTACAAACTTCCTTAAGCTGTCTCACCCACTGTTCTTGAGTGGAAGGGGGCATCTGGAGCAGAACAGGATATGATATAGGAGACTAATAGATAGTGAGTGAGAGCAGTGAAAATTATTTGTTCACCTAAAATCAGTCACAATTAGTCAGAGCTGACTTGTCAGCACACAGTTATTATTATTAATATGAAGGTGTATTTTGCAAACACGAGTAGGCAGTGTGTGGGCCTCCCCAGGTGCTTGACAACAGTTCCCATTAGTTCCAGATAACATGGTCAGTGTTTATGGAAACTGGGATCTATCAGCATCTGCAAAGTGATCACTGGATATGCACTGGGAGCTGTTTCCTATTTGTGAGGCAATTCTCAACTGCTGGTGGAATCCCAGTGTGGGCTGAGAATTTGAAACCACAGGCAGTGTCTCATCAGGACTGGCTTAAAATCGTTTGTCACCTGAGGCAGAACAATAAATGGCAGGAATAAAAGATGACATAGTAGGCAAGGCCAGTCAAGCTATTTGGGGATCGAAAGCAAAAAAATAAAAATAAAAATCCAAATGTCTATCCTGTTCCCTGGCAACAAAGACACAGGGATAATATATTAAGGCAGCTGTCTCGCTTCAGCTAATTGTTGGACCATCCCTTTAAACATATAACTGCTGGCAGATGGCATTTTGTTTATTACAAATTGTAAAAATCAGACTATTGTAGGTTTGGTAAGAGGATACTTGAATACAGCTTCCCTTGGATGCCCAAAGTGAAGGTCTTCCACTTGGCAATTCCTATCTCAGACTGGAATAGATATCAGTCTGGCATTAACGCTACATTGTTGGTAGTGTGTGTGTGTGTGTGTGTGTGTGTGTGTGTGTGTGTGGTGTTGTTACAGTCATGGCCGACCCTTGGTAACTCCATGTCCATTGAGTTTTCTTGGCAGGAATACTGCAGTGGCTTGCCAGTTCCTACTCCAGCTGCCTAGTTTATCCATCTACAAACCATGCCCTGTTGAAGATTATGTGGGCTGATCATCCAAGAAGAGTGCCCTTCAGCCGCAGAGTAGCAGCCTCCAGAGGAGGTATCTGTTTCATTCTTTCTTAGATCTTCGAAAGGAGAATCTTTCCATCACTCCTCTATGACTTCTTTGAAGCTGGCGGTGAGAAGGAATGTGGGCTCTACTGAAACTGTTTTCTTGAAAGTTATTTCCACTTAGTCTGCTAGTTTAAACATCTCTTGTTAGGAAATAAGTCCCACTGAAATTGATAGGACTTACTTTTATGTCAGAAGCTGCCTAGATGCCCTAAGCCAGGCATGTCCAAACTTCGGCCCTCCAGATGTTTTGGACCACAACTCCCAGAATTCTAAGCTTAGATTGCCAGTGGCAAAGGACTGTGGGAGTTGCGGTCCAAAACAGCTGGAGGGCCGAAGTTTGGACATGCCTGCTAAGCATATCCGATTTTGCCTGATTTCGGATGTTAAGCAGGGTCAGCCCTGGTTAGTGCTTGGAAGGACGACCACCAGGGAATACCAGTAGGAACTGGCAAACCACTCCAGTATTCCTGCCAAGGAACTCCATGGACAAGGGGTCATGAAGAGTCGGTCATGACTAGAACAACACAACACACACACATTTATGTCAACTAAATGCGATATTTCCCTCTACTGTCATCACACCAATAACAGTTGGACTTTTTGCTTTGCTTTCCATTCTGGTTAGATTTTCATTCAGAATATAGTTGAGACTCATAATAATAATAATAATAATCCCAAAACCAAATTAGACTGATTTTCTGTCTGAGGTTTCAAGGTATCTGAATCAAAGCTTGATCTCTCCCAAAATAAACTGAATCCAAACCTAAGACCTCTTAATGTTTTGTTAGTTTTTCACATATGGCAGGTTGTGAAGCTCCAGAGAAACTGAGATGTATCTCTACAAGCTCTCCATGTTGGGAAAACTTCAGAGAAATATGAGGGGTGAAGGGGGAAATTCCTTGTAGCTTAATGACTGCCAGGTCTACCTTGTAACCACAGTGAATATGTGAACCAGGGGTCTCCAGTTCCACTGCTTTAAGGGCAGGGATGATGAAGCAATGCACTACAAAACTGCTTTGTTTTTAAAAGCATTCATCATAGTGCTTCAACACCTGGATCCAGCCCCTTTTTAAACAGTTATTTCTTGCTTCGAAAAATTGAATGCATTTGCCATTTACACATAAATTACACTGCGGACCCAAAGAGGAAGCTATCAGGAAGTAGATCACATCCCTCATATTTGAAGACTTTCAAAAACAATCAAACACACACAAAAAAGAAAGACAAGAAAGAACACTGCTTACTCTGGTTTCTCTTCAGATCGTATAAATCTTTCGCCTTTTTACTGCTTACATCCTTCTCAAAACCAGCAAGTAAGATACCAACCTCTGCCTTATATCATTTTAGTAACAAATACAGAAGACCCAGCACATGATTTTAGGTAACTCTCTAATTCAGTGTTGGCGAACCTGTGGCACGGGTGCCAAAGGTGTCACTCGGAGCCCTTTCTGTGGGCACCCGGCATCACCCCTTCACAGCCACCTGTATTCAGGTTAAATGGCTGTATTGGCACTTGGTGAACAATGAGTGGGTTTTGAATCACAGTTTGGGCACTCGGCCTCTAAAAGGTTCGCCATCACTGCTCTAATTCAAAGTGTACCCATGAATATACAAATTTCCCTGCACAGGTTCGTTTGAGGCTTGGAAACTTTGGCAAACTAAAAAAAGTATTTGAAGTTCACATTAAGAGCGAAAATGATAATTTTTGCCAAAATTTGGCAGATACAATTTTCTCATAAACAGTCATTGTCATGCAAATTTCATACAGTGCTGACAGATAGGGGAAGCACTGTGGTCATTTTTTGATTTCTAGTGCTAGTCAACAGGAAGACTGGATTTCTAAATCAAGAATCAGAATCAAGTATCAGTATTCAGAACTGATCTTGTGTGTGGTCAACATGTTTCTTTATTTTCATAGTTAAACTTATTTAGATTGGCTAACAAGGAGGAAAAAAGATACAGTACTTCTTCTTTAATTTTATTTCTGTTCCTGGAGTTATGGAATAAAACTACAACTCCATGCACACTTCGTTTAGAACATCAGAGCATCCCTGCCATGATTGTTTGGACATACATCTCTCTCCAACTCTGAGAATCGCTGTCGGGACAATTTGTTTACCAGAATGGAACAGACTGCAACTTGCATTTTGGCTTATGCCAAACAACATAATTTCAGCCAATGAGTTGTTTTGAATAAACTTGGGTATGGTTGCACCACATCTGTGACATAACACGGTTTCAGACAGGAAAGCCTTTTATAATTCAAGATTACTGCCTTCCTTGAATACTGAATCATATCCAAAGGTGGAAAAAGCGATTTCTGCTATTTGTTCAATTCTAATCCTAGTTGAGCTCTTGCAAATCTTTGCTGATTGCAATTAACTCACAAAGAGATCAACTTTTGATGCCATGGCTCAGCTCTCTTGCAAAGTTTATCTTGTTCCTGTTGCCAGCAGCCTACATAAGTTATTGAAGAAATACTACTTTGCATAATATTTCTGAAAAATCTAGTAAGAATGGACTACTGTATTTGGTTACAGATCTCAGTTGATGAGCAGTGGAGCCATACTATCAGCAAGTTATTTGCCTTTTAAAGAGAAACAACCTGAAATGGAGCAAATTATCCCTCTTTAGTTGGGAGTGGCTTTTATTTTCTCCTTTTTTCCTAATTTCTCAGGCTAAATCCCACAATTCTCTATTCAGGGAGGTCTGCCTGATTTATACAAACCTGGTGGGGCATTTAAGAGAAATTTGGACAACCACCTGGGAGATATCCTTTGATTTGTATTCCTTCATGGAGCACAGGGGTTGAACTTAATGGCTTTATAGGCCCCTTCCAACATCACGATTCTATGATAGACACTTTAATGTGGCTTGCAGGGAGGAAAGACCTAAACTAGCTCTGTCTAGCTTTCTGTTTTTGTCTTCGTGCTGACTTCCTTTTCTTGCCAGTTTTTGACAATGGAAACCAACCTGTTTTTTTTCCATATTCTGTCTGCAGAATATAATCAAACATTATCAAGCCCTTTTACAATGATTCATAGGTTTTCATTCGTACAGTAAAAGGCTTTTCTGTAATCTATCAAGCACAGTCTGAATTTATTTCTATTTTTAAAAGTATATTTCAGTAGCCAATATTTTATTTGCAATCTGATCTTTTGTACTTCCTCCTTTCCTGTATCTGTCTTAAACATTTGGCATTTCTCACTGAATATAAAGCTGTGTGTTGTAAAATCTTGAACATTTTGCATGGGAAATTATTGTGATGATCCTACGATCTTCAGCATCTCCTTTCTCTGGACTTAAGGTGTGTATTGAATGTTTCAAGTCCGTGTACCCACATTTGCCATATTTGTTGGTAGCCTCAATGTGTAGCTTGCAGTAGCTCTATTGGTGCCTGGCCTACTGCTAGCAATTTATTTTTCTAACAGCTTTTAGAATTTTCTTTTTAACATTTCTGGTTCTTCATCAAAGCTCTTTGAAGCAATCTGCCTCCTTGCATCTCTTCTATAGATGGTTCCCATTCTTTCTTTCTTTTTTCTTGATCAAATAAAGAATTCGCATGTGGATGTTTGAACGTCAGCAGTTTGGGTACACAGTACATTTCTCTTATGGATAACACTCTTGCTTTTTCTTTTTGTGGCCCTCTTCTGTATGAAGTCAACCAGTTTGTTTCATGACTGAATGTAGTCTTTAATCTGGATCTCCTTGTTCTCCAGTACACTAACCACTGTGTCACACTTCTGGCTGTTACTAAGATGAGCATGAACCTGAAAAATGGCAGTTTGTGCTCTGTTAATAATTTTTAAATGAATTTATGGGGTTAGCCACAGACTGTGAACCATGACACACCACAAACCAACTGGATAAGACAAACCTGTTTAGTTCGTGCTGGGATAGGTGGTTGGGTTTGCTGCCTGCTTTTGTTGTGGCACCCCTGTCATTCCACTGTTGCCACCACAGTTGTGCCACTACTGCCTATCAAGAGCTAATTGCTGCCTTTGTGCAAGCACCCACTTATCACCTGGGCAATGGATGTGTGCGCAAAGGCAGTGGCCAGTTCTGGAAAGCTGGCCCTGCTGCCTCTGGGGATGATGGCAGGAGCATGTATGCAGGCAACCAAGGTATCCCATTTGCCAAAGCACTTTCTACACCAAGGAGAAAAAACATTTAGTAAATTATTATTCAGCAAAGTGGGATACCCAAATCACAAACTAGCCCAGTTCATTGGTTTTTCAAGTTCATGGCTTGGTTTGTACCCATCTCAAGTTGTTGGTGTGGGCGAGGAAATAAGTTTGAAATATGCAAGTATTTAACTAATTACTTTTTGGACTTCAGCTTGTTTTGTGCACTGTGGTATGAAGTCTGGTTTATCTTCAAGACCAAATAGCAGGAGCAGATTATCTGTCATAAGGACTTTAGGGTGGTGCTATTCTCAGCACCCCAGATCTTAGCCTTGTGCCAAATTTCTTTCTCCTCCTTTCCCAAAAATGTCTTTCATCAAATCCTTGGCTGGAATCTGAAGTCCTGTTTATGAGAAAACAAGCATATTTGAGATACTAGCCTCAAAACATGAGGTAGCTGAGATAAATGCGCTGTCATTTATTAATCTGCTTTAAGCGTACAACATTCATTACAAGTTTTTAAAGTTAGCAAGGTGTGCAGTATGAGAAAACAAATGCACTAAAACTTGTAGGAGACCATGGAGAAGTAGACTTAATTCTATATATTTCCGTCTTGGTCTTCTTGAGGCTTCTTCATTTTGTATTATGGAATTTCCCCCTTCCTGCTGCCCAAAAGAATACATTTTCATCTGTACTGTACTGTTCTCCTCTACCACTTGACATTGCAAAGAACCTTATTTTCTCTTGTGCTTAATTTGAAAAGCTGCTAGAGAATAACAGAGATTGAGCTTGGGTGGTAGCTAGCTAGAGGCTCAAAACCACTTTCTTCCTATCGACCGTATATCCCATTTGGATCTTCAGATCCACACAGTCTGATGCCGCATAGAGGCAGGCTGAAATTAGTAAGATTATATGCACTACCTTAGCATAGAATCCGGGAACAATGTATGCTAGATTATTATTTCTCCAGCAAGGGCCCATTTTTGTAAACAGGTGTCACATACAAGCTCATTGTGCTCGTCTCCAATCAAGAAAGAAAATGTGTCCCCTAGAGCAGTGTTTTTCAACCACTGTTCCGCGGCACAGTAGTGTGCTACGAGATGTTGCCTGGTGTGCCGTTGGAAAAATTGAAAAATTCGAAAGGCTCCTGCCGGGCTTGTCCTGGATTGGGGCCGCTTTGTCGCCCCGGGAGCCGTTATTCGGCGCGAAAGGAGGAGGACACATGACTCCCGGGGTGTGCAGGGATCAAAGCCCTTAAAAGGGCCGCCCGCACACCAGTCCTCCTCTTTCGCGCCGGGCAGCACTGACAGGAACTCCGGATTACCTCCGGCAACATTGGCTGCCTTTTGGGGCTCGCGCTTCAGCCGAGCCCCGGGTGACAGCGGGTTTCGCCGGGGGGGTGGTCGGGAGCTTCTCCGGGGCCCTGTGGGCTTGTTTGCCACAGCCCACCCGCCCTCAACTGCCACTTAGCAGCCCAACCTGACCCGTTCGTCGGGTACTTTTGTTTAAAAAAAAAAAACTCCACCGCTACCCACCCCTACCCTCCTATCCTTGCTTGCCTGCCAGCTGGAGAGGCTTCGGGTGTCGGGTGGTGCCGGCTGTGGTCACGGGGCGGGGCCCTTCGGCGTTTACTCCAGCTGATGGGCGGTTCCTCGCCGGAGCGCGCCCGCCCACTGGGGCTTAGCCGGCTTTCCGGGCTTCCTGCCAGCTCGTCCTTAGGCAGCTGCTTAGGCAGCCTTTTTAAAGCCGCCTATCAAGTCCTAGGGGCGATCGTTGGGCGTCCTCGCCCGTGTGGGGTCAAGCTTCGCCCTGTCAGTTTCCCTGGCCCGCTTAGGGGGCCTTGCTCAGGCCTTTGAGCTCCCTGGATGTGTGGAACTCTCGCCGCGGCATTTTCTTTGGTGGAGGGTGGCTGTCCTGCCCCCCCTGCCACTTAGGGGTTCGACCCGACCTGTTGCACCCCCCCACATTTTCTAATGGTGGTGTGCCTCGTGATTTTTTTCATGAAACAAGTGTGCCTTTGCCCAAAAAAGGTTGAAAAACACTGCCTTAGAGATGGGCACGAAATGACTTTTTTTTTTGGTTCCGTTATCCATTATTCGTTCCGTTATGTAATGGAACGAAAAAACGACCCTAGGGGCAAATTTTACACGAACTGAACAGAACCGAGAAAATTTGGTTTGGTTAGGTTCAGTTCAGTAATGGGGAGGCAGAGATGTTTCCTACCTGGTGCTGGCCTGGAAGTCCTTCAAGGATGGCGGCGAGTCAGCAACCAGGACAAGGCAGTTAAAAAAAACAATAAAAAATGGAGAAAGGCCAGCCTTCCTGAAAACGCCGCCGCTACCACTGCCGGGACCGCCCTCCTTGGGGCCTCTCGGAGGCTTTGCGGGGTGAGTGGGACCGGTCAAGGCAAGCTGCTGGCCAGGTGTGGGTTGAGCCTTGGGAGGCAGTGGCTGTCCCAGACTCCCGGTTCCTCCTTGCCAGTGCAGGCAAGGTGCCGGTGACCCCTGCTCAGGCTGTCTGCTCAAAGACGCTGCCGGCTAAGGGAAGAATTACCCTGAAAGTAAGAAAAACAAACAAACAAAAAGCCCCACATAACCTGGAAGTTTGGGTTCACTTCTGGGTTTGGCCCCGCGCAGGCTTTTTTGTTTGCTTTTCTTACTTTCAGAGTAATTTTTCCTCTAGATGGCAGTGTCTTTGAGCAGACAGCCCAAGCAGGGGTCACTGGAGAGAGGGAGCCGCGGTCTTGCCTCTGCACACGGAGGCAGGATTGTGGCCCCTTCTGCAGCAATCTCTGCTGCGGATGAATGACAGCCAGGCCAGCTGCCATGCACTCGTGGCAGAGGGCGGCGAGAGGGAGTTGTGGTCTCTCCTCAATCTCCTCCGCCCAGGGTAATGGCCGAGCAGCTGTCATCCCGGGCGGAGGAGATTGGCTGAGCCTCGGCCGTGGTCTCGGGATCACAGCCCCCTTTCCAGCAATCTCTGCTGCAGGTGCTTGACTGCTGCCCTGCTGTCACACACCTCTCGCAGAGATGGCTGGAGATGGGACTGCGATCCGGCCTCCGTGTGCGGAGGCCGGATCGCAGCCCCCTCCTGACCCTGTTGGCCCCTCTGCACGCAGAGAGGTGAACGGGGGTCTCAAAGGTATCTTCCCCTCCTGGGTTATGACAGCGCCCGGTGCTGTCATGTCCTGTGCGGGGAAGCCGAGTACCCCCTTTGCCCCTCTGTGTGCAGAGGGGTGAAGGGGGGTCACAAAGGGATCTTCCCCACCCGGGTCATGACAGCGCCCTGCCATCCGGCGCGGGGAAGATCCCTTTGAGACCCCGTCCCCAGCACTGTCATCTGGCACAGGGAAAGCGGAGGATGGCGAGCGGGGCTGAGCTCTCGGATCTCAACCCCCACCCCGGTGAATGATAGCCCGCTGGGCTGCCATGCACCGAGGCAGGAGGACGGCGAGAGGGGGCTGCGATCCGGCCTCACGCGCTCCCCTCTCCAGTGATCTCCATGGTGCTCCGGCGGCACCCAGCTCCAGGAGGGCTCCCCGCGGCTGTGGGAACACTCTCCTGAACTGCATGCCGCCGGCTCCGGAGGCGCCTGGCCCCGGGAGGGCTCCCTGCAGCAATTCCAAAAACCGAAATAACGGAAACGAAGCGGGCCCCAGGGGCCCGAATAACAGTAATGGAACGAAGCAGGGCCCCAGGGGCTGAATAACAGAAACGACTGCCATTTTGGCATTTCATGCCCATCTGTAGTGTCCCCCTGTATCACAAAAAGGTGACCTGTTGAGAAATGATTGTTTTAGAGGCTGTTTTCACAATCATGTCCCCCTGTATCACAAAAAGGTGACCTGTTGAGAAATGATTATTTTAGAGGCTGTTTTCACAATTGTAAAGTGGTGATCAGGGCTGGTAAAGCAAGGCAGATTCCCCAGACAGGCACAGTACCTGCCCTACATACACTTAGCTTGTCTGCTGCCTACAAGTGATGAGCTGAATGCTCATCCAGAAGGAAGCATCAACTGTATGACTGGTTGATTTCTGTACATGGAATGATGGGGTGGGCACCTTCGCCTCAGGCAGAGAAATTTCCTGGTGGTGTCTATGAAAAAATGTTCTCCACTCCTAGCTGCTTCCAGTATTTGCAAGCCCAGATATGGTCAGTTAGCTTACTACTGAAAGCCACACCGAATTTTGAGTTGAGAGGGCATAAAATATGAGGAGTAGGAGTAGGAGTAAGACCACATCCAGTGACCTGTATGAATAACACAGAGGCACTTCAAATGACACAACTCGGGAGCCCTTAAATCTACTACCTAGTGGATTGGGTCCAGAATGGTTTCTGTTTCACTTCTGTTGGGAGTTCCACCTGACTCTCTGCAACTGTTGCCTCTCTGGTTGATGGATGGATTCTAGTTGACATTCTCTCCTTTGTAGCTCCATTTTTGCAAGTAAGAAGTATAGATAGCATATTCCTAGTTGCTCAGGCAGATACATGGGGGCAAAAGAAGGCTTCCCATAACCTCTATAATTCAACAAGACTTATTTTTTATTAAAGGGAAGGGATTATTAAAGGGATTATTATGTTTTATACATGTTGGCTACGGTTGATGAGAGTTACCATCTAACACAGGTTTTCTTAGAATACAACTCCCAGAAACACCTAGTAATAAATGCTTCTGGAAGTTTTACTCCAAAAATACCTAGTGACCCAAAGTTGGGAGACACTGTACTAACACAGCTGAAAGCATCCACTTTGGTGAGATAGAATCATGGAATAATAGAGTTGGAAGGAGCCTGTAAAGCTATCAAATCAAGATCAAAGGAGATCTGTTAAAAGATGGTTGTCCAATTTTCTCATTCTGCTGCTATTTGTCTGAAGAAGTGGGCGTGTAGTCCACCAAACGTTGCTTTAAAATATGAAAGTTAGTCTTTTAAGGTGCCACATGTTTTGTGTCTTTTGTTTTGTTTCATTTTTCTTTGATTTTTGCCTGAAATTCTTGAAAAGACTGACACGGCTACTCTCTCTGAAACTTCTACAATTTTCTCTTGAATACCTCTAGCATTGGAGCACTCCTGGGGTAATTGGTCCCGCTGTCCTACTGCTCTTTTTTCCACCTGATGCATATTAAGTGTGATTGTGTGTCCTGCAGATCATTATTGTGTGTCCTGCCCTCTGTGATGATCAAGTACAGATCATCCCTATCCTCTGTATGGCTGTCTTTCAAGTATTTGAAAAGTGCTATCATATCTCCCTTCCGTCTTCTTTTCTCAAGGCTAAACATGCCCAGTTCTTGCAGATAAGCATGGTGGTTTTATTACATACTGGAGGTTGATTATTACTAAGAAGTAGTCCAGGCCACTAGCTGCTCTTTCTAAAGGCACAATGTCCTCTGCTTCAAAATCCCCCGAATGCATGATTGTTTTTATCTGAAATGCGATATTGCAAGTCCATAATTAATTATAGCAACGTGTTAAAATGTAATTATAGCAAATTACCTGTGCCTGGTGGAACTGTTTGTTTCAAATTCTCCTTAAGTAGATCAAGCTCAGTTTGAAGGTGTGACATTCTAGAATTGTTGTCTTGGGTAGCTGCTGAAACAGAGCCAAATGTCATCCAGAATTCCTTTGGCCCAGGTGTTTCTCCTTCTTACAGTTCACTCCTGTTTTCCTCCCTTCTCCCAACAAAGAGATAGCATAAATGTTTGCCTATATGGGCTGGCTAGGGATTTAAAATTTCCGGAAATTCTGAACCTCGGACACCCCCCCCCATGTTTTTTTTGGGGGGGGGATGGAAATGTTTGGAATTTTTTTCTGGGAAAAATGCTACATTAGCATGCCTCTTTTACAGCTTGAAAGTCATTCTGTTAATTTAGGAACGTAAAATATGACTATGCACCATTTGACATGGCAAATTTATTGCTCTGTATTTTCTTCCACTGCTTTGAGGCCTAGTGAAGCAGACAGAACAGAACCAAACATACCCAGCCACATGCAAAAACAAAAGTGAAACTTTTTTCTTCTTTTTTTTTTTTTTGTGACAATAGCAGCATCTCCTAAGGAAGAAATGCATCTTATTCTTGCTTTTCCTCAGTGCACAGAACTTAGAATAATCTGATACTATGCATATTTTTTAGAAATGATTTGGAAAATATTTGAACACCCTGTCTTAAAATATTTTATTAATCATGTTAAAACATCCCATAATCATTTTTTTCATTTTCTCCCCCCCCCCCCCAATTTTCCCATAATTTTTCAGGAAAACCCCAAAAAGGCTTCGGGGAAAAAACATGGTTTCCCCCCAAATTTTTCCATTTTTTCCAGGCCTTCACATCTCTAGGCCTGGCCGTGGTAGGGCAAGAGAGATTTTACCACCCAATGGCAAGATGGTTTCCTTCTCTCTCCCGTGTACAGAAGCAGATGTGCTTGGTATTGAACCTTCCTTCAGCATTCACCATTGGACTTGGTCCTCCACCGTGAAAGCAGAAGGCTAGTTAAGGGAGTGCAGAATCAGCTCTGGACTTACAGAGAGAGGAAAAGCCTGGGGGTTCATGAGGAAGAACTGAGTGGAGCCACAGTTGTTGCTTTCAGGCAGTGCCACAAGAGTTGCTTGCTTCATCCTTGCTAAAGGAGCTGAAGCCACTACAGTACTTTCCAGCTGGTTAAGAATGCTGTAAGGCTCTCCCAACTGCATTCCCTTAAAAGAGATCAGTTTCTCTCCCCCCCCATCTCCACTTTTCCATTCCTCATCAGCTGGTTGTAATTTCATCAGGCTTTTTACTGTGAAGTCATTGCCTCCGTGCAGGTTGTCATCACAAGAATATAGAGGTCAAGTACAACCTCCACCTTCGTTTGTGGTGATCTATTACACTAAACTTTCACCAATCACGCTTAATATGCAACAGGGATTATTTATAATGACAGCTCCTTCACTGTTGACAGTTGAAATGGGGGAAACATTATGGGGCTTTTAAATTTGACAGGGCAGCTTGGGGAGTATTCAGGTTTAATCAGACAAATTTCTGCCTTGTTCAGTATTTCAAACTGCAGGTTGCCTTTGCCACTTTCCTGCTCCCATTGTCAACCAAATGCACTGTGAATGCCTATAACACCTCCCGTTGGTCAGAACAGAAATAGGCTACTTAACCTGTGGTGCCACCTAGGGAGCTAAAGTGGCTAACAAGCTGCAGGTTGCAAGGACGGATTCCTTTATATACTGCAAAACTGTTTTGCAAGCTGCCTCCTGGCATTTCAGCTCATAAACGCAGAGCATTTGATGCACTTCACTATCGGCAGCTATTCATCAGAAAGGACCAGAGAAGATTCAGCATAGCCGGGTACCTGGCTGTTACAGTTGAACAAATTAACTGAAATTAAAAGACCATTTCGATTGTTTTTATATCTCTGGCATCCCAGAGTGGATCACAGTATGAAGGACGTATACCGCCCAGAGGACATATTCTCAGCAGCTGTGCCTTTTCATCTATTTTGTTCCGTATTTCCTCATCCCTCAGGATCAGTCCCACCATTAGGCAGAGTGGGGCAAGTGCCTTGAGCAGCAGATTTTGGAAAGGGGACAAATTGCTAGTCATTTAAGTTTGTTTAATGTGTTTTTACTGCCAAAATGGGGTTAAATTTTAGGAGTAAGTTTTCCAACCATGTGCACTGAAATATTTAGTCTGGTTTGGTGCATTGGCTACCTTGTCTTCAGGGAGTGGAGGCTACTATATACTGCTGTGATTCAGCTAGCAAAGTTTCTCAAGCTGCCATGCTCTTCTTTCTGTGTAGTTTCTTTGCATGGGTTAGGAAATACCAGGGTGCCAGGGTTGCATGTGTCCACGTGGCAGTAACAGGTTTCTTTGAATTTAGTCTGCCTGCTTCTTGATGAGCTTTAAACATGTCCCTGTGGCTCTGAAGTCATACTTGAAAACCCTCTCAGTGCTATGGAAGCACAAAAGGGTCACAGTCGTTCTGGATTAGAACAGAGATGATTGACAGTCAGCCACCAATTTTGACTAAAAACACATATTTATCCTAGTCCATAGAATCCTATCAAGTTTTAATGAGGATATGGTAAGATCTTCATTCATGGCTTTAACTGTAAGAGAAAATGTCAGCATTTGACAGCAGCTAAGTTAGGTCAACACTTGGTTTTTTTATTTTTCCCCATATTGTGTTATCAGTCTCTGTCAAGCTTCCTCTGACTGATGGAAACTTTATAAATGACACGTCTCCAACATATCCTGTCTGCTACAGCCCCACTCAGCTCCTGTAAACTAAATATTCTTTTAGGGAATTTTGTATCCAGCTTGTATTTACTCTTCTTCTTTTCCTGCTGCTTTCAACCTCTCCCAGCATCACTGTCTTTTCTAGAGAATCTTGCTTTCTTATGATGTGTCCAAAGTAGGAGAGCCAGTGTCATCGTTCTTTTACCTCTAGAGATAGTTCAGGCTTGACTTACTCTATGCTGCCCTTCTGAGTCTCAGTTGTCTTTTGATTGCTTGGTCGTCGTCTCTATTTGTATTGATGATTGAACCAAGGTATACAGCATATTTTACAGTTTCGGTTTCTTCATAGATGACCTTAAAATTGAATATCTTAAATGTTTCTTCAACTAATTTTCGCAACCCCTTCCTCTGAATCTAGTGTGCCTTTCCAAGTGCTATGTTCTGAGTACAAGGTAAACAGAGAAGGAAATAAAATGTACCCTTGTCTGACACCTTAGCCTGTCAAAAACCATTGTCTTTCTGGATTCTGTCCTAATAGCAGCTTCTTATCCACAATATCCTGATGATCAAGGGCTGAGGCACACCCATTTATTTCAGAGCAACCCTTAATTTGTAAAGTACAGTGGCCCCTTGTATAACGAAGAGCTTGTATAACGAAAAATCCGTGCAACGTAAAAAATTTCCATCCCCCCTCCCCCTCCCCTCCCTGTCCAAAATGGGTGCAGGCACTCTCTGGGGCTCCTTACCGAAGATGCAAGCTGGCAATGGAGGAGGAGGAGGAGGAGGAGGGCTAGGTCAGCCTGCTCGGCTTGCCTAGGCACTCACAGCAAAAGTTCCTCAGGGGTGCGCGCTCATCTTTCCCTTCCCCCTTTCCGTCCCTCTTTTCCTTCCCCCTAACCGGGCGGTTTCGTTTTCCCCCGAGCAGCAGCAGCAGCAGAGAAGCGTCTCTGCCGTCCGTTGCTGAGCGCTCAGGTCAGGAGCAGATAGAGAGAGAGAGAGGGAGAGGGAGAGGGGAGTGTGTGTGTGTGTGTGTGTGTGTGTGTGTGTGTGTGTGTGTGCAGGGAAGGAGGAGACTGGGAAGAATTAACCCTTGTGCTGCAGCACTCCGCCTGAAATCAATGTGTGTGTGGGGGTGTCTGTTTGCATTTTTGCATTTCTCTTCCCCAACATTATACATGTACAGTACTGTAGTTTGTGTCATTTTTCTCTGAACTGGAACGGATTACTCCATTTTTCAATGCATTCCTATGGGAAATTGTAATTTGTATAAAGGAAAATTTGTTTAACATAATTTCATTTGGAACGAATTAATTCCTTTATACAAGGTACCACTGTACAGAGTATTTGTGATATTATCTGAAGTGCTTCTTCCTCTTTAGATCTCAGTTTGAACATCAGGCATTTCTTGCTACATCTAAGGTAAAAAGCCTTTGTTACAAAACCTTGAGCATCGCTTTGCTTGTGTGTGAAATTAAATAATGTAATAGTCCTGTTTTTATATCTTTGTATTGGTTATGTAATAGGTTTCTTTAG
Organism: Phrynocephalus versicolor; assembly: GCA_023846285.1. Taxonomy (NCBI): domain Eukaryota; kingdom Metazoa; phylum Chordata; class Lepidosauria; order Squamata; family Agamidae; genus Phrynocephalus; species Phrynocephalus versicolor. The sequence continues at coordinate 78,058,598 of JAHTLZ010000204.1, read as the reverse complement.
ATATGGGTATGAATTAAAAATGAATCAGTGATATCAACGAATTTTGCTGATTCATGCAATATTCATTCCTTTGTACTCATAATTTCCAGAGACCCTGACAAATTTGAAGGAATGCATATTACCCCATCATTATTTTGGGGGGCTTCTCTCTTTATCTATTCCCCCATGGATCAGCTGTTCCCAGGAGGCATAGGTAGAGAGGAAGGGGGCAATCCCTTCCAGGAGTAAAGGCAAAGGGTTATCTATTCCAGGGCTGTCTAACATTGAACAGCCTGAGGGCTGCTTTAAACTGCCCGTGGGCTACTTTCAGAAGTGGTGCTCCAGATTTCGGGGGGTCTGTGGGGGGCAACTTCTGCAGGTACCTCTGCTCAAGAAGCAAGTGAGAACAGCCTGTTCCGGCTGCTTCGGGGCTCCAGGACACATTGCAGCTGACAGAGAGTGTGCTGCACCACAGATGGCAGGGGCTGCCACTGCTGCCACCTCTTCGCCACCCTGCACGGCCCCATCTTGGGCATGGTGCAGCTGAGGTACCGATGGAAAGCCCCTCCCGCCATGGGGGAGACCTGGGAACTGCGCCTTGTCCCTTCACAGGCATCTCCTGGCAAGCGGAGACGTATGGCTGCCTGGCTGTGGGAGACGGGGCAAAGGCCAGTTCCCTCCCTCTCCTCTCCCTCCGCTACCCCTGGGTAGGGGCTCGAGCTCCAACTCCATGGAAGTCAGGAGGAGGGCAGCGTGAGCAGAGGCCCGGCCAGGACCCCCCTGCACCCACCGCCCCGAGCACCCATCATCCCCACTGCCGCCACTCTATCTCAGCACCCAGTTTCCCTCGTCTGTCTCCTCACTTGGCTGGTTGGTCCTCCTGCTGCTGCTGCTGCTATTGCTGCTGTCACTGGTGGTGGAGGGTGGAGACTCCTTACAGCGCAGCCGAGCAAGGGGGTGGCAACCCCCCCTGAACACACTGCTGCTGGCAGCAGATTGGGAGGCTGATGGGGACCTTGCGGGCTACTTCAAATGGCTCCTTGGCCTATCTGTCTCCCACAGTCGGCGCGTTGTGCAGGTCTGTACAGTGGGAGACACTCTTCAGCTACCTGGAATGCAGGGGAGCAGCGAGCGACGTTTAAAATAACTTTAGGCAACAGAGCCAAGTGCTTGGCTCCGTTGCTTAAAGTCATTTAAAACATTGTGTGCCACTTCTCCCCACCCCACCCCCAGGGCGTGGGGGAGAGGCGAGCAGTGTTTAAAATGATTCTAAGCAACGGAGCCATTTTAAAATATTGCATGCACACACCCCAGGCCTGGCCTGACCTGCATCTGCATATCACAGAGTTTTAATGATCATGGGTCGGGTTGGTCCCTAACCCCTGTGATAGATGGGGTTTACTGTATAGCAGTTCAGACTGCATGGGCTCTAGAGACTGATTTCCACTCTGTCCACTTTTGTCTGTTTGTCTGTTTAGACAGCTCCCACACTGGCTGGCTCTAGACCAGCTGGCTTGCTGTGCAAAAACACCTACCATATTTTTCCATGTATACCACACTATTGTTTTTTAAATCATGATGCCAAAAATTAAGGGGCATGGTATGTATGGAAGTAAGCCTTTCAGAGTGGGTGGGTGGAGGTGACTTAAAGCAGAATGGTGTAATAGAATATGCTTTTGCAATATGATATAAATCAGCACATACTAAACAGATGGATGTAGCTCTTAGTAGATCATGCTGGATTTTTACTGGCTGCTTGAAACTATTGGAAAACTCTATTATTTAGCTGGTGTTGCCCCTACAGAAATATGTTGAGGAGTGCTAGAAATAATGGACAAAATAAGATAATTCAGCACCAAATCCATCTACTTTATGGACACAAACCTTCTAGGTGTTGGTGAAAAGTGTTCTGCACACACACGTGTGTGTGTTGTGTCATTACAGTCGTGACCGACTCTTTGTGACCCCATGTCCATGGAGTTTTCTTGGCAGGAATACTGGAGTGGTTTGCCAGTTCCTGCTCCAGGCGCCTACAGCACCTGGTATTCCCTGGTGGTCTCCCATCCAAGTACTAACCAGGGCCAACCCTGCTTAGCTTCCGAAATCAGGCGAGACCAGATGTGCTTAGGGCATCTAGGCAGCTGTTCTGCACACATATCAAGCTCTAAATATTAAATTGGAAGAGGCTAGGCTAAACCTTTGGAGAACAAAAATAAAAACATATCTTGCTGCATGGATGAATGCTGAAGAGTGTCTCCCACCAGGACAAGACTCTAGATGGGCTATATGGAAGACACTTAATAGACTTCAAAATGAAATAGGAAGATCAAAGAAGAATCAAGTAAAATGGGGCTACTTAGATGCAGGACACATTTTCTGTGACAAAAAACAAATTAATTAATGCAGCATGCAAGTCATGTCCCACCACGTGTAGAAAAGGAGATGTACAAAATGCCCAAGATAACACTATTGAAGTATTCTGCTTCTGAGTATATGCCAACTACCCAGTTGATAGGCAGGCCCATGTACAGAGGCAATGGGTCTCTTCCCTGCCAGGAACTCACTATTGCCTATGAACATGTATCTGTGGTGGTGGTGGAATGGCAGGAGCAAGTAGCCGCTCCCCATCCCAGGCCAGGAATGAATCGGAAAAAACAAATCCCAAATCAGTTTGTTTTTCCTGGGGGGTTCATAGTGATTTGTAGTTCATGATTAGCTACAAACTGCTAGTTTTCCCTTTCATGCCAATCTTTAGCCTGGATTTGATGCCTTGTAACATAAGACACAGCCTGATCAGAAATATGTCTCTAAAACGAACATGGTTAACTCACCTTTGAGTCTCCAGTTAGATATTGCAGGAGATCCTGAGTGGTATAAATTTTTATTATTATTTAGATTGGAAACATGGCTGCTTAATTAAGCAGCAGCCTTGGAGCATTGCTTCACACTGATACGAAGCCTACACTACTAATTTAACGCAAACCACAGTTTCCCATTACTAATTAAATGTAAAAGAAAAGGTGCTTAAAAATTTGTTATATCTGTATGTGTTTTTACACTTGCCTGTTTCTTTGTAGTAAAATGATTATCTTTGCTGGTTTGAGAAATCTGATGCCACCTCCAGAACAAGTGGAGGTGCAGAATGAGGAGGGAGGGAGGGAAGGGACTTACTCTCTTTTATAATTAAGGAATGAATGCTAATATCCATGACATCATGAATAAGCACATCAAAGCAACAAGCAGGCTTTGTCTTGCATATTAAACTGCACAGTTAACATGGTAACAGGCAGCTCTAGGCAGACAGTAGGAAGACATTCAACTTGAAGCAAATCAATTGAGTTTTGTTGTTGTAGTTTTAAAAAATTACAAAAATTACCTGACTGACAAGTATTATTCAGAGAATAAAAGAGTAGATATG
>JAHTLZ010000204.1:78024802-78050393 GCA_023846285.1 Phrynocephalus versicolor | reverse complement strand
AAATAAATAAATAAATAAATAAATAAATAAATAAATAAATAAATAAATAAATAACACATTCATCCAAGTGAAAAAAGTCATTGTAATTTTGGTATTATGCAGGCATTACAAGTAATTAATTATGTACCATCAAATCAGTTTTGAGTTATAGCACTCTTTCCAGGTTTTGCTTGGTGCTGAATACTCAGCAATATTTTTACCATTTCCTTCTTCCTTCTTGGGGTGTTCTGGGGCTGAGCCTCTTGCTCCAGGCTAGACAGTTTGGCTCTTCTCCACTGAAGCACAGTGAGGAATTGAAATCCCAGTCTCTGGCTCTGGAGCCAGATATTCAACTCACTGAGCAATCCAGCCACAACGCTGACATTATCTCGTTTTAATTTTCTGTCTTGCAACTTCACTGTTACTGGCAAGAAGGAGGTGTCAAATAAAGCAAAGCCCGGTGCTTATATTCCACCTCATAGGGCCTAAAGCACACTCTGAGGGTTTAAAAATAATTATTCAGGCTACACCCCTTACCCCACCACCAGCAAACTGGGCACTCATTTTACCAACCTCGGAAGGATGGAAGGCTGAGTCAACCACAAGCTGGCTACCTGGAAATGAACCCCAGGTCATGAGTTACAGTTTAGCTGCTGTGCTAAAAGGATCATAAATGCAAATCTGGTATCACAATTAGAACCGCCTTACAGCAGAGCATTGCTACTCAAACAGAATGCTGAAGGTTGGAGACATGCTTTCTCTTGGTCATATTTACTTGCTGGACACCTGAATTTGATTCTGCATATAAAGAATTATTCCTGTTGGAACAATGAAGAATGGAGGAATAGGTCTGAATCTTTTTACAGGCCACAATATTTTCAAGACTCCGCTTTCTTTATGAGGATGCCCATCAATTCAAATTATAAGCAGAGGCTCCACTGCATCATTATTATACAGAAGGAGTTACTTGGTGGATCAATGATGCAGATCTTTTTAACAGCACCCCAATAATTGAACAACTATTTATCTCCAACCCTACTGGATTTTGAGTGGGTGACTAAAAATGTTTTAAAGTTATATTGTTGTGGCTTTATTGTACATTGTTTAGTGGCCCCTAGTTGGTAGAAATATCACATGTACACACACACACCACCACCACCACCACCACCACCATCTCACACTAGAGGAACCACTTCCCTCTGTAGTCCTTAAGTTCTTACCTATCTGTTAAAGGCTCAGAAGCTTAGTACATTTGTCAGATTTGCAGGAACAAGAACATGTAACCCACCACTTTCCAATGAAGGGGGAAAGCTCAATTTCTTCCCACCACAGGGAGGCCATGGAGTTGGCGAGTGTGCAGGATGAATCGAAAGACAAGAAATGAGAGGAGAGAGAGCAAAAGAAAGAGATGGGTTATTACTTGTCCTTGCCTTAGGAGGGAAGGTCTTATCAGTGCCAGTGGGAGTTTGCCTTCTTGACGCAAACAGCAGATGGATTGTTGCTGCAGTGGTGTTGGGGGAGAGGGTTAAACACCACCTGATACAATCCTGTTCTTCTCTGCCTCGCCATGGCCATCAGTATTTACTTAAAAAAAAAGATGCATGCATTGTAATGTTCATCATCTGAAGTGCCCCATAATGGCAAGATACATCTCTATATCTCTGGAAATGACTGCTTCAGTTGTATTCTTGGTAAACTAAACACTGCCACTACCATGTGAACAAAAAAACATCCTTCCAAGACAGATTAGAAACAAATGTCCTTTATTATGCCTCTCAGGTTTATGCCCCCAACCAAAACTTGAGTAGCTGTAACTTAAGACTGTCTTGTGAGAAATTGTCTTTTGTATGACCAGTGTGATTTTTGGAAGCTTGACAGTCTGTTCGGTACAGGTGACGATTCTTTCAGCAAACCCTCAACATACAGCATTTCTTGACAGCTATTGAATCTTGAATCCACAAACAGGTGGCACTTCAGCTGAAGCCTGCACCAATAGATATTTGTAGGAAGGCACCATTTTAAACTGCTCATCATGCCACAAACTCTCTGGGAAAGGATCACTCTGAGATGCTCTGGGGAATTTTAAAGGGCAGCTTTGCAGTTGCCGTTTGTTAAGGCTGCGAGAAAGGCACTGATATATTGTGCCTCCCACATTAGACAGCAGCTTACTGTTGTCTCAAACTTAGATATAACCCTGTCACCCTCTTGAGGGTGTTAATGATGTTCAGTGCTCCCCACCTCGATGTTTTGGACTACAAGTCAGTGATTAGGGACAATGGGATTTGTAGGCTAAAATATTTGGGGGGCACCTGATTAATGGAGCTGATGCTAATAATCTGATTATAGGTCTACATGGTGTTAAATGTAGTTTGTTGATTATTGATATAAGGAATGGCTTGTATCTAATCCTAAACTTTCTGGGTTTTTTCCTCTCTCTCTCTCTTCACCCTCTCCCTGTTCCTTCCTTCCTTTGTTCCGCTAAATATATGCTTAGAGTCCCAGAAGGAAATACAGTAACACCCCATCTATCACGGGGGTTAGGGACCCACCCAACCTGCAATCTCTGAAAATGATGTGCAGATGCAGGACAGATGGGGGGCACAATTTTAAACCTTGTGCGCCCCTGGGAGTGTGGGCGAGCGGTGGGCGATCTTTAAAAAGGGCTCTCGGTATGGAGCTGAGCATTGTGCACGACTCGCCAGCACCCCAAGGGGGTGGGTAGAAGCACCACACAATACCTCTGGAGGCAAGCCCCGGACTCCAGCTGCTGGGTGCTGGGGTGGGGGAGAAAAACCTTTTGCTTCCCCACCCTAGCACCAATCAGCTGGAGCCTGAGGCTTGGGGAAAGGGGGGAAGGTTTAAAAAGCCCCCAAACCTTCCGCCTCCCTCAAGCCCGTAGTATATCAACCGTGAAAGGTTGGGGAACCACTATACAACTCCTCACCTTTTCTGCCTTCGGTAGGAAAAACACCATCCAAACTTTGATCATTTAAAATTGAGGGTCACATCTGAAGAAGTAAACTAAACTAAACGAGAGAGAGAGAGAGAGAGAGAGAGAGAGAGAGAGAGAGGAGTCACATTTTAAAAAACCATTGAGGAAAAAGTAGAGGTCAAGAATTGTTTCTAAGGATAGCCTCAGGCTAAATTCTGCCCTTAGTTGCACACATATAATCCCATTTTCTTCCTGGGACTGTATGGATGGAACCGAGGATGGAAAATGAGGCATCCTCAAATCCTTATACCCCAGAGACTTTGTAACCGTGCTGCACAGCGAGTTCTTTTCTTACTGCAGCGCATTGTGAACTGGGCAGTAAGTCATACACATCCAACTGCCTTTGGCGTGATGTTGCTTTTGCTGTCGTCTGGCCTGGTTAATTACTGCTGTTACGACAGAAGACAATTTGGGGGACAATTTCTGTTTTTGCTGCTGCCACATTCAGCATCAGGATGTTCCACTTCAGACACATCTTTTCTCTTCTGTGCAGGAGCAAAGCTGCCTACAGTAGTTTGGGGGCGGTGGGGGATGAAAAGAATGTGCTTCCATCAAACCTCTCCTGTTTTTTTTTTAGTTACACAAAGTACCTGTATCTGTTACTAACACTCTGAATTGTTCACAGTTGTTTAATAAACAATGCACTTGTGGAGGACCTAACATTATCGTGGTCAGGGAGACTTGTATAATCCTGTAACATTCATCTTTCTAGCTGACAGCATACTCCTCCATTCCTTTCATCTATAGATGATCCTCAAAGTTTTCATCTTATTAATGGGGATTGTGTCCTGGGATGTGTGTGTGTAAACCCCAGATTTGTAAAGGTTGTTCATCCCTGAATTAGCATAAGTAGTAAAGCTGTTAATGCAGCTGTGGTCTTGTATTCATTTTGTTGTTGTTGTGTCCTTGCAGTTGTGACTGACTCTTCGTGACCCCATGTCCATGGTGTTTTCTTGGCAGGAATACTGGAGTGGCTTGCCAGTTCCTACTCCAGGCGCCTACAGCACCTGGTATTCCCTGGTGGTTACTCATTCAAATACTAGCCCGACCCGACCCTGCTTAGCACCCGAGATCCAGCAACATCAGATGTGCTCAGGGCATCTGGGCAACTCGTTTACCTAGCAGTAAACCTTAGTGAGCTAATGGGCCTTACCTTTAAATATAGTACATGGACTTTTAAGTAAATAATGCATAGATTTGTTGTTGTAGAATTTAATGTCTGAAAAATATTTGACTGATAGTTGACCAATTTTTTTAAACTGGTCACTTTCCTGACCCATTACTAGGCTTCCACAATTGGATACCATGTCATATAAGGATAGTGGCCATTGCAGTATAATTCATCTGTAAGACAGATGGCTAGACAGTTCACTCTGACTATTCTGAGATCATTGGAGATAGGGTGGGAAACAAACAATATGAGATAAAACTTGCTTTAAAAATCCATGTAACACACTGTAGGTGGGAGTTATCTGAGGAGTAAACTGGTGTTTCAAATGGTTTATGGAGCATGTTCTATATTGCTTTTTAATGGCCTCTGTAAGTCTTTTCTGAAAGGATTTAATAGAGTTGTTCCTGCATTCCCCCTACAATGCTGTCAATTGGCAGCTGCCTCTAAGAGGGAGAAGGGGAACAGAGGACATTTGAATAAAATCTCTTGAACAACATTGTTAAAAATTACAGCAGGGGTTTTAAGAAGATGTTTAAATAATATGCTTCCCCTGTTTTCTTATAAACACATGTGGTGGTAGTCTTAAGTATACTTGCACTCTCCACGTTTGATGTGTCAGGTGGAAGGAAGGGTAAAGAGTTAAATCATGTTTTAACTCACTAGTCAGTAAGACTCAGTTTAAATCATGATTTTCAATGAGAAGACTCATTCTTGCTATAATCTTTTAATATTTGCAATCAGATGAAGATTTCATATTTAGAATAATAGCCTGTCAGATTAGTAAATCAGCTGTATGAGAACTTATTTTAGTTTAATAGTTCGTCAAACTCATGCAGTTCACTTGTAGTTTACAGCTAACGACCCATACTTATGGGTGTTGGAAAGGGTTGCATAGGGGAGACTTTCATGCACCCTAGACCAGTGTTGGCGAACCAATGGCACAGGTGCCAAAGGTGGCACTTGGAGCCCTTTCTGTGGGCACCCAACATTGCCCCTTTACAGCCACCTGCATTCAGGTTAAATTGCTGTATTGGCACTTTGCAAAAAAATTAGTGGGTTTTGAATTTCAGTTTGGGCACTCGGTCTCTAAAAGGTTCGCCATCACTGCCCTAGACCATTGTATATTTAATGAGCCTATTTATGCCATTGTCTGCCTAATGAGCCTGTTCAGATCAGGGTGACGTGAAATCAAGGTGAACTATAAATTGAAGGTGTCACCACCAACTCTCCTCAAACTGACAAAGCTGCTTGGATGAGCAGTGAAACGTTTCAATTTCTCAAGAAAAGTCCAGTTGCCAATTCAAAGGGAGCGCCGGAGGATAGCAAGCCTTATCTGGCTGTACAGCAGCAGCATGCAAAGTGAGGCCCCAACTTGGGTCTTTGAAAACTCGGTTCCCCTCCCTACTTCCTTTTTGTACCAGAGAGAAAAGTGCAGAAACACTCAAACCTCCCGAGGGCAGAGATCAGAAAAACACCCCACTAGCAGTTCCTCTGTTGAGTGGGGGGGGGGGAGAGGGAAGGAGATTGCCTCCAATACCCACCTGGTTCTTTTCTTTCTCCAGTCGTTTCTGCCCACAACCCTCTTCCCAGCCACTTTGATGTGGCTTCCCATCGGTCATGGGGACACATAAGAGGCAGTTACTTTGTGGGGACACAGAAAGCACTTCTTCAACCATGTGACCCTTACTGAGGAAAAGCCGGCTAATTATTTTGAGTGGTCTTTCCGGCTGTGGGATAGCAGCTTAAGAAGAATGATTAAAGGGCAAATGGCATACTTCCCACCTTTATGAATCCTTCAGTAAGTACAAATAATATGAGTTAGGAAATCTTTTTTTTCTCCCATCAGGGCCCGCAGATTTGTCAGAATTAGGCAAGCATATGGCCCCAAGTCATTTTGGGAATATCCTCTTTAAATAATATTAGAATATTAGAATAGCTTTGGATAAAAACCAGATCATACTACTGATCACCAATGTTATATGAGGACATGGCGCTTGAAGAAGATGTGCCTTTCCATCACATACTCTTTTCTGCTCTCCACCCTCCCCCCATCAGATGACTTTCACCAGTAGTCACCATGTGTTTACATAATGAGCAACAGATTGCCTACTCCTGCACCATATGAAGGGGAGAAACTCTCAGAACCAGTGCAAGACAACATCAAAGAATAGTGACATTCTGAAATTGACAAAGTACTTCATAGCCATTATCTTAGCAATTCATACTTCAGTTCACGTACTCCATGATTAGCAATGAGAGTTAGGGATGAGTTGTTGCATCTTTTTCCTTTGTCTCCTTTCAGAGAGGGTAAGGCAGCTGTCTTCTTGCAGGGTTAGACAGGATCTAGTGGCTAAATCTACAGTCCCAGCCCCCAAGAAAAACTGGAACACACAATCAGTCAAGTCAGTAGAGGAGTTTTATCAAAAAGCCAGTCAAATCAAGCATCAAGTTTCACAGCCAAGGTCAAATAATAATCCAGCGGCTAATCAGTCCAGTTCTAAGAGCAGTCAGGCAAGAATAATACAAGCATCTTCAGCTCAACAGGAAAAATCTTCTGCATTTGTAGGAACTTGCCTACTTTTGTAATTGCTAGCTTTAGCTATGTATGTTGTGGAGTGGGTGGGTTTGAGACTTTGAAATCTGAGAATGAAGATAATAGCCCAGGAAAGCACCAGAAAGATGTTATTCAGGGTGTCTAGTATTCCAGGTCCCGAGGAGAAATTGTTTCATTGTCAGTCTATTCTCTGGAGGAAGCTCACAGCCATAATGCCTTCTCCTCTAGAAAATATAGTTTCATTCCTCTAAATACGGCATCAGGACATTCAGGAAGGGTTGATATGATGGTCCTGTTCTGCAGAAGGTTATTGCTGAATTCTGTAGAAGTCTATCTTGCAAACAAATTCAGAATGGAGAACACTTCTAAAAATGACACATAAAGGGTAACATACAATTTATTTATGTATTGTTATATATTTAGAATTATTATTCCAGGTAATTAAATAGAATAATAAATAGTACAGAGCTTTTTAATGAGAAATGTGCTTCTTTTTAAAGTAATGTAAAGCAAGCGAAAAGGAAAACTTGTTATGGCTATAAAATTAATGGAAACGCAAGTGAATGCTTTGAATGAGGGGAAAGGGTAATTCATTATTCATCTGTTTCTATTGAGATAAAAAGCTGAAGGGGTTTTTACAAGCCACAGAAAAGTTGCAGGCAGAATGAAAATGAAACTTGTTAGCCTGCATCTGTGTGGCTTTTCAAATTGCTTATATAACTGAGGCCTCTTTCCCACCTGAAAACTGACACATCAAATGCCTTAAAGGACTAGTAAAATATCTTAAGGTTTTATGTGATTTGGATGAGAAGTATTGGAGCTACTGGCAGCAGAAGAGTGGTAGGATCCGCCATGGAAAACAACATAATCTCAGGATGGGGAAAACAGTCCTGAGTTTGTTTGGAAGAACAATTAAAAGCAATGAATAACAAACCTCATGAAACTTAGGATATTGAATGAAGAGTGCATCCATGAAAAATGGAATGCATCCATTTTTCACTGCACACCACTCGTTAATATACTCCATGATTAGGACCGCCTCCTTCCATATGAACCTACCTGGAAATTACGATCTAGCCAGGGGGCCCTACTGAAAGAGCCATCCCTTAAGGAGGTGAAAGTGATGGCTTGTAGGAATAGGGCCTTTTCAGCAGCTGCCCCCAGGCTATGGAACGCCGTGACTGAGATCCGCCTGGCGCCAACGCTGATGATGTTTCAGGTAAAAACCTTTCTGTCTCAGAAGTTTTTTAACTGACATAGCATAGATTGTGGGTCCTGATTGCAATTTTAGTGTTTTGTATTTAAATGTTTTTTATTGTTTTAATTGACATTTTAATGCTTTGTTGTAATTGTTCATTTCTATTGTAAGCCGCCCAGAGACCTTTGGGTAGTGGGAAGCATATAAATAAATAAATAAATAAATAAATCTAAGCACACAACAGATTCTAATATGTTTGAAAACAGAGGCTGGGATCAAAAGTGTGTTCTGGTTGGGATACTGTTCTTTGATTGATCAAAACAAGAATTCTCTTGAGGCATCAATGTTTAACAGAAGTAAAAGAATAGTTTTTATACCTGATAAAAAGGAAACCCCATTTCAATAATGAAATCTGGAAGATGTATAAACTGTTATTGTCTGGAAAAGTACCTCTGTTCTCAGAGATACAAAACAGATGTACAGTACTTCAAAATTAGTACAACCTCAATAGATATCCCAGTTTTTAAATCATGATCTTGTTCAAGTTAAGAAAGGTACAGAGAGCTTGGGCTTTGTTCTTTCTTTTCTAAGTACTGAAACTTGCCACCAGGCACATCAGCTGAATTGCTGTATTGGCACTTTGCAAAAAAATTAGTGGGTTTTGAATTGCAGTTTGGGCACTCGGTCTCTAAAAGGTTTGCCATCACTGGGCTAGTATGTTTTCTATTGGCAGCTGTTTGGCCACTATGTGACTAAGATGCTGACTCTTCTTACTGCTTTATTTCTTTTAAAAATTGAGATAAAACTGCTAATGAAGTCCCTGAGATTTCTACATATCTGGAGGAAAACTGGTAGTGTACCTAGTGATTCTGTGAAGCTATTCTTTGCCAACCTCTGGCAATCACAGTTTAGGAAGACCTTGATAAAATGGAATGCATTTACTGACCAAACAACTTTCATAAACATTCCATTTCAGACTGATATTCTGGGATGAAACCCTGTTCATATTAACAGTGGTGCTTTGAGGATCAGCCTGCATTTAACATCGTGCAATATGGATATAGCTTTAAATCATAAAGTAAAGTAACATTAAATTAATTTACTTCTTATGGATAAATAGATTTGAAGCAGGAAAGTTATAAGATACTGAGAGCCAGACCATGGACCACATTCTTCATGCTTGAGTTAGAATAGCAATAGAAGATCTGTGGATACTTTTAGAGAACAATGAAAGGTAAGAGACCACAAGTTGCTGTGAATAGAATCAGGGCTGTTACAAGCTGGTTATGTTAGAGATTATGGTGATTATGGCCATGCTGACTATCTTTGGCTATGCAGACTAGAATGTCTAAGTGTATTTTCCTTGTTCGTACCATTTTTTACCATTTTTAAGTTGTTCCCAGAGAGCTGGCTGTATGATTTTTCTACCTTGCACTAACTTGCTAAATGTGTTACACTCTCTTCTTTTAAGATGTGGTTTAATTCCTTTTTAGAAATAACCCAGCCTCATAAAGTTCTCTGTTTAGTTGTCATACCGGAAGATTTCCTAGCAAGGAAGGGCAAAAACAAGCCCTGGGCTTTGGGTTTTATTTGCTTTCTGCACTGTTTATTGACAGACCCTATATAGAATCCCTCCCATCTGTTGAAACAGAGGGTCTCCATTTGTCTTGAGCACATGGAAAAGGGGGAGGTGGCTGTAGCTAATAGCTATTAATCTAGGGTGGTGGTGGAAATCCAAGTAAGCATAACTCTAGTGGTAAACAGTAGTAGTGGTTGTGCTTCATATCGTAAAGCATCACACACTGATTACATTATACAAATATACACTGCTGAGAGGATAGTGGGCTGCCCTCTTCCTCCTTTGGAAGAACTATACAACTCCAGATGCTCAAGGAAGACATCTAGAATTTTGAGAGACCCTTCGCATCCTGGCCACCAATTTTTTGAACTGTTGCCGTCTGGCAGGAGATACAGGACTCTTAGGTCAAGGACAAATAGACTAAAGAACAGTTTTTATCACAGAGCGGTATCCAAGTTAAATGCGACAGTTTTAGCACTATCTTAATCAGTTTTTAAGTAGTGTTTTAAATTTTGTAAGCAATTTTAAGAGTTTTTAATATTTTGTATGGTGTTTTATATGTTTTATGTGTTTTATGTGTTTTGTATGCTTAGAGTGTGTAGTGGAACAGCACTCTAATTTCGTTGTGCATATCTTGCGTATGCATAATGACAATAAAACTCTATTCTATTCTATTCTATTCTATTCTATTCTATTCTATTCTATTCTATTCTATTCTATTCTATATTCAGCGCAGGTGGACCAATATCAATGATTTTTTAAAAGTCAAATTGATTTCAACCATGATTTCAATTGAGAGAATGATTTTTGATTTAAATCCTTTAAAAATGATTTATAAACACAAGTCATGATTTAAATTGTAATGCAAATCAACTTGATCTAAATCAAATCTGCGCTGATTGAAAACAAGTGGGATTTCAACAAATCATTGCAGTGTGGACTGTATTCTATTCCATTGTCTCCTAGTTCTCTGCTCCCCTACCCACAATCAGCAAACTTCTCACACCCACTGACCGTCTTCACTGGGTTATTTGGGACTGAGATTCTTCTCAAGAATACCCCCCCTCCTCACGAATATGTTCCATACTTCTGCAAACTTTGTGGTACTCGCATCTCTTTGTGCACAGACAGTGCCATGTTGCCTGTATGCCTAGCACCTAGAAGACGGTCCCCCGCCCGTTCGCGGTTCATATACTGCGGTCCTGCTATATCGCGGGACCGCAGTACAGTGGTACCTTGTATAAAGGAATTAATTTGTTCCAAATGAAATTGTGTTAAGCAAATTTTCCTTTATACAAATTCCCATAGGAATGCATTGAAAACGGAGTGATCCCATTTTTATGTTGTACAGATTCTCCCCATAGGCAATTATGTTAAGCAAATTTCCCCTATCTCCGGAATTTTTTATGTTGTACAAATTTTATGTTATACAAGCTGTTTGTTATACAAGGGTCCACTGTATATGCAAAAAGGTCCCCTGAGGTAAGGGGGAAAGGCCTGTTTCAGGCCTCCTGTATTTACCTTAGGATTGGTCGGGTCCCTAACCCCTGCAATAGGCGGGGGGGGGGTTCACTGTATAGCTAGTTCTTGAAAAGCAGATTTGTAGGAGTCACATCCTGTATACTTATTGTGAATTCATTTATTTAAATAGGAATGGGAGAGAGTTGTCATGTTCAGAAAAAAGAAAAAGATAGCTAGGAGTGAAAAAGAAATGGAATGTCTGGAACCCTGAACCCTAAACAGAAATACTTCAGATTATGATATTTTGTTTCAAATGTCATTGGAAACAATTAATTCCCAAGGACAACACTTAACGGGAGAAGTGGCCTTGAGGCACATCAGCTGAATCACTCTCATATTGTCCTTGAATGTGTCACCTAAGGTGGAGCCTTCAGCACTTTTCTTCTTGTTACGAAAAATGTTTGAGAGCCTCAGTTGTCTCTCTCTTTTCTCTGTCTTTACGATGCTGGATAAAAATGAGGGAAAAACAGACGGTGTTTATATCCACAATGCGGTACTGTGATAATACACTCCTGAATCCAAAATAGCAAACCAAGGGATAAAGCAAAACAAAATATGCTGCTTAACATAGCAAGAATGAAAAAAGAAAAGAAAACTCTCTGATACAGATATATAAAAACCCATCTGCATGCTAATATGAACATTTGTAAGTAGAACAAGTGTAAGAAAGTGGGAGGGAGTGTGGAAACCTGTACTGAACAGAAAACATGAGCTGTGAACCAAAATATGAGTGGAAAAATACTGGCAAGTTAGGAAAAAAAACCCTAAGGAACAGATTGAATTGGTGGGATTCTCTGTGTAATGTTGAAAACATGTATTTAACACTGACTGTTATAATAGGGACGTATACCAAATCAACCACAATGTTTAAACAATTATTTTAACAAATAGATAAAGTGCAAAAATTGTGCTCGCCACATAACGGGCATATAGGGATTGGGTTTTTACTGCCAGCCTTTCTACCGTAATGGTGTGTCGAGAATAGGCAACCCCATAGCTTCCAGTATGTTTGGCCTGTATAATGCTCATGAAGTATTGCTAAATATAAGCCAGGCTGGCTATGGCTGATGGCAGTTACAACCCAGTACATCTAGAGCAGGGGTGTCCAAATTTTGGCCCTCCAGATGTTTTGGACCACAACTCCCAGAATTCCAAGCCTAGATTGCCAATGACAAAAGACGGTGGGATTTGTGGTCCAAAACATCTGGAAGGCCAAAGTTTGGACACCACTGATCTAGAAGGCATCAGGTTGTCTATGCCTATGTTTCCCCTTGGCTCTCAGATGTGTCCTTCTGTTAGAAGGAGCATGATTTATTTATTTATTTATTTATTTATTTATTTATTTATTTATTTATTTATTTATTTATTTATTTATTATTTTGCATAATCTGATATTCTTATTCAAAATTTTGAATATAACATAATCAGTTTTGAATATACCGTATCATAATTTCCCTCTCTCCAGTGACCGGGCTTGTCCCGGATCGGGGCCGCTTTGTCTCCCCGGGAGCCGTTGCGGCGCGAAAGGAGGAGGACACGTGATTCCCGGGGTGTGCAGGGATCGGAGCCTTTATAAGGGCTGCCTGCACACCAGTCCTCCTCTTTCGCGCCGGGCAGCACCCCGCCCTCCCTCCCTTAGTGGTTATGAGAATGAGTTTATCTGGTCGCTTCGGGGCCGAATGGGAATTTTTGACTGGTACCATGATTGGCTGCTTGGTGCCAGTGTGTTTTCGCCCATTCCATTCTCATTGACTGTTAAGCAGGCTCTCCTGTGTATCTGGCAGGTAGTGCAACTAAAAAGGGGCCAGGATTGTGACGTCAGAACAGTATAGGCATCTTTATTAGGGCTCAGGGCAGCTGTACAATAGATAATAACATAGGACCAATGGATAGGTTAAACAACCCCGTAGGAAAGTAAATTAAATACCTTAAGGGCTAGGAGTTGGTACGGCTCCCCATGTAATACATGGACCTAATTTGGTGGTGAGTGCTGCTTTATTGGAATGGCACCCCCACACCGGGTCATATTATGGCGTCACTATAAATTAAATAACATCTGAGAGCTGGAATATAAGTTGCACTACGGCAGGCCCATCCTTTGGCTACAACTTTAGTGACAGTTACAGCAGTTAATAAAGTTATTAATAAAGTTATTAATAAAGTTATTAATAAAGTTGTGGCCCGATTTAAAACCCAATATTCTTGTGTGGTCTCATTATTTCAGGACTGGGGGGACAATGAGGTGACACAGAGTTGCAAGAGCAGTCAGTCTAGTGGTTCCCCTCCCCACCAGACTGTCCAGATTAAATTAAAGCACCATTGAAACCTCTACCCATGCTCATCTTGATTGCTATCAGAGCCACACACACTTTCTCTTAAGTTAACAAAAAAGCAATACACAACAGTGCAAGCAGATTTAATGCAACAAGTAGTTCCACCCGGTATTGTCTAGGTAACTGAGAAAGCCATTCGAACTAGAATTCTATAAATGGGCATTCAAATGATTTTTTTTAAAAAAAACACAATGGTGATAAAAATGAAGCTTTCCGATATTCTTTGTACTACCTATTGCATTCTACGGAGATGGTTCAAACATGGGAATTGGGTGGCCCTCAGGATGTTGGTGCACTGCAGCTCCAATCATCTTTCATTATCATATGTGTTGTCTAGATCTGATGCTTGTTGCAGTTGAGCTCTCAATCTATTTACCCCAAATGTTTTATTTAACTAGGTATGTTGAGAACTGAACTCAGAACCTTTATAATGATCTACAACAGTGGTTCTCAACCTGTGGGTCCCCAGATGTTCTTGGACTGCATCTCCCAGAAATCCTGGCCAGATAAACTAGTGATGAGACTTCTAGGAGTTGCAGTCCAGGACCATCTGGGGACCCACAGGCTGAGAACCACTGATCTACAGTTAAGTCAATTCCACTCAGCATTTGAAGATCAACATTTCCTGATATAGGAGAACAGCAAGACAATCCTAGTAGCTCTTGAGTCTGTTATGCTGTTAAACAGTGTCTTTATTACTGACCTGTGTGTCCAATTAAACCAAAAATCCTCAAACTGCGGTATGCTGCCTCTGTTAAGTTAAAGATCAAAGATCAAAAGCATTCAAGCCTAAATAGAAACAAGGGCTTTTCTGGTTTGATTGCTTGATTGATCTCCCCACCCCACGCCACCCCACACAATACATTTGATAACAAGATGGCAGGAGAGGGATTGTGGGTGCCTCACAGTTTTTGTGACACACAACTAAATAAGGGAGCCTACTATGGGCGCTTTTACACGACCCCTAAAATCCGAGTCAAAGGGCTCCCAGATCCAGAGCTTAAAAATGTTTTCCCACCATCTCCGGACTTAAGTACGACCACGCCCACCTAAGTGCATCTCAGTGCACTATTCAAGTACCTGGCCTCCAGGAGGTAAAAAATCTTCTGTTGTGGATTGTAAAGCTATGAATGCCGGGCTCCCTCGCCTTCTGTTTGTTTTTTTGTCCCCGCTGCCCTTTTAAGAGACAGGAATCACTATGGGTCTCTCCGGGGCTGCTTCGACCGGCAGAGGGAGATGAGCCTGCATTTTTCTCTCCCTTTTTTTCCTCCTGCCCCTCACGCAGACAGGAACAATTGAGTGTGGAGGGGTGGGAACACAGGAAGAGCGGCTAACCCCCACGATCTCTGGTCCGAATTTAAGTTGCCACCGGATTTTAGAGGTCATGTAAAAGCACCCATATGTTGAAGCACCGGGTTCAGATTAGAAGCTGAATTTCCCACTGTGACTCCCAGTACTGCAATTGTTATCCTAGTCACCATCACCTTTTTCTTTATTTGTTGGGGGATGCAAATAAAGACGTATTCCTGAGAGCCAAGTTAACTGTACATGCAGAAAACAACCTTGGACTATAAAACAATCATTGATGCAGAACAATTATGTGTAAAGTTACACAGGTGCAACAGCATCTGGAGGATAAGTGCAAAAGGCATGTAACAGGTATGGCAATACAAGAATTGACTAGCAACTGTTCAGATGGAACCTGTAACAATACAATGGGAGAAATCACTTTTTCTGTGAAATTCCTAGCTATTTAACAAGCAAAAAGCTATGAAAGACATAGAGGCCCCCACGCCATGCAAAGCATTTCTTCTTTCATATTGAAAAATCACCATTTATATTGCCACTCTGAGGCTTTTGGGAACATGGATAATCCTCTTCTGCATTAGGTACTTTAAAAATTCATACATGAAGCCCTGCCTAAATCTTGGGGACAGATAGGAAGTAAATTCAAATAAAGGAACAATGTTTTTATTCCCTTAGAGGGACTTTTGAATGCATCAACCTTTCTTTCTCTTGCATTAGGCGTAAGCACTAATGTTCTTTAACAGATTCTCATGGCAAGGCATCAGCTTCAAAGCTTTATTTAAATCAAGTGTTCTTAAAATGTTCTTTCTTCTCTAAATTTTTTTGAAAAAACAAAACACACACACACAAAGCAAATATGGGAGAGTGTTAATCCATTACTAAGGCTGCACTCAGTTAATGTTTTTAAACATCACTAAAAATTAGAAACCTTAGGTTCACTTGTTTTTCCTAAGTGAACTATCCCACTGCTTATTGTATGCTTTGTGACTGAAAACCACAAAAAGTTGCAACTACAGTGATTATCTGGTGAGTCAACACTCGTGTAAATTGAATTTATTTAATGAGCCTACTTTAGTTTTAAAATACTATGGTATTTCAGCCTCAGTTTAGAATTGCACATGACAAAGAGGCATTAGTTGTGTTTTCTCCTTGAAATTACCTCTCCCTCACATTCCCCAAAAGGCCAACCTTTCTGCATTCTGAATGTATATATTATGTTTTAGCAGCTATTTCTAGATGTGTGAGATTGGATTTGAGCTTGTTTAATTGGAAACAGTTAATTGGTCTTGATGTCCTGTGGCAGGAAAATGATGCAGCTTAAGCAAAATGAATATTTCATTCCATGTATTTCATTCCAAATATTTCATTCCATGGTAATGTTTGTGTTTCCAGCTGAGTTGTCTGAAGATTTAAAAAAAACACACCTTTGTATGCCATTACATAATGAGAAGCCACAAACTGTTATACATTTACATTATATGTCACATTTTAAACATGAATGCCAAATGAAACAGTGACAATCAAATAGGATCCCTTGCTGTTAAGACTTGTGCTTGTTTCGCTGCCACCCTGAAATTATTTGTGAAACCAAACTATTTCTTTTACTCCCTGTCTTTTGAAAAGTCAATAGACAAATTGCCAGTATTAACTGTGAGATACATAACAGCACACAAAACAGCTTTCAAAGTCTGGAGCTCCCTCAAGTGGATACTTATTAAAACTTGCAAAAAAAAACATTCACACACACACACACACACACACACACACACACACACACACACACACACACACACACACACACACACACTTTTCAGTAGGTGCAGCCTTTTGTGTAACCTGAAGAGGAATAAAACTTGTTGAAAACATACAACTTAAAACCATGTTTTCCCCCTTTCCTTGAAAAAAAATAAATAAATCTTACACTTAAAGCCAACATTGATTTATTGTATGATATGCCTTCTTTTCTGAGGTTCAGAGATTGTTTTTTGGATGAAGATAAACTGGGGTAGAAGAAACAAGTAGAAAGGTGGGATAGAGAGGGGACATGCAAGAGAGTATGGAAGAACTGTCTTGTATGAGTTAAACATCAACATCCATCTCATTCTGCAAATATTCTGTCTCTTGCAGTCCACAATCTCATGAGCAAGGGAACAATGGTCAAGTCATTTTCTTTGTACCCACAGAATAATCTGTGGGAAACTGAGGAGAGAAATGGATAGTAGAGTTGGGCACAAAACAGAAAAATAGTGTTTGGTTTTGTTTTGTTTCTGTTGCAGTTTCATTTTATTCTGTTTGCAATGAATTTTTAAAGTAGTTTTGTTACTAATCGAAACAAAATGAAATGAAATGCTATGCTCCCCCTGGGTCCTAAAGGACCAAAGTGGCAGGGGTACCTTCCTCAAGTGATTCCAGGTAACCCCCTGAAATTTGAAAAGGTTTTGGGTGTCAGGGAGCTGAATTATGAAGCTGCAAAGGGGGTGCCCCTAGGAAGAAATCTTTCTATTGGAATCGGAAGCCAAGCAGTGTGGCTCGCCCATGGCTTGGCTTCCAATGCTCCAACTGATTGCAATTAGAAAGATTTTTTTTCCCTAGGGGCATCCCCTTTGGCGCTTCATAACTCAGCTCCCTGATGCCCGAAACATTTTCAAACTTTGGGGGCTTTCAGGGAAGAGCACTGGTCATTGTGAAAAAAAACATACAGCCTCCAAAAAACCATGGAAGCATTAAGTTAAGAAAGTTTCAGAAAAAAAATGACAAAGTTGATATTTTGGGGGATTTCCGAATCCAAATTGATAGGACACACTAGATATAGTAGTAATAGAACGAAGAGATGACTGGATCAATGACATTGTAATTCCAGGAGATGTCATAATTTGGGTTAAAATTTGTATCTGTTATAATACCAGTCTGTGTTTTTATAATATTGATTGCTTGTGCTGGAGGAGAGAGAGAAAGAGAGAAAGAGAGAGAGAGAGAGATAATCCATGGCATGCTAAAGACTTTTATATTTTAAGGTGAACTTTTGTGGACAAGTCCACTTCTTCAGGCATATAGGGTGAAATGCAGTAAAACATAAAGTTCACAAGATATATAACATATATTTCTAGTTCTTCCCATAATACTTTGTGTAGTCAGAATAGAGACACAGGTAGCCATTTGAGACCTGCATCAGTTTCATCTTATTCTGACATGGGCTGCATGTTTCACCTTCAGGATGAAATTGCTCTGGAGATATGACAGATCCTTCCACTGAATGTTATGGGGAGGTGGGGGCAGTGTCTGTGTCTTTGCAATGCCACCTACTGGATATCAGAAGCAGCAGCTAACTACAAAGAGCCAATTAGCAACACAGAAAAGGGTTTCCCTCCCAGATGAAAAAGAATTAAAAAAACTTATCTCAGCATTAGATGCTACTGTAGCACAGGCCTGCCCCAAGTCTGGCCCGGGGGCCAAATCCAGCCCGTCAGGCCATTTTGAGTGGCCCACGGCTGGCTGGCCCACCCCTCCCTCCCCCTCCTTCCCCCATTTTTTTTAAAAAAGAAAAATCTTCTGCCAACACTGACACCGCTGGAAAGCTTGGGCAGCTGGGCGGACAGGCGTTCTGCCGCCACCGGCACTGCAGGGGAATGTGTGGGGGTGGGCAGGCCAGCGGGCCTCTGCCACTGCCAGGGAGCTTTGGGGTGGGCTGGTGGCTGAGCCGTCACCACTGCTGGGGAGCTTGGGGGGGGTGCAAGGTCGCATAGATCACCTCTTCCAAGGGGCGACCTGTGGCCATGGCTCCCTGTGCTTCCTTTGGTCCCCACCTTCCTTCTTTCCTTCCTCCCTTGGTCCCCACCTTCCTTCCTCGCTTCCTTCCTCCCTCCCTTGGTCCCCACCTCCCTCCCTCCCTCCCTTCCTTGTTCCCCACCTTCCTTCCTTCCTCCCTTGGTCCATGTCTTCCTTCCTGCGGGTGGGGTTGCAACGGGTCAGTGGGTGGGGCTTATGGGTCATTGGGTGGGGCATGCAGTGGGATGGCAGGGTCATGGAGCAACCGGCCCCTGACACATTCTCAGCCACCAAATCTGGCCCTCCTTACAAAAAGTTTGGGCACCCCTGCTGTAGCATCTAAGCTACTGAACATATTCCATGGCAGAGCTGTACTGTGGCATCTTTTGCTACAGTACTGCTCTGCCATGGAACATGTTCAGTGAGTTGGCATTGTAGCCATGATGGCCATTTCCAGTGTCAAAGCCTCTGCCATTTTGCAGGGGTGTATGAATGGAGAAGGGATCACTAACGCAATGTATTCTTTATAATTCCCACATTTCAGAAGCTACAAGATAAAATGAACAGAAAAGAAAAAGCAATTCATCATAATTTATCATTTCCAAAACTTGGGGATAGCACAGGATGTTCAGAGATTTTAATTCAATAGGAAGATCCATATGGTTTTTAATATGTCAAGAATCATTTCATATCCATACTTTATTTTTATTTATAATATCTCCACTAAAGTGTAAGGTCTTGCTGCTTCTTGAGTACACTTGTAATTCCTTCTAATGCATGGCAAATAGACTTTTTCCAGAAGAAAATGCTTATTTGCCCTTTCTTATTCTTAATAAACAAATAATTTAACCCAGGACGCTATATCCCATACAATAATGAATCATTCTTCCAAAGGACAAGGATTTATATGTTTACTGCACAGTTAAAAGAAATACCAATTTGGGGAACTGTGAACAAATAAATCAGTAGTTCTGATAATACCACATTTTAAGCATAACTTGACAACATAATCATAGGATCAAAATGTTAAGCTTCATTTGCAAAGTTTTTAATTTTGCTTATAATAGAAGTCTTATGTATTCTAATTTTATGACAAGTTCAAATGATAAAATATATTATAAATTTGCTTTGGATTACTTACAACACCGGTGCCTAACAATTACTATTCTGAAAAATCAGCTTAGTCTGTCTGGTGTCACATACCAAATAAATGCCAACTTTATAATAACAATGGCATGTTAATATTTATTTATTTATTTATTTATTTATTTATTTATTTATTTATTTATTAAATTTATATACTACTCCATCTAGCTACACGGCTTCTCTGGGTGGTTTACAAAGTCATACAAATATCAACCAAGACACACAATAAATAAACAATCTAATGATAAAAATATAATAAGAAATAAAACAATATATATCTGAGCATCAAACCTCTGATGATATATCAAATTTTATTTGCATTTTCCCTTTCTTAATACTGTATACATTTTCTAATTAATTGGTGGCTAAAGTCCTGTTGTTTAGCATAGTAAATTGAACTAGAATAACGTATTGAATCAATAAAGATTTGGTGAGTCACTTCCTAAATTCTTTAAAATCAACATAGCCTACTTCAGTTGCACCTTACTGTAACATAATGAGTTGCTATTAAGGTGGACTTATTTGACTTGGTGGGATTTATGGAGGAATTGACTCATCAAATTCCCCATAGATTCAGTGGGTCTATTATGGTACAATTTATTATTCTAATGAACAGGAGTCTGGCCACTGTGATAGCAATACATGTCTCTCCAAGCTCCAGGAATGCTGTCATAAGGACCAAATGCACATGAAGCTCGGTCAGTTAAAGCCAATGAAAAGTAAAATATTTTGGTGTGAAACATCTGAAGGAATGACTGAAGAATGAAGTCTATGTCAACACATTTCACCATCTTTATCTTTTTAGACTTGTAAACTTTCTCTGCAATTTCCAAGTCCTCCTTTACCTCCCTTTTTCCTCCCTCACCATCCAAAGGGCCAGCCATTTCTCTAGCAAGTTTTCTACTTCTAACATATTTAAAGAAACTTTTATTATTTCCCTTTATATTGCTAGCCATATGTTCCTCAAAGTCTTGGTTTGCCTCTCTTACCATCTTCTTACATTTCTTTTGCCAGAGTTTGCATTGATTTTTATTATCCTCATTTGGGGAGGATTTCCATTTACAGAAAGCATTCTCTTTGCCCTTTAGACCCTCTCTAACTCTGCTCATTAACCATGCTGGCACCCTCTTGGACTTAGAGGAGCTCTTCTTTCTTTGTGGTATACACTTGTGCTGGGCTTCTACTACTGTTGTTTTAAACAGGCACCATGCACTCTGGAGAGATTGGATTCTTTTAACCTTCCCGTTCAATTTCTTTCTAACTCCTTTCCTCATCTGAGAGAAGTATGTCCTTCGGAACTCAAGGGTTTTTGTGTCTGATTTGGTTGACACTCTTCCCCCGACATGCATGGCAAAGGAGATTGTAGCATGGTCACTGTTCCCCAGAGGCTCAGTGACATTCACATCCTTGACCAGGTCCTGAGTATCGCATAGTATTAGAACCAGAGTTGCCTGTTCTCAAGTGGGCTTCATGACAAGTTGCTCTAAGGCACTGTCATTCAACATATTGAGAAACCTGGTTTCTCTTTCTTGCCCCAAGCTTGCATTGGGCCAGTCAGTGTGGGGATAATTGAAGTCCCCCATGATTACCATCCTGTCCCTTAGACACCTCCATGATTTGTGTCCTCATTTCAAGGTCCCCTTCAAGTTTTTGATCTGGTGGACGATAGCACCCCATCCACACACACACACACTATCACATCGCTCCTTGGACCTGGTAGTTTAACCCACAGTGATTCTATGGTGGAGTCAGACCCACTATCAATCTCTATTCTGCTGGATTTTGCCCCTTCTTTGACATAGATGGCCAATCCACCTCCAACCCGCCCCTCTCTATCCCTTCTATAGCCTGGGATTGCGGTATCCCACTGGTTCTCTGCATTCCACCAAGTTTCTGTTATGGCTATTATATCAATGTTATCCCTAGCTACCAAATGTTCAAGTTCTCCCATCTTTGCTTGGAGGCTTCGAACATTTGCGTAGAACCTCCTGTACAGTGGGTCCCCCAAGAACGGATGCTTCTTCGTTCTTCTCCTCCCACAGCTTTTAATTCCAGTAGACAAAACTACCACATCCCATTATTCTCCCAGTGCTAATACCTACTATGTCATCACTTTGTGGTTCTCTACCCTCTCCAACCTCGTTCCACAGGGATGAAGTGTTCCGAACCAGACACCACTCAGCTCCTGTCGGCTTTCTCCCAGTTATCAGTTTTAAAGCTGCTCTGCAGCCTTTTTGATGTCGAGTACCAGCAATCTGGTCCCATCATGGTTCAATTGCAACCTATCCCTCCTGAACAGGTTTGGCTTATCCCAAAATGTTCTCCAGTTCCTGACAAATCTGAAGCCCTCCTTTCAACACCATTGCCTCATCCACATATTGAGGCTTCTGAGCTCTGCCTGCCTGGTGGGTCCTGCACAAGGAACAGGCAGCACTTCTGAAAATGCTACCTTGGAAGTCTGGGACTTCAATCTTCTTCCTAACAACCTGAATTTGGCTTCCAGGACTGACTGCTTGGCCTTCCCAACATCATTGGCACCAACGTGTACCATGACGACTGGCTCCTTCCCAGTTCTTTCTAACAAATTATCTTGATGTCTTGTTATGTCTGTAATTTTTGCACTTGGCAGACAAGTGACCATATGGTTATCATGCTCATCACAAACCCATCCTTTTGTATTTCTAATAATTGAATCACCTAGTACCAGGAGCCTCTCTCCTGCAGCCTGTTCATTTGCCCGTTCCTCAGCTATATTAAGGGTGAGGTCTTCAATCTGTTCCTGTTGTTTGTGCTCCTGTATCTCATCAAGTGTGATGAGGGAGAGAGCCTCAGGGGAAAGAGTTGTTCCTCTGTTCATTCCTTATGAGGTGTGATGAAGGAAAGAGACTCATATTGATTTGTAATTTCAAACTCTCAGAGTGATCCCTTGCCCTTCTACTTTTTCGAGGTATATTACCTATACCCCAAATGTCTCCAAATTGGGGGTGATTCAAGAGGGTAGCTTGAGGAAGCTCCACTGTAATTTCCATGTTGCTTGCTGCCTAGGATCACTATTTTCAAGAATACAACATTGCAGTTCTAAATATTTTTTCCCAGGGGCACCTCCTTTGAAGTTGAATAACTTGGTCCCCTGAACCGCAATTCTCTCCAAATTTGGACGGCTTAAAGGGGAGAGTCCAGGGAAGGTTCACACCAAATTAGGATCCAGGAGACCCATTTTATAGAGTAATGAATCAGTTCATTATTGGTTCATTTCATACATTTTTTAAAAAATAAATAGTTTCTAATGAAATGAAACAAAATACAAGGGAACAAAATGAAATGAAACAAATCTCAATTTTTCCATTTCGTGCCCATCCCTAAATCTGACAGATAATTGCAATTCTGAACTGTACACTGCATTCTTAACTGGAATCAGACCATTCGGTCTGGAACTTGAACCAAATCAAATCTTAAGCATTTTTCTTTTCTAGCCATGAGCTATTTTTAACATATTTCTGGCTTCAGTATAATTGGCCCTTATGTTCTCTTTGCTGTCCTGTCTCCCATTAGTCATAAAGAAGATCTTCTTTTTTTCACATTAAATTAGTGCAACACCATCCATAGGGAAGTGTAATTCACCTGTATTTGAAGAGTACTTGATCTGGCCCATTTCGTTGTTGTTCATTGTTGTTCATTTTTGCTCTTTCCACCTCTGCCTTCTTACCTTACGTGAAACAGCAGAATTAGATTAAGTACATTAAGTGAATGAGATTTGGCTATGATACTGTTTGTATCCTTGTGTTTGCACATTTACAGTATTTTTCTGTGTACAAGACTATATTTTTGTCTAAAAACTGGGGGATGTCTTCTACATGAAAATGAACCATGTGGTTGTGAACCATGTGGTTGTGAACCTGTAATTTTGAGTTGGAAAAGTAGGGGTCGTCTTATACATGGGTGGTGTCTTATCGATGGAAATATATGGTAATTTCTGCTTATTCTTCTGTTTATCTCTTGGATCACCAGGTATATACTCGGCACTTATTTATTTAGTTACATTTTAATTGATATCTGTTGTAGAAAAGGGCATTATGAGGAAAGAGAAGCATTCTGCAGAAGGGGCTCGGTGGGGGGTGGGATAGGAGATATTCAGTGGCCCTTTGTCACCTCTTATTCAGTCAGTTGATCAATTGACATTAGAAGAACATCCTTTAAAAACAAGAGCAACACTACAAGTAGTTGAAATGGACAAGCCAAGGGTCAATCTTTGGGAGGAATATATTCTCAGAATGAGATTTCAGAGACTTTCTAGTTCATGAGTAGGCAGAGATCCAGGGGCCACATACAAAATAGCCCCCTGAAATATTTCTATCCCTTTGCCTCCTCTTTGCCTCAATATTCTTTATAGGTTGCAACCAGCTCCAGTCAGTCATGTTTCTTTCTGTTCAAATAACAATAATAAGTTTTTTTTTAAAAAATCTGTCATTATTGTAACTTCCCGCCCCTTCCTGGAGTACCACAATCATAATTTACCAATCAGGAGCTGCGAAGAGATGCAGCTGAAATTTCCTTTCACATCTGCTTGATTCTTTGTTATAATCAGCGCTGTGCATGCCAGGCAAGGTTGCACGCTGTACCAGTGTTCATCGCTGCATGTGATCTCCTAGTTCTAATGCCATTAAGTGCTCAATTGCTTCTCCCTGCTCTGTCCTACTGTTTTTAATCTGCCAGTGCTCTCCAGAAGAGGGAGAGGAGAGCTCTTGTTGCAGACATATTTTGGTGATTACTGTCACAGACCACTCTTGTGAGGGGGAGTTCTGAGAGGCAGCCATCTGAAAGCCGCTGTTCCATTTGTTTCAGAGGAATGAAGTTGTGTGTTGTTTTTGCTACGGCTTCTTTTTTATTGCAGGCACAGCAGGATATAATTTCAAGTTTTCTCCAGAAGCGCCTTCATCAAAGAAAAAGGCAGGAGGCAACTGGCATTGCAATTTAGCAAATAGCATTGCCTTTGGTAGGTTCCCTGTAGTAGCTTTATAGGGTTTCTTTGGGCCTGAAGCTTGAATAGTCTCAATAAGAAAAGGAGGAAGAGAATGTGATTATACTATCTTCCCAAAGGAACTGTGAATTTTATAATGGTTCATATGCACATCTGTATAGAAAAATATATAATAATATAAAGTACATAAAATATATGCATTGTGGTTTGCCCAGGAATCTAGGGGGGACGACTGTGTCAGGCAACAGATGATGAGGGCAGTGGCAGAAACTTCCCCTGCCCCCATTATTCTGAGGTTGCTGTTGGAAAGCAAGAAGTCAGAACATGTGGTCCGTTGTAACCCTAAAACTAACTTGCTCCCCTCAGATGTGGTGAAAAATGTCCTGTAGCTGGTATTGATTTAGTTTCAAGTTCAAGTCCAGTTCACTTCTGTACATGAATTGAAAGGGAATGTCATCTTATTCAATATATATGGCAAAATGTCTTATACCATCTCTGCTGGAATTAAACTCAAGCAGTAGCTTCAAATTCTTATAGGGCGTGCTTTGTTTTTGTCCATATTAGAGATGGGCAAGAACCTCAGTTTGGAAGTTCGTGCTGGTTTGTACACCCAGCACCACATGTGCTGTACATTCGCTTCCCTTGTCAAAGAGTAAGAGGAGATGAGTACTCTTCAACTAGTGAGTGGATTGCTGCCCGAGGAGGTGGAGAAAGGAAACATGAAGCACCTGCGGGGCTGTGCATGTGAACTGTCATGAGCCTCCGAACTCTGGTTTGTGCCCATCTCTAGTCCTTATCCTTGGGCTTATCTTATAGATCTTATCTTTGGGCTTTAGAGTTTGCTTGTACATCAAGTAGGAATGACACCTCAAATCAAACATATGGAGGATGAACACCCAGTTAATCTAGTCATCAGCCACCTTTACCTTGGGCTAACTGGCAGGCAAATCCAAGACCAACCACTTGTTGACACTTACCACACTTAATGACTTGTTGCTGATCAAGGAGCTTGTCTCTACTACACACACACACACACACACACACACACACACACACACACACACACA
>JAHTLZ010000204.1:77988688-78017322 GCA_023846285.1 Phrynocephalus versicolor | reverse complement strand
AAGAAGAAGAAGAAGAAGAAGAAGAAGAAGAAGAAGAAGAAGAAGAACAACAACAACAACAACAACAACAACAACAACAACAAACAACCAGTTGTATTGTCATGCACCCAAAATCTTCACAAGGCAGCTACCTCACACTG
Source organism: Phrynocephalus versicolor (assembly GCA_023846285.1). NCBI lineage: Eukaryota > Metazoa > Chordata > Lepidosauria > Squamata > Agamidae > Phrynocephalus > Phrynocephalus versicolor. Next base: position 78,017,182 of record JAHTLZ010000204.1, on the reverse strand, counting down.
CCTAATAGATGAAGTGACTGTGCAGATCAGAGACTTTCCGCAGGCAGCACAGGTTCCTGGTACTGCAATGTGTCTTTTCCTCAAAGGAATAAAAGAGTCTTATGTTCAGAAAGGTTGAGAAATGTCTTTGACTAGACTTATTTGGAGATCTCCTGCCAGTACAACAGTGCTTTCTGCACTGAGATGATATTGGGGCTTACTGCTGTTCAGAAAACTGTAAAGTCAAGGAAGGTTAGGTATATCCCGCAGGGTGGCTTTTATATCAAAATTGAAGTACTGTATAAGGATTAGACGGACATAACAAAACTAAAACAAATTATTTGAACTCTCCCCAGGCAGTCCTTTATATTTCTGACCAGATTGGTCTGAATTCCATGTGATTATTCTCTTCTCTTCTCTTCTCTTCTCTTCTCTTCTCTTCTCTTCTCTTCTCTTCTCTTCTCCTCTCTTCTTCTTTCTCCTTCAACCACCTTGCACTTCCTACTTCTTTCCTTTCAGGAGGTGATAGTTGCAGTAGTTCAGGTTTTTACACTGAATTTCATTAATCATTCAGTTAGAAACATTCACACATGTATAGCATGAGTCTAAATGCACGGATGCAAAAACCAGACAACACCTATCATTGCCATGCCACAAGAAAAAGTTATCATTAATAGTAAGGGGAGGGGTGGAGTTGGGGAGAGGAAAGAATTGCAAATCCCAAGGTTAATGTGCAGGTACCCTGAACATCTGCGCCAACTCTCCAAAAGATTTTATAATTACAGTTTAATGCAGGTTGGTGGAGGGAACAAAACTTCAATCCCATAAATTAAAGTTTTAAAGGATACTTTAAGGTAGGGATGGGGAGTGTTTGTTTGTTTGTTTGTTTGTTTATGATGATGATGAGAGCTTCACCTTCCCTTGTCAAAGAAAATAGAGAAGAAATATACTTGCCTAACTTATCACTGGAAAAGTATCAGTGCAAATCCTCCATATTAAGTTGAACACTAAACAAATTACATCATTGCATTCAGAAATGCCCAAATTAATTGGGCACACAGGAAAGCAGTCAGCCTCTTACATCTGTACCTAATCTGGTTCAGATCTGAACTCCAGTTTCAAAGGTATGTATATTTTTTGTTTGGGCTGCCCCCAGTTTTGGAAATGGCCCTTGTAGCATATTGACTGGATTTGCTGCACAGTTAAATGAAAAAGCAAAGCAAAAGAACGCTGCTTCTATTCCACCCCATAGCACTTAAAGCACTCTCTGCGCAGTTAATTTTCTTATGATAGGCTATACATTTCCTGCCACTCCCTTACCAACCTCAGAAGGATGGAAGGGTGTCACCCTTGAGCTGGCTTCCATTGGGATTGAACTCAGGAAATGAGCAGAGTCTTGACTGCAGTACTGCAGTTTACCCACTGCTCCATGAGGCTCATGCAGTGCTGCATGTGGAGATGACAGAACAAATGCTTTGGTAGGGATGGCTAGCATTCAACGTGAGTTCAGAAGGTGAGTCAAGTTGTTCAGACACGCCTCTTGGGAATTTTTTTTTCTTAGCTTGGGCTGCATCCTTTTGCAAGGGCTTCAACTCTTCACAACTCCAGTGACAAAATTTGAGCCGCCTCTTCACTCAAAGAAGCAGAAGCAAAGGCTGTAGGATTTCACTTTCTTCTTTCCCTTCTTTTCCTTTCTGAGAGATAAACTACTTTAATGGTAGAGGAGGTGAAGTCTGCATACAACCTTTACTTCCCAAATGCTGCACCTTCAGTAAAGCGGTAAAGGGGTTGGGATGGACAGCAAATGGAAATTGCAGCATGGTAATCTTTACAACCATCAGTGCTCCTTCTTAGGTCTTGCTCTATTGTAAAAGTAATTTAAAGTTCCAACCTGATTTGGACCAACTTGGGTTCAAATTCATCTCTAAGACCTTTGTTGCATTGCTTAAAGTAAAATTTAGACTGAGTTATCTTCTCAATATCAGTCATCTTTCCCCACCCAATCTTCCTTGTTATTATAGTTTATTTATGCTGTTGCTGATATGTACCATCAGTTAGTCAGAAGCTTGCTAGTAATGGGTACTCATGTTTAATTTAACTGTTGTGGCTTAACAGCCACTGAGAACGTGACTAGACACTCCTTATTGTCTTAGGCTCAATCCTCTTCTGGATCACAAAAGCGAAATAACAGCTGAGCAAGCTGCTTGGGTGTGATACCAGCAACAACCACCTAGAGTTGAACCAAAACAGAGTGGTTCTACCTGCACACACACACACACAAAAAGAGTAGCCCCACCAAGGACTCAGAAAGGTGGCCATGGATATAGATTTATGCCAGAAAAGGGAGCAAGCCAACCCATTCCTAGAACAGTCATGTGCATGTGCATGCATGCGCGCGTGCGTGCTCACTCACTCACACACACACACACACACACACAGAGAGAGAGAGAGATGCTAGCGACCAGCTGCACTCATAAGTTGAAGACATTAATTATGCTTAGCAAAAAAAAAAACTTCCTTATCTATCCTCCTCTTACTGCAAGTTCTTTTCACTTGGGTAAACACAAAATCAAGTACAGTGGACCCTCATATAACAAATGGTTTGTATAACAAAAAATCTGTGCAACATAAAAAATTCCGGAGATAGGGGAAATTTGCTTAACAGAATTGTCTATGGGGCAAATATGTACAACATTTAAATGGTCGCAATTAGGGCTTACTCCAATATGCCATTTTCTGCATTGCTATGGGAAATTTGTATAAAGGAAAATTTGCTTAACATAATTTCATTTGGAACAAATTAGTTCCTTTATACAAGGTACCACTTGTATTATGTGTGGGACCAAAAAGGCATTTGTTCAGACACAATTTATAACTGATCCATGTCCGGTGCCTGTCTGTTCAGAAGTAAATTCTGTCAAGATTAACAGGGGTTTATGTATTTCTCAGAATATTGGATTGCATCCCTTCACTGCAATACATGCTATACACAATACTTTAGAAGTTAGGGTTGCCGAACTCCACAGGATTCCCTCTGAGTAGGCATTTGTTTTTGTTTGTGACCGATGAAGCTGTTTGGATGAACAGCGAAACGTTTCTATCTCTCAAAAAAGAAGTCCAGTAGCCATGACTCAACTCCCAGATAAACGCACCTGGATGACTGAGAATCTTCACAGACTTCCCTTTATGCGCTAATTTCCTCCCATGAGCTCATGGTAGCTACATGGCTATCCCCACTCCTTTCGTTATCCTTACAGGGTAGGTGAAATGGAGAAAATAATTGGCTCAAGGCCACCCAGTGAATTTCATGACACAGTGAGGGGTTGAACCTAAATTGAGTAAATCACTACCTAGTGATGGCTCCTGCGCACATTTACAAAAGCAAAAGTAAATATGCTAGAAACATAGGAATATTTGGATTTATTTTGAGACATACAAAATAATACAGTGCATGAGTAAAGTGGATAGAGGGACACTCTTCTCCCTCTCACAAAATACCAGAACTAGGGGACATCCACTTAAACTGAGGGTTGGGAGAGTGAGAACAGACAAAAGAAAATATTTTTTTACCCGGCATGGTGTTAGTCTGTGAAACTCCCTGCCACAGGATGTGGTGATGGCATCTAGCCTGGATGCCTTCAAAAGGGGATTGGACAGATTCCTGGAGGAGAAGTCCATCACAGGTTACAAACCATGATGGAGATATGTAATTTCCAGGCTTAAACCCAGGGTACTTCAAGAACCAGATGCAAGGGAGTGGTATGAAGAAAAAGATATCTAGTCTCTTGTGCTCCCGGACACATTTGGTGGGGCCACTGTGAGATACAGAAAGCTGGACTAGATGGGCCTTTGGTCTGATCCAGCATGGCTCTTCTTATGTTCTTATGTTCCCTCCATATACAAGCACAGGGAGTTGGATCAACTGCACATATTTCCACAGTACCATTCCTAAAAAAAACCCAGATCATCTTGGCTGCAAATACCAGACTTGAATTTCTTTTTTTTATTCTTTTCATTTAACAAAGGTCCCATTCTTTGCCAATGCCAGGTGCTGTTTTTAGCAAAGAATTTCTAGCAATAGTATTTTAGAAAAGAATGATTAAAAGCCTGTAGAGGTATGGAACAATAAATAGGCTGACAACTCGTCTTTCACATCTTTTGTTCCTCCCAACTTTCATGCATCCCACTGTTATTGGGGTGGGGGTGGGGTGGTGGAATGCGTATGTCAGTTATCTATCTCATGTTCATCCCACTCACCAAACAAAACTAATAAGAGTTTCCTGGTAAATTACACATTGTGTGAAACTGCACAGAGTTCCCAAGGGTTTATATGAGCCACCATGTGCTTTAGTTTATTTATTGATTGATTGATTTTGGTACTTATTGACCACTCAAATTTTCCTCGGGAACTTTGGACGGTGTACAACAAATTGCCCAAATAAACCATTTGCCGAAATAAACAGACCCCACAATAAATCAAATAAAAGAAAAAGATAAAACAACAGTCTCTCTCTCTCTCTCTCTCCCCCCCCCTCTCTAACAAGTTTGCATCTCATGACACCCCAAAGACCAACTAAAGGTTCTTTTAGCTCCTTCCAGTCCAAACGTGAACATCCCCATAAGATATGATCCTACGTTCCATATATACCTGTAGGATAGTTAGCATTATATGTTGAATGATGTGTCCTCCACCTCTCCCCCCCCCAATTCTTTTAAAATCTGGCAGAGTTGCAGCGAGATATTCTGAGTTCATTACTAATTTCATAGTTGTGAGAACAACATGACTGAACAGACCCCACACTCCAGATCCTTAGGATCTCTGTGTTTCTCACCATCTAATTATTCCTTTTAAAATCCAGAAAGTTTTACAAAACAAGAATAAAACACAACAGGACAGTATACAGTATATCGATTCTTTTTCCTTGTTGCATCGTGCAGCTACCAGTGAACAATTTGACTGGTTGCAGTTGTTGCGATTAAGTTACTGAAAGCCCAGTTTAAAACAGCCATTACCTACACAGCAGGTTTCTAAAGCAGAATTTCCTGGATGTTAACCGTGCAATGTGAGTTCTGAAAGAAAAGGCAATTTTAAAGTACAGTACAAGTATATCCCTCATTTCGTATAACTGATTTCACTTGTGGAATTTTTGCCAAGGTTCTAGAACTGTTCAAAGTTAGATGGGAATCTGTTCACATAAATGGAAACCCCATTCTACATTCTTCCTATAACAACTCTCATAATCAGACAGCTAGCCCAGATTCAGACACCCCTAACATCTCTTCCCTCCTCTTCTTCTTCCAACTCACATATATACATATATCTTCTGTCATTCTCTAGTTGGTTGACTCTCTCTCTGGTTCTTCCATAGCCAATCACAACTCTGTCGGGTGTTAATGGGTAGACTTTCCCATCCCAGTTCTGGGGTCCATTGCAGTCATAAATACAGAAAACCAGCAAGATCTAATTTGAGTGAGCTACCCAAACCAGAAATTGCAAATCAAAATTGAGGGTGGTTTGCATCTGTAGTTTAGAGGGTTCACTTCAAGCTGAGTTTCCTTGCATGGACATAATGGAAAATTATCGGCTGACTAAAATAGGGATGAAAACTGACCACCCTGATTCACCCTGGACATACCTGTTCTTTCCACATTGTGAAAACTGAGTAGGATTGGGCCTGGTTAGGATTTGGATAGAAGACTATCAACAATTTCCATTTAGAACTAGAAGAGAAGTCTGAATGAAACCTGGAGGCCCACTGCAAATTGCAGCTGACCATACTGGACTAGATATACCCTGGGACTGAGGCAGCTTCTTATTTTTCTATATACCATATAGACAGTAAAGATCTGGGACAATGCAAGATAGCTACCCCGACTTAAGAGTAGTTCGACTTAAGAGCATGCATTCGGGACAGATTAAATTCATAAGTCGAGGTACCACTGTATAAGTAAACAATCCGATACCGCTTCCTCAGAGGTACAGTAGGAGTATGACTGGATGATAAGTGTCAGGAATCTTTCTCTAGGATCCATATAAAGGGGGCAGAATAATAAATAATGAATTACATGTTCAATCTGATTGCAGTGGAAAACACAATATTGTCACAGTTAACTGAGCAAGATGACCAAAGGCCTGACTCAGTATATAGCATCCTCCTACTCGCCTATGGGAATGGAAGAAGGAGTTAACAGGATGCAGGTCACATCCTTTTCAGGTTCTTCTGAGTCCAGATATACTTGTATTGGAATCTCTGCTGCCTAAAAGGTACTAATTTAAGATGAATCTTCATGACATCCAAGTAATGCAAATTAATTCTCATATTATGCCATTAGACTATTTATGAACACCCACTGGCTGCTCATTCATTGTGACTCATCTCAAGTGCAAATGAGTAGCCATTTAAATAATTAGTATAAGTTAGAAGGCAAAAAACCAAAAGATCAAGATCCCACAAGGAAACATGTCAAATTAGGGGCATCTAGATTGTTCATTTTCAAATAATGATTATGGATCCATTGCAATACTTACCTAAGATGGGCAAATAATTGGCTAAATTACTAGGAGAACTTTGAAATATGTTTTTAAAAGGAATTATTACTTTCTGTTATTACTTCATTGCTTAACAAAGCTAGTTAGATTCTGCACTAGAGGTGGGCATAAAGTATTTCATGCCAATTTGTACATTCCCTACATCCCCCCACCAACTAGCAACCCTCAGTGGCCACCCTCTGTTGCCAGCCATCTAGCCTAAGCAGGAGTTGGGCTTCCCTTCCCTCACCAGTTAGATGGTAAGAATCCTTGTGTTACTTCCCAGATCCCATAATGGAAATACAGTAGGACCCTGGTATCCGCTAAGTTTCGGTTCCAGGTCTTCCCGTGGATAACAAAAACTGTGGATAAGAGAGAACACCACCCACGCCCAAATTGCTGTTTTGTGACAGTAGCTTGCTTAATGGCTGCTGTTTGTGACAGTAACTTGCTTTATGGCTTCTGTTTTACAACAGTAGCTTGCTTTACAGCTGCTGTTTGTGACAGTAGCTTGCTTTGTGGATGCTGAATTATTTATTGAATTTATTCCTCTACCAACTGTAGATAACTGAGTGGTTAAAGAATCAGTGAATATGGGGGGTCCTACTCTAGTTAGAAATGTAAGTCACAATACAAAGAATATACTGTAGGTGTACTGTTACTTTAGGAACATAAAATATGACTATGGACAATTTGACTTTGCATAACATTATCATAACTAGCATATTAAAATATAGTGTATCCAAACAATTATTACAAACAGAATTTACTTTTAAAATAATATTTATTTGTCATTGTAAATAACAAATGGAGTACTAAACTGTTTACTAGTTTATGTGGGACAAAAAAAACCTCTACAAAACAATGTTTAAAAAATCAGAATTAACAATTATCCATATTTCCTTTCCACAGCATTAAATAATAATAAAAATCTCATTCTCATAAAAAGATTTAATGGTGGGGGGGATGTATAGAAGGGAGTGGGACTAAATTTCAGTGCATGGGCATAAAGTTTAATTAGAATCAGTTTTGCTGCTCTGTATTTTCTTCCAGTGCTTTGAGCCCTAGTGAAGAGGACAGAACAGAACCAAACATACCCACCTATATGTAAAAACAAAAGTGAAACCTTTTCTTTTTCTTTTGGCAATAGCAGCACCTCCTAAAAAGGAAGAAATGCATTTTGTTCTTTTTGGAGAGTTCCGTTTGTAACCGAGGACTTGCTTGTCCTGGGTGCACAGAAATTAGAATAATCTGATACTATGCATATTTTTTAGAAAGGATTTGGAAAATATTTGAACACCCTGTCTTAAAATATTTTATTCATCATGTTAAAATAAAACATTCCATAATGTTATTATTTTTATTTTTTCCATTTTTCCATTTTTTTCAGGGGCGAAACCAAAAAAGGCTCCACGAAAAAAGGGGGAATTTTTCCCTGATTTTTTCTGGGGTTTTTTTTCTGTGTGTTTTTTGTTTTTGTTTTGTTTTGCTTTTGTTTGTTTTTTGCCCGCCCTTCCCATCTCTAGTCATTGTAGACATCTTGCCATGTAAGTGGCAGTAGGTCAAACTGATGTAAGAACACTCTTTATACAACTAAGTTTTCCAGCTTCTGAAGAGAAAACTGTATAAACCATTACTCGTATTCCAGTTAAGTGGGAGATAACAGCCTGGCTCTTTTCTCTTGTGTGCTGTCATGACACCAGGCATAGAATAAAGCAGGTACAACCAAGAGCCTTATGGAACAGCTCCAAGATACCTCTACCAGTTACATTCCCCCTGAGAAATGATTGTCCTGCTGAATATGAGATTATGTCTAATTCAAATTTCAGTTTCTCTTTGTCACTAATGGACAAAGAAGGGGAGCTGGCCAGATCTTCCACATAGGTATAGTTGATGATCACTGCATAATGTTTTGGCTGGTAGATAACAGATCTGAAGTATCACTTCCATCTTCCATCTTCTTATTGACTATACTGAAGAACTTGCAGCCTCCTTAGGCTTTGTGTTGCTGAGCTACATGGATGAGGCAGTGAAGGCCTATTTTAGCTTTAAATCAGTATTCATTTAGTCTCCATTGGCTGATTTTTATTAAAGGTGAAGGGAGATTGGGGTGGGGGAATATGAAATCCTCATTTGGAAGTAATTACTGCCTCTTTCTCCTGGTAATATACAGAACCTGTCTTTTTCAAATCTTCCTTTGCTGGGCAATTTTACTCCCACAAGGTCTTCCACATTGAAACAGAGTGATGTATATAATAAAGTTTCCCCCTTTGTATTGAAGATGACTGGTCATCAAATTGTTCTCCTTTCATATATGCTTTTTATCTGTGACTATTACTTAGAAAGATGTGGTGGAGGAGAAATAGTAGTTGAACTAATTCACAACCCAGAAAATTGAAGAAGGCTTTTATTGTAACTAGATGAAAGAAACATAATTTGGTAATCATCTAGGAGCTCCTTCTTTGATATTTTTAGCCAAGTGCATTCTGAATGGCTCTGCATTGCTACATATAATCACTAAATGAAACATAAAACTTACTTCAACTGTCCTGCAAAGCATGGCAACTGCATATTGAAGAAAACACAATATGGTAACTTCTCATTGATCTTATATTGGCAGAGCAAATTGACAATCTGTAAGGCAGTTCTAAAAACTGGAGCAGCCCAAAGAAAAACAGAGCTTTTAAACTGGGATTCAAGTCAGCACCAAATATGACAAGGTGGTAGTGGACAGTTTGCTCTTGCTCTGTGCCAAATTTAAGGGAGGGTTTTTGAGGTATAATTCTTTTTTAAAAAAGGCTGCTTCACCCCAGATATGCGATCACACATATTGAAAAGAGAAATCTTGAAAGAGAACGTCTGCCCTCACCTGCTTTCCCCATTTGGAAAGACCCTAGGCTGCAGGGGGTAGTATATCAGTCCTCAAAAAATCCCTTTCAAAAGGGAAAAGCAACTTCTTTGTTAGAAGACTGAGCATGTGTGGTGTACACTAACTAGCAGGAGCTTTGCAAAATGAAGCCTTGTATACATTGGTGGGGGTATTTAGAAAGGTCAGAGAAACAAACAAAAGATACCTTTTTTAAAGTAGTAAAAAAATTGCATTCAAGAAAGTAATGGAGTGACTGCTCAATAGAAAGAGGGGTATTTTGCCATATATCTTCAGTAAACATCCTTTCAGGATTTCTGAGACCCTTCTCAACTCATAATTTCTCAAAAAGGAAATCAGCACCAGCTCTGGGGCAATCTGAACTTTTGACACTCCCAGTCATGCAACTAGCTGACTGTTAGGTAACTTTTTAATTCCTTCTTGGCTAAAAGAACTTATCAGAACCATGCTTGCAAGTGAATTTTGCATCTGATTGTAAAAATGAAAAAAATACTCATTTTGAAAATATTTTTAAAATTATACTTTTAAAAATACAGAACATTACTGTTTTTTGCTTTGTGGTTGGGAATGATTTTAGTTGATATTAGCAGAGCTTTCATACCTATATCCTGGCATAATCTCCTGTTGTAGTCTCTATTCAACCCATCTCGGCTGTATACAATTGCTCAGTAATTTTAAAAAAAACTTCAAATACATTATGTGCCATCAAGTCACTTCTGATATATGGTGAGTATATGAACTAATGACCTCCCAAATGTCCTATCATTGGGAACTCTACTCCAGTCTTGCAAACTTACAGCATTTCATGATTTCCCCCTTCTCTTCCTTCTATCCCCACTCTGCTTCCTAGCAACCTGCCATTCACAAAGAGACACCAACAAAGGGCGAAATTCCAGAACCTGACTCCTTTTTCTAATCAGGTTCTTACCCAATTCTAATCAATTCTTACCCAAACACAGAGCAACTTGTCACGGAAGATTTCCAACAAAGACTCTAAGTATCTTTTGCATGAAGCCAAAAAGTAATAAAATACCTAGAACCATTGTTCTCAACCTGTGGGTCCCCAGATGTTCCTGGACTGCAGATCCCAGAAGTCTTCATCACTAACTGAGCTGGCCAGGATTTCTGGGAGTTGCAGTCCAGGAACATCTGGGGACCCGCAGGTTGAGAACCACTGACCTAGAAGAACTGGTAGTGAGCACAAGAGGGACCAGGGGTTCTCAACATTGTGTTACCCATGTGTTTGTGAACTGCACCTCTCAGAAATTTTGACCAGCACAACTAGTGGTGAAGGGTCTGGGAGTTGTAGTCCAAGAACTCTTTGGTTAACCTAGTTTGGGAGCTACCAATCAAGACAAGATCACCTGCTGTATACGCATTACTACCATTCAGGCTGCCATTTGCTATGTAAACTTGGCATCCTTTTCCTGCTGACCATGTGGGCACGATATTTTGAATTGTGCATATCAAGGCAAAATATCCCATATTCATAAAATGGAGGGTGGTGGGTTTTTTGGACTCACCTTTTAAAAACATGTACCGTTAACACTATTTTCTATTTTAAATATAACTGCTCTCAGAAAATTCCACCCACTCATCAGGAGTTATTGTGGAGTGTCTTTATTCTGTATGTTGTTCCTCCTAAATGGTTTTAACCTGAAGATTGAGCCTGGGACATTAGGCTAAGTTATCAGCTATCTCAGGTGGTAGATTATGGGGGAGAAGAAGGAAAATAATCAGGTGCTGGAGGCCAGAACTGTGGTTGCTCTCAAGCCAGTGCTTGGATGTGTGAAGTTGCTGACTTCTTCCAGGAAGAGAACGAGCAAAGAGTTAGGTAACCTACTTCAGGGTTAGATCCCATGCTGTGGTTATCAGAAGCTTATTATAGCTGGGGGAGACATTAAGAAGCTGTGCTTAACAGCTGTGATACCATCCATGCAAGCCATATTTCAACCCAAGCTGCTATAAAATTTCTCCTGTGACATCAGAGCTGTGAAAAATTGCAAATCTGAAGTGTAGAAAAGTTCCCCCCTGCAGGAGTAATTGGGTTTTCTTTTTTTCTTTTCTTTTTCTTTTTGGCAATTGACATTTAGAAAGTTGTTTCTTTAAATGGCCAGCCTCTCTTTCTTCCTTGGCTTTCCCTGGCATGACTGAAGGAATCTAGTGCAGAAATAATGGCTTACTTCAGGCTTCATCCTCAAGAGCAAATGAAACAAAGGGGATGGTGGAGTTGCCTAGGATAAGGTGATTTCCTCTATTCCTCCCATGCCTGTGGGTTGGTTTATATGTTCTGTCCCTTACTCACAAAGCTTTCATCCCCAATAGAAAGAAATCAATACAGCCTTGCATAATCCATGGCCTGTACTCTGGAGAAGTTCAGGTTGAGAACCATTTGCCAGTCCTTGTGCAATCCCTCCCTTGGTGTGGTTCTTAGTTAAACTTACAAGAGTGTCCCCACCATTCTAGTATGCCAGAGTAAAGACTTTGCTTGGTTCTAAGGAGGTTTGCCCTGTCCTTAATAGAAGCTTCAGCTGACAAGCCAATCCCTTCTCTCTGGCTTTTTCCAGTCCAGAATAATGACCAGGAAGGCTCTGCTGACATTTGGCCAGCTGCCTTCCCTCCATCTTTTCCTGTGCTTCTTTAACCCTTTCCCCTTGCCTGAGCAATTTCAGCCATCTTAAAAGAGACCGGCAGCTCACTTTCATCATGCCAGCTGCCTTGCACACTCACCCCTTCACAGGGCCACAAAGTCTCATCAGGGTCTGTGAAACTAGCCTGTTGCCCCAGGTGTGATGAGGTGCACTATTGCATCTCCAGCACATGAGGAAGAACTCAAATAGGCAAGCCAATGTCATGCAGTGGTCAGAATGTTAGTCCAGGGCTTGCAAAACCCAGGTTCAGTTCCCCACTTGGTCACAGCCCAGACATACTGTACTGTATCTCCACAGTATGACTCCTCTTTTCTCTATCCTGCTGCACCCTCAAAGGAGAGAGCAAGGAGAACTTGATCTATGCTGGAAAATAGTATGTGGCTTCATCTTAGTCAAGCTGTATCTGCACATGCCATAAGATTGCCCAGTTGGGCCAACAGGGTCTGCCCAGGGTCTCTGTCACCTTTTTAACAACACCTTGGATTTTCTGTATTGAAAGCTTGGGCTTTATAAATGAGATAGGGTTCCTCACCAAGTAATGGTGGAATCCAGTAGGTTTTGTCTCTACAATCTGTGCTGGGACACATTTTGTTAGCCAGTGAGGTCGATCCATTTGCTATCTACCATTTTGCCCTGTTGATTTATGTTGCTTCCCCCCCCCCCAGTTTTGGTGTTTCTGTTTTGTTTTAAATTATTTTTGTTATCTTAAAATTGGAGCTGTCTCTGGATGACTCCCCCACAAAAATACTACTACCATCCATTAGTACAAAAAGCATACAGCTCTTGTGTTACACTGATGTGTGCTTCTTCCCCCCCCAGCTATATCTGTGCCTATAATCAAGAATTGTGCAGAATTCCACAGAGAATAGTGCCCACCAACTCAAGAAGGCTACTTTGCAGCACTTAGTCATATTGTCCCTAATAATAACCACACTTTAAAATGCCCCAACAGAAAACAACCATTTTTTCTTGATCTAATAAATAGAATCACTGTGAACAAAGTCAAAGGAATAATCAAGTTGCCCAAACCAGTATTTTTCAAGTAAGTGGAATAAAGAGCAAGTAAATAGTGCTATTATTCCTCCTACTCAACAGAGATATTTCATTCAGTTTATATAAAGGGACGCTTGCATCATTTCAGATCTGAGAGCCTAATAAGATTCTTTCTGCGGCAATTTTTTGCCTACTTTTGTCATATTTGCTATTATACAGGGAATACTAAGTATCCTAGTATGTGCTTGATAAATTGTCATTTCTTTTTCATTACAGAAATCCTTAGAGACGTCAATGAAGAACATGGAGGAATGAGATTGGACTTTACCACAGAAAATTAGTTTGTGTTCCGGTGAAGAAAGGTATCATCACTTCAGTCTTGTTGTTTATTGCCATGATGAGAACTTATAATTGCTTCTGGCTCCTCTTCTGGATTGGTCATCCACGCCAAAGTGCTTCTGCATCACTGTCAAAAAGAACTAGTGGCTTTCTAGAAAATACTAAGATCTTGGATCTATCTACAAATAACCGGAAAGAGAGTCATCGTTCCAAAAGAAGCTGGATGTGGAATCAGTTCTTTCTCTTAGAGGAGTACACAGGTTCAGACTATCAATATGTTGGCAAGGTAAGATGTTTTTCAGCTCCTCTTATTCTGTATTTTTGAGAGGTCAAAATGGCAGGTTAAATCTAGCCCACTGGAATTATTAAAGTCTCCTGATAAATATGCTTTAAGAGACTTGAGGAGGGTGGTACAGCTGCATAACAATAGAGGAAAATGAAATACAGTATGATTTAACGTACATAACAATAGCCACAATATGTTTTGGACGAAATCTCCAATTAAATTTTGTCTGTCTTTTACATAAAATCTATTTAGCTGCATTAATACATTCTATTTTGCTCAGTCAGCAACACATGAAATTAACATTTGTCCCTTAATTTCAAACAAGATACATTGATCCATCTTGCTAGAATATATCATTTAATGCTTTGGATATTTAACACTGAACAATTTTGTTCTCTACTCATATCACAACACTATCCTCATGTATGTAAGGATGAAAGTAAATGTACAGGGTTCTTTGTAGATGCTGAAAATGCTAGTGTATGCTTAGCTTCAAAACACCATCAGGAACTGTTTCTTCTTGCTTAAAATGCTGGCTTCATTCTAAGATTTTCTTGATATTTGGAAATATTGTACTATAGTTCTACTAAAATCTTGAAAAATGCTTGATGTTGAATATAGCATGTTATTCCCTAGTCATAAACTAAATCATGGCAGAGAATTCTCTTATACCTGAAGGGTAAGAGTTAGAAAATAATTTAAAAAACTGAAATATTTTCAACTCCCTCCATATGGTGAATGTGAACTGCTGCCAAACAATCAGACTGGCGATATTTTAAAAACTCGATTTTGCTTTCTGTTATGCCACAGATGATTCACATAGGCATTGATGCCCTACAGTAGCTGTTATTTTTGGAGAGTTTCCATGAAACATATCAGTGAAAGGGGAACATTTCATTTTTAAAAATCAGTAACAAGCAAGATTTGTAAAATGTATATTTGAATGTACAGTGGTACCTTGTGTAAAGGAATTAATTTGTTTCAAATGAAATTATGTTAAGCAAATTTTCCTTTATACAAATTTCCCATAGGAATGCATTGAAAACAGATTGATCCCATTTTTATGTTGTACAGATTCGCCTCATAGGCGATTATGTTAAGCAAATTTCCCCTATCTCCGGAATTTTTATGTTGTACAAATTGTATGTTATACAAACCGTTTTTTATACAAGGGTCCACTGTATGAGATTTAATGTATAACTTATCTTCTAAGGTAAAAAATAATGGCAGAATATTGCATGAAAAAATATGACTTTAAGAGCTGCATTTTCTGGTCTCAGGAGAGTTGGTCACCCTTTTCAGCCTGACAAATTAAAACAAAAACATTTTATGGTCTTGTGAGGATTGTAAGAGATCCAGTGTTTGTAGTGGATAGAGTTATACTTTAGGATTCTGGAAAACTGAGTTCAAATCCTCACTTGGCTGTGTAAATTCACTGGGGCATGGCACCACTCAAATTACTCCTTAAATAATCTGGCATAGCTTGAAAACCCTAGTAGGGTCATCACAAGTCAAATACATCTTGGCAGCATATAGTTATAATTATTTCATAATTATTAATAATAATGGTTGTGAACATACTTTTTAGGCTGGTGTGTGCTATTATATAGCAATATCTACCCAACGTACACTCTGATTCTGAATGCATAAAACAGGTCATTCTATTGAAAACAGTGGAACTTGGCATCATGGAAGATAGTAAGACTTAAACCATATGGCCACCCATTTTTTAAGAAAGAAATACTGTACATGCTGCATTTCAAGCTGTTATTATTGATATGCTATATAGAGATGGGCACAAAATGAATATTTAATTCATTTCGTTATTCGTTATTCATTTCATTAGCTAATGAAACGAATAACAAACTAATCCATCAAAGAAAAACAAAATGAAACGAAATGGAAATTTCCATTTGTTGATTTGGTTTTTTGTTCCTGGCACTTAAACCTTGAGTCCCGACAAGTGGAGTCCTCCATGAGATCCCCTTCTCTTCTGCTGGATCTTCTGGCCCTGGGCGCTTGGAAGCAAAATAAAAAATAAAATAAAAAATGATGCCAACCAGCCGGCCCCAGCCAGCAAAAAAAATAAAGAAAAATAAACCTAGGTCTGGCCTGTGGGACAGCCGGTCCTGGGCCAACTAGAACTTTATTTTTTTTTTTAAAAAAATGGGACGCGCGGGGAAGCAAGCGCCTCTCAGCTGTGAAAAGAAAAAAAAAAGCCCCTGGAAAATTTTGTTTAAAAAAATTATTTAAACATTTTTAAAAGTGTCAATCCAGCCTGGGAGCAGCGCAGAAACAAAAAGTTTAAAAAACTAAAAACAAAAAAGAAACAAAATACGAAATGAATTTTTTTTAAAAAAAGTTTCGTATTAACGAAATGAAATGGGGGAAAAGAATAACGAAACCAAATACCATTTTGGTGTTTGGCCCATCTCTAATGCTATATGTTACATAATCTGACCACTCCCATCTGTGATGCATCTTTGCATATATTTGTTATTTTGTGTTTGTCTACAAGCCCTTGAATGAAGGGAAACATCCTCAGTCAGTGATTTGCAATGAGTGCTCCAGATGTTGTTTGCAAATACCACACATGAATCTGTCCCTGTCCTCTTTGGAGTGAATGAAAACACCACTGCAGAAAATAACCCGGCATGTATTTTGATTTTATGTGAACCGCCCTGAGTTCCCGTCTGGGAAGTAGGAGCGGTATATAAGTGTGAAAAATAAATAAATAAATAAACACAGCTATGTATAATAGCGCCAGTGCCTATTATGAAGTACTGTAAAGCCCAGAACACCAAGAGCAATCTCATGTCATAAGAGTTCTCATATCTGAGAAGTGTTAATGTGGTAAATGGTAAATTTAATTTGTTTGACTCCGGAAGGAGATTAGACACGTTTGTGGACTATTAATGATTGTGCCCTTTACTGAAATGAAAGAATGGCAATTATAATACAAAATTGTGGTTCCCTACCTTCTCCCTTGATCAGGATATCTTATGTTGGACTACTTTTGACCCTGGAATGTGTTTCCCGAGGAACAATTTGAACTGCATGCTATATGGGAGACATATTTAGGAGTGATACCTTGTAGTAAGGAAAATCTCCTTCTTTGAGAGGCTTAAGTAGCAATTCCTATAATTTTGGGAAGGTGTTTTTTAAAGACCCATATATAATTGTAAGGAGTTTGTGAGTCCAATGTATGTAATTTTTGACTTTTTGTTTTTGGTTTTTTTATTTATATTTAAATTATCTTACCTTACATTGTTCAGTAAACAGACACTTTCATTTATCACCCCTGTTGTCTGTACTTTTCAAGGTAGAGAAGTTCCTGAAAGGTAATTGCACTCATGTTCCACATCTTTTTTGGGCTTTCTGGGAACCTAATAATTTGTTTTTATATTGTTATGTTAACTGTTGTGTTGATTTTAGAAGAACCATATGACTCAGTCTAACAAAACAGCAGTATTAATTCCAATGCTATAACAATCTGCAAAGAAATCAGTATGTGGAAAGTGCCCCTTTTCAACTCCAACACCACTTGTACTACTTGAGGTGTTCTTTGTTTTGCCGCTCTCTTAAACCTTATGGACAAAACAGTTTCAAAGTGGTCTTGACCCGTGGTGCTTAGAGCATGATCTCTCTCCACAGGGCATTCACACGTTCTCTCAGAGTAGATGGCCACTTCTCGTACTTGCCAATCAGCTGCTCGGCCACTAGTCAATTTTATTTGACATGCAAATGAAAGTAAAAGTGAAGTGGCTGAAAGTACTATTTAACAACAGAACTCAGATTATACAGTAGCTGCGTTTTACTTCAATGGCCTGGAACAGGCTGGAATTTTAATTAACATACACTGATGTGGGTCTGAATGGGAGGTCTCATGTCTGGAATATTTTAGGGCTGAGGTGAAATACCATTTTTTTTGTTTGCTTGTCTTGCAGACTATGAAGGGAGATCAGTTTTTGGCAAGTCATTTTCTGGGGAAAGGATACAAACTTAACTACTGTGTGTTTGCATTTAGAACGTTATATATCCAATCCTCCATTATGAAATCTCAGGGCAGAGCACAAGGACAGTTGTTCAGTCGTTCAGTCATGTCGGACTCTTTCTGACCCCATGGACTAGAGCATGCCAGCCCCTCCTGTCTTCTACTGTCTCCTGCAGTTTGATCAAATCCATGTTGGTTGCATTGATGACACCATCCAACCATCTCATTCTCTGCTGCGCCCTTTACTTTTGCCTTCAGTCTTTCCCAACATCGGGGACTTTTCCAAGGAGTCCTCTCTCCTCATGAGGTGGCCAAAGTATTGGAGCCTCAGGTTCAAAAATCTGTCCTTCCAGTGAATATTCAGGGTTGAATTCTTTCAGGATGGATAGGTTTGATCTCCTTGCAGTCCAGGGGACTCTCAAGACTCTCCTCCAGCACCAGAGCTCAAAAGCATCGATTCTGCCGCGATCAGCCTTCTTTATGGTCTAGCTCTCACTTCCATACATCACTACTGGAAAAACCATAGCTTTGACTATCCGGACTCTGCTTTTTTAAGATGCTAAGTTTGCCATCACTTTCCTCCCAAGAAGCAGGCATCTTTTAATTTTTTTGCTGCAGTCACCATCTGCAGTGATCATGGAGGTGATGGACCAGTGGCCAGGATCTTAGTTTTTTTATGTTGAGCTTCAGTCCATTTTTTTTTGTTCTCCTCTTTCACCCTCATTAAGAGGATTTTTAAATCCTCATCACTTTCTGCTATCAAAGTATTATCATCTGCATATCTGAGGTTGTTGATATTTCTTCCGGCAATCTTAATTCCGGCTTGTGATTCATTCAGTCCTGCCTTTCACATGATGTAGTCTGCATATAAGTTAAATGTAAAAATAATAATAATTAAAACATGAAGTTATTTAATACTTAACCATTTAATACAAGATAATTTAGAAAATTTAAAACCATTGAAACCATACTGCATGTATTACAAAGATCTCCTCAACCTATCCAAACCATGATCTTTATACACTAAAGACTCTGTTAAACAACCATAATTTAACCTGGTGCCAAATGAAACAGACATTGGTGCCAATCAGGCCTCTGGTCAAGAAAAATGCATAGTGAAGATTCGACAGCATTACAGCCTTCTCCCATGTCTCCTCATAATGTGGCATTCTCAGTGGTGGGACATAAAGGAGCCCTTTCCCAACAGATCTTAATAACTTGGCATGGACTCATGCATGCACACACACACAGGTGCAAAATATGTACTGTGTCAGAGATGCTGCAGGGTAATAAAACAAAACCAGGAAGACTGGAGACACATTATCTTGTGGATGCAGCCTTCTGAAACTTAGGGTGTTTACTTGAGCACACATTTCTCCTTGCAAAAGAATTGCATCCACACTTTTCCCCTCAGAAAATAAGAAAATGTGTGTTCATCAGAGAAATACATTTGAGATAAGAAAGATAATGGAAGCTCTGTTCCAGTTAAATAAGTTGGAGATGTCAGGGATTAAGGCACCTCTTTCATCTGTAGAGAATAAAAGCAAGATGGCTCCTCCTTAGAAGAAGGAGAACATCTTGCTTTTATTCTCTTCCTCCTTAGAGGAAGAAAGAGAAAGATGTGAGAAGGTAAGAAGTTATATCAATGGGAAGCAGCTCCAATTAATATAGGACTAGGAGCTTGAGGAAATTAAAATATCAGCCCCCACTGGGATGCAGTGACCGAACAACATGATAACAGAGGCATTGTAGAACATTAGAATAACTTCAGTAAAAGGCTGTGGCTAGCAGCTGTCCAAGGAACTGCTATTACAAGTTAGGATTGTTAGCAGTGCAGTGTATTACCCCACAGTACAATGCAGAATGCATTTATATATAATAGTGGTTCTGTTGCTTTACAAGCCTTGTTCGCTTAAGCATCTGACATTGCAGCAGACATTGTGATTATGTACTTTATCTATGCGGCCCCAGGCACCGGGAGGCCTCCCCGCAGCCTTGGAAACCCCTTCCGCTGCCTCCCAAGCACTCAGCTGGCTTAGGGAGGGCAGTGGAGGGCAAGTCCAGCCCATTCCACTGCCTCCTGAGTGCTCGGCCAGGAGGCTCAGGCCACACTGGGCCTGCTGGAGGCTGCCTCAGTTGTGAGGTGAATACAGCCCACGACCCTGGCCCACCCACTGGGTCACTGACTGCGCGAACCCTGTGTCAGGCAAGGAATATAAGACAACCCGATTATAACCCCTCGGCTTATACTCGAGTCAATAAGTTTTACCATTTTTGTGGTAAAAACTGCCCTCGACTTATGTTCAGGTTGACTTATATTTGAATATAAACCACTTGCCTGGTTTCCCTCCTGTGAGATTTTGCACTTGAACTCTAACCCCTTGTGTGTTTGCTCAGAAATGCTCCTCACAACATTTTTAATCTGTAAATTTTAATAATAATACTGTACATATTTATGAGAGCCAGCTGAACATGTGAAATACGTTCTCTTGACAAGAGTTTCATTTGATATGCATGTGGGTATAGAAGTGTGTGTCGGGGATTTGAGCTGTACGGCTCTTCTCACATATGAAGAACAATTTGACATAGCAATCACCACAGTGAGCATGTATGTATTATTTACATTTTGCTTCTAAAGTTTATTGTTTAACTTTATTTTTATTTATTCATTTATTAAATTTATACCCAAGCCATCTGGCCCCTCTGGGCAACCAGAGGCCTTTGCTGTAGAAAAAGCCAAGGTTTTAGACTGAAATTTGTGAGTAATTCTGAACCCATCTCCTCAATTTAGCCCCTCAAAATTTTGTTTGAGTGAGTGTGGATTTCATGGTATCACTATGAGCTGCAGATGTACGATAGTTCTCATTCATTAAAATTCTGTTATCCTTGAATATGAACTGTCATTGTAGGAACTAAAAGCCTATTGCTTTCCAGCATTCGTATCTTTATTTAGGCATGGGAAACTGCTGGCAGAGGAATGTTTTGTAGCTTGAATTTATTTATTTATTCATTCATTCATTCAATTTATATGCTACCCATCTGACATGAAGCCACTCTGTCATAACTCATTTACAACATAAAACAAGCAAATGCAATATACAATAATACAACAATAATACAAAACAACAAATAATACATAATAAAACTATAATTAAATCAAATGACAGTCATAAAAATCAGAACTAGTGAGATAGGTTAAGGGCAAACAAGGATGGATCACAAAATCAACAAAACAAGGATAGTAACCAGGGAAAGCAGATTTAAATAACCACTCTCCAATCGTTTCTTGAAGACATGCAACGTGGAGGCCTGGCAGATCTCTGAGGGGAGCTGGTTCCACAAAATGAGGAGCCGCCACCGAGAACGCCCAGTTCCTTTTTGTTGTCTTGCAGGCCTCCCTTGGTGTCGGCACCCTCAGATGACCTACCTGCAACGAACGAGTTCTATGGGCAGTATTCTCGAGTAGGAGCAGTTCTGACAGATAGCGAGATCCTAAACCATTTAGGGCTTTGTATGTTAGCGTTAAAACTTTGAAGTCAATGCAGTAACAGATCAGCAGACAGTGCAGTGCGGCCAACTTAGGGGTAATGTGGAAACAAACTTTTCATGATTTATAGATGGCAGGAATATTCAGACACTGCCCAATGTGTTATGTCTTAAGCAGCAATTAGGAAGGAAGTAAATCTTCCAAATAAATAGCTAAGATTGCTCCTTCTTCTAAAGATTCTCCTTTGATGAAAGAATTGTGTCACAGCATTAAAATGGCTAGAATTACTTCATCCCTCTCAATGTGGTTGTACTTCAGTCACCATCCTTCTGGAGGACTGAATTGTGATCATTTTCATTTCACATACTCTCATTCTATTTGATTCCAGAGATTCCATCATACCATGCTCCATGTTACCACTGCAATATACTTGTTATGATATTCTGTATATCAATTCATTCATGAATAAATGGCATTTATACTTAAATTATAAAGAATAGTGTTAAATGAATAGTGTCTAGGCCTGATATCATCACTGGACACTTGGAGATGAAAAAAAATGCCTGTTTAGAAAAGATAATATCAAAGAGATGAGAACTGGAGAGCAAACTAAAATCTAACTTGGACCATGATTACTAAAGACACCCCACGGCAGGTGAACCGCAGATTTTCTCCACTCCATACATTCCTGGATTCAGGTGTTTCTCATTTACCCATTGGAGCACACTAATCACTACTAATGTATTTCCTTCATGCTTCACATGTTGCTGTAATTAATATCTCCACCCTCCTCCAGCATCAGCCAAGCATAAGCAGCAGAGAAGACCCTTGGCTGAAATATGGATAATATATCCCCAACTAAGCTGACAGAATACAGCAAGGAAATGTGAGAAGCCCTGAAGTTATTTTTAAAGTTATGTATTAAAGTGTGAATGGCACTTTATTTTACAAAGTATGGAGTGGACACATGGAATAGAAATGTCATTGATTCCATGGCCCTGAGCACTTCACGTCTGGCCTTCTGCAGAGTCTGAGGTGTCAGAGTGGCTCACGTCCTTGTAATTGCACAATTAGCCATGAGGCATGAATGGCAAGTGCATATATTATTGGAAGTGACTGAATGGTTAGAATAAGTATGCCGTATGCAAATGTTTTATCAATTATAGCAGAGCCTTCCCAAATCAGTTTTTAATGAATAATTGATGCTGTATTTCCATAAATGATGATAAGCACTATGTGGACAAAGTTACAAGTAGAAAACCATTTTGTTTGCTTCCCTTGTTTTAATAACCTCATGCTTAAGGAAGAGATCTAGAGATACTTGAAAGCTTGCACCTTTTGATGTGTTTTTCATTGGCCTAATAAAAACTGGATAGCTCAGTGGTTTGGGCATCTAGCTGTGGATCCAGAGGTTTGGAATTCCCCCATTGGGACTCCTTGGAGAGGAGCCAGCCTATGTACTCCTGTGTCCAAACTACACAGACCCAGGGCACTTCCAGTAGAAAGACTAGCAGACTACCTCTTACTGTTTTCTACCTGGAAAACCCTGAACGGGTTTACCATAAGTCAGAATTGACTTGATTCCATGTGATCATTATTATTAATAAAGACCCTGCCTTAACAATGTATTTTAAGACTTTTTTTTACGGCCACTATAGCTATTGCTGCTTTTCTAGGTGGTTAATGTTTATATGGTTGGTCTTCTTAATTTAAGAGTTCATTGCTCAGCATATTTTCACAGGGCTGGTGGAGGCAAAATGCTAGCTGAGGCTCCCCTGGCGAGAATATCTGGCAAAAGCAACACACTCCAATCCTTAAAGTGGCATCGCCTCATTGAGCCGGAGTGACAGAGAAACATAGTGTTAGATGCCAGGTCATCCCTGCTGCGTGAGACTCATTGGAGCAGTCAAAATTAGGATCCATGGCAGGTGCCAGCATGGGGGTAAGAACTTCTCAAAGATACCAGGTTCTGGCAGCAACCCTAATTTGATTTCATAGTAAAACTGCACAATGCAGTTATCAAAAATACATTTAAAATACCTAAACTGATTAGCCTTTTGTTTAATTAACACTGTCTAGTCTGCTTGAAGCTTTTGATTTACAAAAGGCTTCAAACTTGGGTTGAAAGCTTTTGATTTACAAAAAGCCTCAAAAGCTTGGGTTGAAATCTTCTTCATGTCCAAAGCAAGACTGAAATCCTGTTTGCCTATTGGTCTACTAAAAATGGTAAAATAAATGTGAGGACCTGCAAAAAGACAATATCCATACATGACTTTGAAGTGTAAACTCTTTGAAGTTTGAAACTCTGATCAGTTATAGAAATAATTCCTGTGCATGTGGCATTTTAGAATTCCATTGTAATGCCAGAAAACATTTATGTAAATAACCGTTGAATATCTGAAAAAAAATATGTAAATAACCATTTGCAAAATCATTACATACAATAAAATATGTCATGTTCTCTGGTGTTAGTTACTGTCTACTTCAACATACCCACATCTGTAGCAAATTAAGATATTTGCCAACTGCCTTTGTATAACAGCTTATAGCAGCTGCCCAATACACTCTCCATGTGGCCATTTAGGTTTAAACATTTGGTAAGCATGTTGTTGCTGACATCCTGTTGCTTAAAGTAGGACATTGAATCAATGCAGACTTATTGAGTCAATTCTTCCTCAACTTTGGTGAGTCATCACTAGAACTTGCAGAAGAAGCAAAGGGCATGACCGCACGGTGCAGTCAGGTCCTATACGGGGAAATTAAGGAGGAGAAGGAAGGCAGGTGGGGGGAGACCCACTGCTTGTTCACTCTCTCTCTCTCTGAGCTGATCATTTAAAATGTTGAGCAGATCTGATCAGAACTCATAGAAATGCTAGTCCTAATATAAGACAAAGTCCAAAAGCATGATGCTTAACTATGCGTGCAAAAGGCAAACAGAGTAACTTCTAATGGCTTCTTGTTGGCACTCTGATGATTTGGAAAGGATTCCTGGAGCGTTGATTGCCACCACAAGCTTATAAAAGCAGCTAGGGGGAGAATGGCCAACTGGGTGAGGGGAATGGTGAATTCCTCTTTGCAGTAGGGTAGGATTTTTAAAGGGGGCAATCAGAAGAACATTGAGCCTTTTCACACGACCCCTAAAATCCGCGGCAAATGGCTCCCAGCTCCCGAGCTTAAAATTGTTTCCCCACCAGCTCCGGAGTTTACAGAAAATTAAGTGTGACCACGCCCACCTAAGCACGTCCCAGTGCACTTTTCAAGTACCTGCTCTCCGGTGGTGAAAAATCCCTGATGCAGATCTAACGTAGTGGATGCCGGGCTCTCCTCGCTTCTGTTTGTTGTTGTTTTGCCCCCCGCCCCTTTAAGAGATTTGAATGCTGCCGGAAACAGAGCGAGACCGGCAGAACGGAGGTAAGCCAGCATTCTTTTCTTTTTTTTTCTCCCTCCCCTCACGCAGCCAGCAGCCAGGAGTGCGGAGGGGGTGGGAACACAAGAACAGCGACAAACCCCGAAGATCTCTGGTCCGAATTTAATTTGCCAGCGGATCTTAGGGGTCGTGTGAAAAGGCTCATTATTGAAAAGAACTCTACCTGGATCCCACTTTTCTGAACAGCTATTGGCCAGTTTCAAATACTCAATTTCTGGGCAAAGTATTGGAGTGTGTGGTGGTTTCTCAAACTCAAGAATTCCTGGAGGAAGTATATTATACAGTGGTTTCTCCGCCATTTCATGGTTCATATATACTGAGGTCCCGGTATATTGCAGGACTGCAGTATATGAAAGGCAAGGCCCCTGGGGTAAGCTGCTTGGGCCTATTTGAGGCCTCCTGCACTTACCCCAGGCCTGGTACTGCCCCAAGTGGGCCTCTGATGGGCTTCCCAGGCCTGTTGGAGGCCCATTTGGGGCAGTGCCAGGCCTCAGGTAAGTGTACGAGGCCCCAGATAGCCCCCCTCCAGTCCCTACCCGACCCAGCATCCGCATATCACGGAATTTCCATTATCTCCGGTCGGGTCCCTAACCCCCATAATAGGTGGGGGATTACTGTATAGACCCATTTGAATCTGGCTTCAGGTCTGATTATGGGATAGAGTCCGCTTTGGCCGTCTTCATGACCTACTCTGGGAACTGGACAAGGGGAGTTTGTTCCCATTGGTTCTGCTGGACCTCTCAGCAGCTTTCAGGATCATTGATGGTGGTATACTTCTGGACCATCTTTCTGGTGTTAGACTTGGGGGTACAGTTTTACAGTAACTTTGAGCCTTCCTGGGTTCAAGGTTCAGGGATGTAACCTGTGTTAGGTGGGGTTGTGTGTGTGTGTTGCGTCATTACAGTTGTGACCGACTCTTTGTGACTCCATGTCCATGGAGTTTTCTTGGCAGGAATACTGGAGTGGTTTGCCAGTTCCTACTCCAGGCACCTACAGCACCTGGCATATCTTGGAGGTCTCCCATCCAAGTACTAACCAGGGCCGACCCTGCTTAGCTTCTGATATCAGGCAAGATAGGATGTGCTGAGGGCATCTAGGCAGCTTAGGTGGGGTTACACTGCCCTTAAAAACTCTGCTTCACAGCTTAGTTGTTCTCCTGAATTCATCCTTGAGCCTTAATGACCAAGTTTTGTTGGTGGTCAGGAGTGTGTTTGTGCAAGTAAAACTGGTGCACCAGCTGATTTGGCTACAGTGACACTTGTATTAGTTACATCTTGCTTGGCTTACTGTAATACACTCTATCTGGGGCTGTCTTTGAAGATGGTTCAGAAACTTCAGATGATTCAAAAAGCAGAAGCCAGACTACTGACTGGGCCATTTATAGGAAGCATATAATGCCCCTGATACAAAAACTGCTACCAGTCTGTTTTTTCACCCAGTTCAAAGTGCTGGTTATTACCTAAAAAGCCTGGGGCAGCTTAGTATATCTGAAGGATGTGATCTCCCCATATGAGTCTAAGATCAAAAGAGGAGGCCCTTCTTTAGGTCCCATTGCCAGTGCAGGCACGGCTGATGGTTAAAACGCCTTCTCTGTGGCAGTTCCCAGATTATGGAATGCTCTCTCTTGGAAGGTCAGATCACTCCCAGTCCCTTCCTTTCACCGACAGCTGAAAAATCCACCTTTTCAGCTGGGCTTTTAATAACCATGGATCCTATTTTTTTTAAACTTAAGATAGCTTTTAATATTTGATATATTTTTAATCATTTATTATATTTTGATCAATTTTAATTGCCAGCCTGAAGTTCACACTGTACCACTGTACATAAATGGTGAGTAGGTTGGGAGGGTTGGTAGCTTTAAATATCTGGGCACTTACATCTCAGAGGACCTCTCGTGGACTCCAAACACCAATATTGTTGTGAAGAAGGCACAGAAGAGGCTATATTTCCTGAGAATGCTCAGGAAGATGAATTTATCTCAGCATCTACTTCTGTCCTACTAACACAGCACCATTGAGAGTGTCCTAACTTACAGCATGCTTTCATTTGAATGGGAGCAGCTCTGTAGCGGACAAAAACGTTCTACAGAGAATAATTAAAATTGTCCAGAATGTTACCGGTCTCCAGCTACCAACCCGGATGACATCTTCACATCTTGCTGTTTGAGGAAGTCACACAACATTCTGAGAGACTCTACTCATCCTGCTCATAATTTCTTCGAACTGTTGCCTTCTGGCAGAAGATACAGAACAATTAAAACTCGGACCACATGTCTTCTGAGCAGTTTTTATCCCAGAGCTATAATCACACTTAATAATGAACTTAAGGACCACCAGCAGTGAGCATTTTGACAGTATTACCCTGCCTACTGTGTAGATGCTTGTGTTTTTGGGGGGGGGGGGGGGGGGGGGGGGGGTTGTTGGGGGGGGGTAATGTTTTGGGATTTTTTAATGTGTGTGTGTTGAGGGGATTTTTTATGTGTGTGTATGAGTGTGCTGAATCTGGTCTCTGGGTGTCTGAATTTTGTTGTATGTGTATACTGTGTATATACACACAATGACAATAAATTTTTATTATGCTGTTTGACTTTCTTGGCCACAACTAAGCAACAGGATTTTGCAATTGTGAGGTAGTCGCCCCAAATGGCAGATGCTTGGGTATGTCATTGGCCCTGAAACATGTGAGAGGACAAAGGATGTTTTTAATCCGGATTGCTCTTTTTGTCCTAAAGTAGGTTACTGGCCTCAAATAGTGTCAAATTATCCATTAATATTTTGCGGCTTGTCATTTGATTTCCTGACTTCTCTTAGTTCCCACTTTTATATGCATTCATGCAAGTCCTTGTGTCTCTCTTCCTCCCTTAGTGATATTGGTTGACAATCCCTGCATTTTCACAATAGAGAGGTAACATTTGATATTGGAGCAACCTGAAGTATTTAGTAGCTACAAAGAGGGTGGGAGAGGAGGTTATTAAAAACAAACTGAACCTTTTTACATTGGCACAGTTTTACTTCAAAGATCAAAGATGTGGGCTCAGAAAAAGGCAAGGGAATCAAATCCAATGTTGTAAGATGCATCAAACACAGCTTCTCAAATTAGTTACATATCTCCTTAATAACGATTTGCTTATTTGGCGGCCCCTAGGCAGCAGTGGAATGTTCATTAAATCAACCCTCATTCGCTAACAAGAATTTCATTACAATATGCCCTCCATTATTTTCTGTCAGGTCTTCATCTAAAGTGCTTAGTGAATATAGTCAGAACTGGTATAGTGCCAAGCTGAAAATTAAAACAACCCTACACTACCAAAATGCACTCTAACATTCTGTGCTAAGAAAGCTCAACATTAGTAGATGTAATGAAATTAATACACAGTCTTCTACAAAGCCCAAACACAGTAGGTGAACAAAACTATATTTATCATACTCAAATATCTGTTATTCTGCATTATTCATATTTTGTTATTCTATATAATTCATATTTTGAGCATTGTTTGGCACTTTAAACAGAGCTAAGAAATATGTGAACCATGCAGTATTTTTTATTCATCCATCTAACCATCTAGCATAGTGCTCCATCTACAAACCAGTGCAAGATGAGGTTCTCTCTTAAGAACCAGACAGAGAAATGAAATGCTAGAGAATGTAGCAACAGGCTGTATATTTGGTGGGCAATATCCATATAGCAGCTACTGGGTTTCAGAAGTTAAAATGGATTTATTCTTGTTTTCTTGTAATGTCCCTATTTCAATGCCAGTGAACCATGCCTGAAGCCAATGCATTCTTTTGCTTCAACCTACTATATTCATTTCATCTTCCACTGCCTCCCCTTTCTTGGTTTCTGAAGTGCCTATAAACTAATCACAACAGTTCACTGAAGGAAGGAAGGAAGGAAGGAAGGAAGGAAGGAAGGAAGGAAGGAA
>JAHTLZ010000204.1:77969566-77988678 GCA_023846285.1 Phrynocephalus versicolor | reverse complement strand
GAAGGAAGGAAGGAAGGAAGGAAGGAAGGAAGGAAGGAAGGAAGGAAGGAAGGAAGGAAGGAAGGAAGGAAGGAAGGAAGGATTTACTTAGAATGCCTAATCTCACCGTGGATTTGGTTGTGTGTATTATTAATACATGAAACACAAAAAAGTCACCATCATTCTCCCTCTGAATACACATTTATCAGAGGAAGAGATGTAAATGGGTATACTGTATGTACTTTATTATTAATATGTGTGTAATTTTGCACTAAAGCTTGACAGATATCTAGCAGAGCTTGGAAAAATTACTTTTTGGAGTGCATTCCACACACATACACATACACTAGCATGTCCATTGTCCAAAAAAGTAACTTTCCAAGCTCTAATCTCTGGATGATTTGGATATAATCATTAAGTGTTTCTTCCTTGAGTACTATGTATTCTCTGTTCTATCTGACCTTGTGCTAATTACCTATCTGTTCTTCAGCTATAACACAGATTGAACAGGTTAAATTTATTGCATCAATCAGGTCTTTGTGCCGTTCCACAGGTTCGTTGGAATTTTGTGTCATGTTCTAATTTTTTAGCAAGTTAGGATGTAGATTTTGAGCATTATTTGAGGTGTATTTGGCAGTTGGTTTTGCCCAGAGATGGAGAAGGCTTTTTACAAACACTCACAATATCTCAGCCATTGGCAATTCTGGGCTTAGAGTCCAAAAGGCAAAGCAGAGCAAAACAAACCCAAGATATACCTGTCAGAGCCACCACCATTTTGTACCTGTAATAGTGTGTGTGCATGCAGGCACTTCATTTACCAATACTCATTTTTCATATGCTTCCCCAGCGCACAAACCATTTCAATGTTGCATTGATGGGCTTTAGGAGTGAATAATTTGTCTCTGTGTAGTTGGGACCTGCATTTGTCATGCAACCAACTCTGTTCCCTCCTCTAATTTTTATACAGCCCAAACGACATCGTCACTAGGAAGTATTAGTAGGTATGGGTGGACACTAAGGAGTAGCACCATGTATTTAGATGGGGAAATGAAGCAGGGAGAATGAGGATTGAGAATTCTCATGGGCCATAATACTGGCTGATGGCTGCATGTTTGTGGAACACTGGGATGTAGGACCTAAAGTCAATGGAGGAAGAATAGACTACCCCCAAAGAAGGCATGTCTAGCTGACATGCACATTACAATGGCAGACATTCTTTTCCCTGCATTTTATACTTCTTACTGAAGATTGTAGGAATGCTTCCTGGTTCTCAAGGATTTCAATATGTGCAATTTTAGAAGCAGTGGAAGAGCAGTCATACACTTTGTCTTCTCCCTGGTTTTCTTGTTGCTATTATAACCTCATCAGGGCCACGTAGCATTTGAGACTTTTTGATTGACCTTTCGGGGATCCCTTACAGATCTTCCTTCTGACTGCAGGAGAGTTCATTGTCTCTTACACAGTAGTAATTCCTGGCTCTGCTTGCTCCGCCAGTGGAGCTATCAGTGAAGAAGTGAGTAAAACGACAGAGAAGTTCCTACCTCATTAGCATACGCTGTATTAAACCAATGAATATAGTTAGTGGATTAAAGTATAAACTACCTTAATGATAACTTATAAGCCCAATTCATTAGAAAGTAAAACATGCCATAATAAATTACAGTACCTGTGTTTTCTTAACGGTACGGACATAAAGTAATGAACCCTGTAACATGACCTTTCCTATACCTGCTGCCTCCAAGGTTCTTCTTCTAAGGTAAAATATATTGACACTATCACTATGGATATCTATAAACAACTCCTCTTAATACATCCCAAAAAACAGACAAGAGATGGTTACATCCTATGATGGGATCCAGTAGGAGCCAGGGTGGCCCATGAAGATCTAGATCAGTGGTTCTCAACCTGTAGGTCCCCAGATGTTCCTGGACTGCAACTCCCAGAAATCCCTTCCAGCACAGCGAGTGGTGGTGGCTTCTGGGAGTTGTAGTCCAGGAACATCTGGGGACCCACAGGTTGAGAACCACTGATCTAGATGATGAGCAGGGATGCTGCTGCTTTCCTCTTTCCAGTAGACAAATACAGTGTTACATCTGTGTACCTAACAGAAAGTCACCCTGTACTGACACAGATCTAACTATCCTTTGAGCAGAATCCTATAACAGTATGGATTCTCTGAGAGGGGATATGATAGCTATGTTTAAATATTTGAAAGGATGTCATATTGAAGAGGGAGCAGGTTTGTTTTCCATGGCTTCAGAGACTAGGACTCGGGGCAGTGGTTTCAAACTTACAGGAAAAGAGATTCCATTAGAACATTAGGAAGAACTTCATGACAGTTAGAGCTATTCGGCAGTGGAATATGCTGCCATGGAGGGTGGTTGAGTCTCCTTCTTTGGAGGTTTTTAAACAGAGGCTGGATGGCCATCTGTCGGAAATATTGTGATGGGGGTTCCTCCATGGCAGGGGGTTGGACTAGATGGCCCTTGAGGTCTCTTCCAACTCTATGATTCTATGATTCTATGGTAAGAATCTGTTTGAGTGCTAGTACTGTGTGTACTGCTAGTACTATCTTCTTTTTAGCTGGTTACTATGCGTAAATCCATTTTATGCCACAGAAACAGTACATACTCTATATAAGTACTCTATATAAAACTGAATTCTCAATAAAGTGTTGGAGTATCTCCCTGCCTTAACCTGTTGTCCATGCAAGTAGTTGCCTGTTCAAACTATGCCTCACCTATGTGCTTGACTTGATCTAATACAAATCCATGCACTCTAAGAAGAATACAGTAACAGAATTCCTGATGATGCCACTGTAATAAGAAAAGGGATTATATTTTTCAACGCCACTCCATAATAACAACAATAATAAAAAGCTTCCTGCATGGAACAATATGGATGGATGACTGCATTTCATGCTAATTATGATTTTGTAGGGGATATTTAGTGTTTGGACCATTTAAAACTACCATCTCCTGCAAGTAGCTTTCAGTAATTCTATATAATCTGTAATTCTAGCAGCTGATTCTGCAAAACATGCCTATCAGCTCCATGGCAGAATTTTCTATGGCAGACTGAACCTGTCCATTTTATAAGATTTGTAGTACCAGAATGCAAATGAGCAACAAATTACCAAGTGTGGGTTTGCAATGGAAAGAGAGCTGAGAAATCACCTCCTTGTGGTATGTGCATACAATTTCTGAATAATTTTGAACATGTTTGGATTTTTAAAAGCAATCTTTCTCAATGGTTTCTTACATGAGCTTGGACATTTCTACTTTTCCTTCCTCCTCCTCCCCACTTCTCTTTATACAAGTAACATATATGTCTACATGATTGCTAGCATCAATCTTTCACCCTTCCACTGGGTCACCGTTGTCCATAAGGAAATTATAAGAGCTTTCTTTCAAGGGCATCCATCCGGGAGCAGTAAGAGTCTGTTACCTGCCACTGAAAGGACATGATGTTTTATTCAACCACTTCCTAGTGAAAACATTTGTGGGTTTTTAGGCTAGAGGTTGCTTTTTATTTATAGTTCATCCGTAAGAGTGCTGAGACAACAGATTCTCACTGGGGTCAATCTACTGTGATGTAGAAAGCACCAGCATTCTCTTGATGTGTTCAGGCCAATCTTTATTGAGAACCTTTCTTCAATCATTGCTCTCCAGGAGATGTCCTAGGTTTGGCTACTCAGTACTCCTTTTACATGTTCTGGTAAGCCAGTCTGTGATTTATTGAATTCTAGCTTGTTATCGTATCTGAACTGCTGTCTACAAATAAACACTGGTTGTTAGCCAAAGGTAAAAAACAGAAACGATTGTTCTGTTAGGGTGGTTAGATAATTTGTTTTCTTCTAGGCTTTAAAACTTACCTTTCAGTCTATCCTGAAATTGTGGTTTGTGCTTTTCATATATCTTTTGCTGCCCACCATGAAATAATTAAAGGAACAGGTGAGAAGAAATGAAACTGGAGGAAACAACTATCCAGGTTTTGGCAGTGACCAGGAGTACTTTTGCACAGTTAAAAGTGCCAACTGCACCCGTTTCTTGAGAGGTCTGATCTGACCATGGTGACACCTGCCCTAGCAGAAGGGATTATTATTACAGTGTGATGGTGCTGCTTTTGGGAAGTGTTTGGAAACTCCAGCACATTGAAAAAGCACAGATTTTGGAACTAGTTATAGGGAACAAATGACTCACCTGATTCAGCAGCTCCTCTGACTGCCGATCTGTTTCCGGGCATGATCCAATGTGCTGGTTTTAACATTTATAAAGCCCTAATTGGCTTGGATGCGACCCAAAATCCTTTCCAAGGTGCATGTAGCCATGCCTTTGCTCCCCTCCTCACTGGGCTTTTCCAGTCCTATGCACCTGCTATGACGATTTTTATTCTGATTACAACAGAATTTATTAAAATCAGGGGTGTGGCGTGGGGAGGGCAAGGGGGCAGGGCACCCCACGTGCAGCAATTAAGGGGCACAAAATCACCTACTGCCCCCCTGCTGCTGGCCCGCACCATCTCCAAGACCGGCTGCTGCCCTCGCAGGACCCCAGCATGGCACTTGCTCTCCTTCCCCCACTTACACCCTTGTAACGGGCGGTGGCAGGAAGAAAGGTGACCAAGGCAGTTGTGAGTGCCTGCCTGCAGGGCAGCCGTGGGAGTCTGGCCATGCCCCGAAGCCTGGGCTGGGTTGCGTCGCTTCACTCCAGTGGCCACACTCTCTCCCGCAGCCCCACCACCAGCGCAAGGGCATGTAACGATGCACTGGTTGGCGTCACCTCCCACCATGATTTCCTCCACCTTCCTCTTCCTGAGGAACTCCAGGAGTGGAAGGGTTAACCGCAAGAGGCGGAGGAAAGCGGAGAGGCCAGCAACGGGCAGATCTGAAGTTTGGCCAAGTCCTTACGCTTCAGGATACACGGTACTATTATATAATTGGTATAATATGTTTTTATATTTTTATTATTATATTATTATTATATATATGATATGATATGATATGGTATGATATGATATGATATGATATGATATGATATGATGATATTATATTATATTATATTACATTATATATGACTTTATAATATATTATATATTATATTTTGCAATGGCTAATACTTTAGTAGAAAAAGTATTACTTTTAATATGCATTCTTCTTTCTTCTTTCTTAATTCTGTTCTTCTGTTATTCATTAATATCCTCAAAGTACCATTATTGCCTTAATTATTTTACCTCAAACCATAAAAATATGCCACAAAATACAGGTTTTCATGTTATAAAAGTCATAAATTTCCTGGGAAGCATAATGGAGCCCCTTATGATCCACACCTTGTGGGGTGTGTGTGTGCAAAAACTGGGCTCTGGAAACCCTAGATATGCCACTGGTTAAAATATAGTGTATCCAAACAATTATTACAAACAGAATTTACTTTTTAAATAATATTTATTTGTAATTGTGAGTAACAAATATAGTAACAATCTCCTGAACTGTTTATTAATTTATGTGGAAGGAACAAAAAACACTCTACAAAACAATGTTTAAAAATCCAGAATTAATAATTCATATTTCCTCTCAATAGTATTAAATAAAAATAAAAATAAAAAACACATATCTCGTAAAAAGAACTAAAGAGGGGGGAAGTGTATAGAAGGAACTGGGACTAAGGCTGATACTTCACGTCCCTCTCGCTGCAGTTTGCGGCCCCACTGGAGACCGGTTCGAAGGAATGTAACCTCACATCCTTGTGGGGTCAATCCGAGTTCGAAGGAACGTAACCTCACATCCTTGTGGGGTCAATCCGAGTTCGAAGGAACGTAACCTCACGTCCTTGTTGGGTCAATCCGAGTTCATCCCGACCATGCCCCCTGAACTGCGCTCCAAGCGGGGTGAGAGATTCCTGTCCTGGAGCTAAGGAATCTTTTCAATCCACTTCTCAATCCGTGTTGAAAACTGATTTCAGCACGGAGGCAAGTTCACCTCGGCTCGAGGAAGGACGTGAAGTAACCACCCATGTTTCAATGAATGGGCATGAAATTTAATCAGAATCATTTTTGTTGCTCTATATTTTCTTCCAGTGCTTTTAGGCCTAGTGAAGAGGACAGAACAGAACCAAACACACCCACCCACATGCAAAAACAAAGTGATTTTTTTTCTTTTTCATTTGACAATAGCAGCACTTCCTAAAGGAAGAAATGCATCTTGTTCTTGCATTGGGAGAGTTCAGTTTGTAACCTAGGACTTGCTTGTCCATAGTGCACAGAAATCAGAAAAATCTGATACTATTCATATTTTTTAGAAATGATTTGGAAAATATTAGAACACATTCTATAATAAAACATTCTATAATCATTTTTTTCTTTTTTCAGTTTTTCCGATTTTTTTTGGGGGGGGGGACCGAAAAGGCTTCCGGAAAAAAACAGTTTTTTTCTGAATTTTCCGGGTGTTTTTTTTACAAACCTTCACACCTCTACTCCACACAGTGTATTATGTCCTAGTTCTCTGTTAACTCTTCTCTTCTTTTTATTACTGTTGTTTTAGTTACGGTTGTCATTGCTACTGCAAACTAAATATGCCAAAATGTGGCATTGCTAGTGCAAACTAAATATGCCCTTCCTGAAGAATCTTGTCTGCCAGGCTGTTGCTTAGTGTACTAAGCCACAACTAGAGTAAACCCATTGACTCAATGGAACCTATAAAGGACTCGGCTAAGTCCAACTGATTCATTGGGCCTACTCTAACTGTAATGCACTCTTCTAAACAGTAAGTTTTCAGCCATTCTAAGATTGTTCAGTTGAGATAGCAATTTTTCATTTTAGTTTTGTCTCAAAGAAAATGGCATGCATCAATTGAGATCTGATTTTATTTCTGAAATTTATGGCTAGAGTAATAAAGTCATTCTAAACTCTCTTCTCCTACTCCAGTGATGGCAAACCTTTTAGAGTCCAAGTGCCCAAACTGTGATTCAAAACCTACTAATTTTTTCACGAAGTGCAAATACAGCAATTTAACTTGAATACAGGTGGAATACAAGGGGTGATGTTGGGTCCCCACAAAAAGTGCTCCGAGTGCCACCTTTGGCACCTATGCCATAGGTTCGCCAATACTGTCCTACTCGTTCCCTCAATTATATGTTGAATAAACAACATTCATAATTTGCCGGTCTTCTTTTCTGTTGTGTTCCTGGTTTCTCAAATTCCACAAGGACGGTAAAGTGTTGTCTGAGATTGTAGTACATGAGATTCAAATCACGGGGATCCACATCTCTTTTGTGGAAATCTAGTGGGTGCAGAGAAAGACCTTGTGGTGTCATCCATCTTTTTTTTTCTTTTTTGCCCATTTCTGTACCATTAAACAAAACAAACAAAAGGTTATTACTTGCAATTTACTTTCTCAGGCTACTGTCTGTCAAAGTCATTTTTTGGTACTAATTCCAGCATGCCAACTTTTCCAAGAAAAATTGAGCTATTAAACTTGCACACTTTGACAGCTGCTTTTCGAAGGCACTATAGATCCTTTTAGCAGCTCTGTGCCTTCAGCATATGGCGGTATGGGGTATTTTATGAAAGCATGAGGGAGCAAGTTCCTCAGCAATGTTTCTGTCATATTCTGACATGTATTTTAGTTCAAATTGTTCCACGAATTCTTTTTTTAAAATACAACCCATTATGTTGATATTTTGTACCACACAGAAGGTACTTCTGTACCAGGCTCTTATTATTATGTGATTGCCCTGAAGGTGGGAGTCCAGAAGGAATTGTCCTTAACTATAAAGAAGCAAACTTTCCAGACATGAGGTGAAGGAAGCAACTGTGGCAACCACTCAGGTGTCCTCACAAATACTCCTTCTGCACTCCATTGGTAATGTTGAAGTCATATCAGGCTGCTGTTTCCCCCCCAGTTATGTAGATTTTATACTGGGCAGTCTCCTGTCTAGCACCCCAGCTAGCAAATTCAGTCAGCCTTGGATCTTGACAATGATACAAATTTGTAACCTACGTTTTTCCATTGTGTCCATTATTTCTCTTCCCACATAAAGTCACATGGTTAAGGAAGTCGATGGAAGATAATTGAATGATTGATTTGTGTTAGAAGTGCTTGGCAGCCTTAGAAATATTTATAAACCTAGGCAGTCACTGTTTTCTTTTTTAAGTAAAGGAGGTTTTTCCTATCTCAAATTAAATTCTTTATCTCTATAAATAATCAAAGTGCTTGTACAACCAATATGATGACCAGAAATACTAAAGGAATTTTTTTTTTCATTTTTCCCCAAGGTTTTTTCCGGGCCCTCACATCCTTTCCCTTTCATAACAAAAAAAAAAAGCTTTTTTTGGAAATCAAATTTCTCCTATACCTGCATATTTCTGTTTTTTCCATAACTCAGGCCATTCATAACTTGAAGTACAACCTCTTGTTCCTTTAGCTCGCCATTGTTCCCATCACCCAGCCACATCTTTTTTCCTTGAGGACACAATGCCTGAGCTCATCAGGCTTACTTTTTCAGTACTTTTCACTAACCTTTCAGGGTCATCTTCAATGATTCCCTGGGTGGTAGAATACAGTCCCTTGGATGCTGGAAATAGCTTTATGGGGTGATGGTAAAAAACAAACAAACACCACTTTCTATGTGCACAGCTGACAAATGCATTGCGTGCTAGACCCCTTATCCCCTTGACTGTCTTATGTCTGACTATAATGTGGCTGGTTCCTTATGTACAAAAGAGTACAACATGACAAGCAGCATTTACTGCCTACATTTCCTCCTTTCTATCTCACACTAATGGATTAGGAGTAAGGGTGCTTGAAGAATTTTATTTAATCAGCTTGTCTTAATCTGGCATCTCCCATTCTGCCCACAAGGTAGATGAAATCTGTGCTTCCAAATTCACATGCCAATAGATTGCTGTTGTTCCATTTGGAATAAATGTGTGCACATTTCAAAAATATACAAAGAAATGAAAGTTGAAATATACCCCAAATACAGTAAGACCCCTATATTGTATATGGGGTGCTGTATTCAAGCCCTCCATACTTTATTTGCGGGGGGGGGGGGGGCTTGAAACTGATCCCCTGCAGATACTAAAAAGGCGGGTTATTGCAAACACTTCTTTAATAGCGAATGCTGTACACACACAAACTGTTTTTATTGTTTCAGACCATAGGCGTTTGCAATGTACAAACTAGCAAATAAAATCCAGTTAAAACAGTTGGTTGCCATAAAACCAATAAAATCCAATCTAAGAATAATAGCATAATATCACAGTCGACAGTATGCAGCATTTATGTGGGAGTCTGGTCCTTGACAAATTGAAACCTCAGCTGCTTTGCTGCCAGTGCAAAACTGTGCTACCACACATGTAATATATATACATCTGCGTATCAGCAAGCAAACCTATTACTGTTTCTATCGTGGTGCAATTAGAAAACAGCTGAATGATGGGTGACAAAATTCTTTCTCAAGGATTTTGATAGAGAGGACAGAGCAGTAAATAATGAATTAGATCCTCAATCTAGTTGCAGCCAAAAACACATTTTTGTTCCTCAACTGGGAATTTCTTTATATCTTCCTTCAAGGTATGCTGAGGCCATCTGTTCAAATCCAAGTTCTGTAAAAGCTCTGCCAATCTGAGGAAAAGTCAGTGAATCAAAGTATTGTGGTATTGTGTGGTTCACCTGAAGTTTAGGGTACCAGATAGAAAAATGGGACCCAACAATAGCAGTCCTATCTTGACAGGGGTCAAAGTAATAGATCCAGTTTTCGAGGTCATGAGGACTTAGGGAATTTGTACACGACCCCTAAACTCCGCAGCAAATGGCTGCCAGCTCCGGAGCTTACAATTGTTTCCCCACCAGCTCTGGAGTTTGCAGGAAATTAAGTGCGACCACGCCCACCTAAGCGCGTCCCAGCGCACTTTTCTTGTACCTGCTCTAGGAGGCTGAAAATCCCCAGGTCCAGATTTAATCTGGTGAGTGCGGGGCTCTCCTCGCTTCTGTTTGTTTTTAGTTTTTTGCCTCCCACCCCTTTAAGAGAAGGGGCGGGAGGCAAAAAAACAAACAAACAGAAGAGAAGGAATCAGGACAACGACGGGGCTCCTGGCAACTTCGGAGGTGAGCCTGCATTTTTTCCCTCTCTTTTTTCCTCCCTCCCCTCAGGCAGACAGGAGCAAGGAAGTGTGGAGGGGTGGGGATGCAGAAAGAGCAACGAACCCCCAAGATCTCTGGTCCGAGTTTAAGTGGCCAGCGGATCTTAGGGGTCATGTGAAAAGGCCATTAAACTAAGGAAATCATCCATCAGAAGATTATAAACCTTTAATTTCGGTGGCATTGTTGTGCCCATCCACCAGACTGTAATTATTCTAGCCAGCAGGAGTTTGTTAGAGAGAAGTCCTCCAAGCTATTCAGTCTACGTGAATACCTAAAATAAGCCAGATCGACTCTAGTGGCTATTGATGATAGGCTTAGCTCAGCTCTAAGATGAGCTGAGGGAGTTCATGGAGGGAACCCCAGTATCAGCCTTGTGTATTTGTTCAGCAGGATTTCTAGTTTGGGCTTTGCTGCTTCACCCTATGGTTCTGCCCCATAGTGCATTTGTGTTAGAATTTCGGCTACAAACACCTCAAGGACAGGACTTATCAGCTGGCCTCTAGCATAGAAGAATCTTTTTAACTGCCCTATTGATCTCTTGCTCAGTAAAATGGTGGCATTTAAATGCTGTCTCCAGGAGAGGTGCTCACAAAATTGAATGTTGTCAGCCACTCAGTGGTTCAAATCCTGGGTGCCACACAGTGGAGTAAGCTCCTGCTGTTAACCCCAGCTCCTTCCAACCTAGCAGTTCGAAAGCATGTAAATGCAAGTAGATAAATAGGTACCACCATAAAAAGCGGGCAGGTAAACAGTGTTTCCTTACAGCCATGCTGGCCACGTGGCCACGGACTTGCGCAACGCTGGCTCTTAGGCTTGAAAACGGAAATGAGCACTGCCCCTAGAGTTGGACACAACTAGCACGCATGTGCGGGGGGGGCACTTTAACTTTACCTTTTTACCTGCTCCATGGCATGCCCATCCAGTGACCGATTATGCTTGGGAGCTCTCTTCCCAAAGACCATAATCCTTGTTTTTGGTGTAGTTGATTGTTAACTTTTCTTCTTTACAGAGCTCTTCAAATTTAGAGAGCATTCTTTTAAGACCAATTTTATTCAGAGATAGAAAAACCAGGTCATCAGCATAAAGTAATACAGTGGTTGGGGAGAGGAATGAGGGTGACACCATTTGCGGGTTCAAGCTGTTTATATAAAAATTGTGCTAAAGAGTGCTAAAATACAACCTTGTTTCACCCCTCGGCTGATGTGAACCTGTTGTGATAGGGCTCCTTGCAAGCCTATATGCACTCGCATTGGCGTTTCTTTGTGGAGTTGCTGTGTGACCCACAGGAGTCTCCTATCAATGTTTTCTTTTTTCCAGTTTACACCACAGACGTTCTCTATCTATCAGGTCAAAGGCTGATGAGAAATTCACAACGGCAGCAGAAAGATATTTATTTGGTGGTTTATTGAATTTGCTAGCATGGTGTAAAACAAAGGCTTGATCTATTATGCTTCTGCTTTTTCTGAATCCTGCCTGTTCTTCAAAGATAATAGAGTGTTTGCAGTCCCAATCTAGAAGCCTACTCAAAAGGTATCTAGCATAGAGCTTAGAGGCCACACTGAGAAGTCTGATAGGTCTAAAGTTCCAAGGGTCTAGGGATCACCTTTCTTAAAAATTGGCACAACAATGCCAGTTTGTCAACCTGTGCTGTTAATGTAGCTGAACAAATTAGCTAAGAGGGGAGACCACCACTCAATAGCAAAAACCTCAGCAGGGACCATGTCTTCACCGGGAGCCTTACCATTCTGAAGAGCTACAATCAAGCTTCCAATTTCTTAAGAAGAAACAGGTGGTCATTCGGGGGAATTGGAGAGAATCCCATGTATGATGTTTGTACAAATGCTACCCCCGAAAAGACGATTGAAACGGGACACCCGTACTTCTGGTGTAATGGAGCTGGCAATCTCAAAGGCTCCCTGTGAGAAGCCTCTTTATATCTGCTTCCAGAATTTGGGCTCATTACCCTCAATGAGGGCCTGGCCCAAAGATTTTCAATTAGCAACATAAAAGACCTTTTTTCCTCTAAGGAGGGATTTATATTCCCTCAAATGTGTTGCAGGAAACTGTAGCTTCATCAGTGCCAGTATGAGCCTTTTCACACGACCCCTAAAATCCGCGGCAAATGGCTCCCAGATCTGGAGCTTAAAATTGTTTCCCCACCAGCTCCGGAGTTTACAAAAATTTAAGTGCGACCACGCCCACCTAAGCGCATCCCAGCGCACTTTTCAAGTACCTGCTCTCCGAAGGTGAAAAATTCCTGATGCGGATGTCACGTAGTGAGTGCCGGGCTCTCCTCGCTTCTGTTTGTTGTTGTTTTGCCCCTCGCCCCTTTAAGAGATACTAAGAGACTGGAGGTGAGCCGGCATTCTTTTCTTCCTTTTTTTCCTCCCTCCCCTCACGCAGACAGCAGCCAGGAGTGCGGAGGGGGTGGGAACACAGGAACAGTGACAAACCCCCAAGATCTCTGGTCTGAATTCAAGTGGCCAGCGGATCTTAGGGGTCGTATGAAAAGGCTGTATATTTCTCCTCTCTTGTTGCTCTGCTCAGCCCTCCCCCCCCCCCTTGATTTTACATTCTCTGTCAAACCAGGACCATTGAGCTTCAGGTGTGGTGTCTGAGTGTGTAGTGGTCAAATGTGGTCTAAGTGCAAGAATTATATTCTGATAAACCTTGCAGATGTACATAGCGTGGTGTCCAGATCCCTTTAGAGGCCCCTTCTGCTAACTTTATCTTTAGAAATATGTGTTTCTAGGATTTTTATTTCAATATGTTCAATATGTTCAGAATGAAACAACAGATGCTGATCCCATGGATAAAGTGTCCCCCTAGATTGTTTAATATGTTTTTAATCCAGTGGGCAACGTGTGAATGTTCAGATAATGCTAGACTACCATTCCGACCAGCACTAGTCAGCATAGCCAGTGGAGAGGCACTTTGGGGTGTTAGCAGTCCAACAAACTCTGAAGGTCTATCTTGCCCACCTTGCTTTAGCCAACAGGAAGAAGACACAGCACATACTTTTAGAGTGAGAAGGAGGGGGAAGGAATAACTGGTATCTTATTCTTTTTAATGATTGAATGCACAAATGAGAAAATCTAATGTTGAAAAAAAGGAAAGTGTTTGCACATGCAAATTTTACAGATGGCTCTGCCCTTTACTAGTCTATTTGCTGAAGCCTTGTGGGCAGTCTGTGAGCTGATCCTTGTTCCTACCATGCTGATGCTGGAAAGTACCTTTATAAAGAGAGTTTCTGCAGAGTAGCTTAAGAGGTGTTCAGTAGTCCCTCCTTTAACCTAGCTTCATAAATATCAGAAGGCAAAAACATTGATTTCAGGCTCAGAAAATTAATGGTCTTGCTGCTAGCTGCCTAGTCCCACTGAGAAACCTTTTCTTTTTTAAAAGTGATAGATTAATACGAAAGAAAAACGAGAGGTAGGTTTGCACTGGAATTTAATTTGTGTTTGAATCTGTAAGACTTTCTGCATCTAGTAGTGTAGAGCTGAATGAGATACACCTTGCTGAAATGCTTCTTGATCTAGTCAACAGATTGCTTGCAACTCTCTAAATCTCAGATTCAAAATAAGATTGCTGTGTTACCTGGAAAAGTAATGGGGCAAATGATGCCAGCATCTGCCATGTGTAAAC
The DNA here is from genome assembly GCA_023846285.1 of Phrynocephalus versicolor. Taxonomy (NCBI): domain Eukaryota; kingdom Metazoa; phylum Chordata; class Lepidosauria; order Squamata; family Agamidae; genus Phrynocephalus; species Phrynocephalus versicolor. Next base: position 77,974,913 of record JAHTLZ010000204.1, on the reverse strand, counting down.
CAGTATTTTAGTCTGACAGCTAGTCACCTGAGTCTTACTCCATATTTCAAGCAATTTGCTGTACATTCTGTGTCTTATTAGTGGTGAATCACAAATTTGATCACTGGAGAAATAGGAAAAGAGTGGCCCTGCGTCTTTAGCACAAATATGCTGTAAAACATGACACACGGAGTATAAGTCTGAGGCAGTTCTGAGATGGTTCACTGGTGTGTACAGTCTTGAGCTGTGTCCTGTCCTACAACTAGCAGCCTTGTCGTGACCAATGCAACACTACTTTCAAACAATAATACAGTATATGTGGTTGCATTTGGTGTTGTTGCTGCTTGTTACTTCAAAGTTACAATATTCATCAGAGAGGAGTGGGGAGGAATGTTGTCAGATGCCTTACCTGTATGATGTTTTAATTTTTACTTTAAAAATACTTTAAAACTGAACATCAGAAACACTTTTTGCAGTAACTACAGTGTCCCTTTCCTCTAGTTTTCCAGTCCGATACAGCTGTCAACTGGCATTGTTCTTTGAGTAAAATATGCTGCTTTGAACAGAGTGTGGCCCTTGAATGGTGATATCCACAATGTCACATCATGGTTTTCATGCTTTGTGCAAAATTACATAAGCCTTCTTCCTCTGCATGAACCTAAACACGTACAGATACAAAGTACACACAATAGGGGACACTAATAGATCATAAAGAAACAGACCACCAATTTCTATTAATTTTAGTAATTCCTGCAACAAGACAAAACAGTTGCACTTTCCATTACAGTAAAAAATATTGCAATATTATATTCACACAGAAAAAACCATGCATGTCCTCATTTTTTTCCGAGACCCTAACCATAACCAAGAAACTCTCCATATTCTTATAGGATCTTACACTGATGGAGACAATGTTTCAGTGGTCCGTTTTACTGCAAGAGGTTGACTCCCATGAAGGATTTCTATCCCTCTTCATCCACCACCAAAAGCTTGCAGCAACAGTATTACAGATCATATGGTGTGTCAAATCCCAATAAGATAAGCCAGTGGCCCTGGTCATTGTTCAAGTTTCTAATGGCATGCCCTGTCAATTATGGTTTGGTCATGGGAGGCTGATGTGATACGTCTCATCCTGCAGCTTGCAATGTAGCCCCAGACACTGAATAAATTCAAAGAGCCCATTCAGATTTTGTGGATCAAACTGGACATGGTGAGAAACACAATATTGCCAGTGATGGGATGCAGAAATGGAGGTGTGCAATCTGAGTATATATGGCACACTGTGTTTATAATAAGAACTGGCTGCGAGAGAGAAGAAGGGAAAGGTAAGAAAATGCAACAAAGAGGTGTAAGATATTAGCATCTCGTCCTCTCTAATAATGACTATACTGATCTTGGGATGAACATGAGTATGTTAATATTTATATATGGCTTTCATTATATAGGAAAGTAAAAAATAGAGCATGTAATAATACATTTATTAATACACGGATAAATTGTTCAAGTGTTTGTGTAATAAAACATTGTTCGTCTTGAATGTTGCCAAGATGGATAGAAAAGAGAGAGGGAAATTTAATTCAGCATGCTTTTTCATGTTTCCGGGGGTTGTTTAAACAGAAGAAATAGGGGCATGGCACAATGAATGGAAAAAGGAAGAGTAGAGACGAGTACAGTATGACCCCCTTATCTGCTGATTCACTAACCACGGACTCAGTTATCCGCAGTTGGTGATCGATGGGGGTGGGGGATGGTAAGGAGGGGGGGAAATAAACATAAAACTTACTTTTGCCAATACCATCCACTGTCCTCCTCGCTGCCAGCGTGGGCCAGCCAGACATCCTCCGGAGGGGTGGAGGACCTGATTGGCCAGCCAGCCTTTGAACTTCCCGCTCAAACTTCCAGTCCACTGCCTGGGACACAAGCAGGAAATTCTAAGGCAGGTTGGCCATGCGGGTCCTTAAAGTGACACGCCCACTTTAGAGGCACCTGGCAAAAGAGGCACCTGCACTGGTACCTGGAACACCGGGGGGGGGGTAGAAGAGGCACCCATGCCACGCCGCTCACCTGGAACATCGGGGGCAGGGGGCATCTGCAGGTCCACGTGGTCGTCTCTTCCATTGCCACTACCAATGTTCCAGATGAGCGGCACGGCATCGGTGCCTCTTCTACCGCTGCCCCTGATGTTCTAGGCAAGTGGCACGGATGCCTCTTCTGCCACCACCCTCAATGTTTTGGGCGAGCAGCATGGGTACCTCTTCTGCTGCCGTCCCCGATGTTCTGGGTGAGCGGTGCAGCATGGGCACCTCTTCAACCACCACCACTACCAATGGAGGAGGTTCCCTCTTCTCCGCAGAGGAGACTCCTGGCTTGGAGGTACCGGCAGGGTGGATGGGGGTTGTGGGCTGGGATAAGAGCTAACAATCTTATCTGCCACCCCAGATAAGAGTGTTAGCTCTTATCCGTGGATTTCTGTATCCACGGGGTGGATCCTGGAACCGATCTCCTGTGGACACAGGGGTCCTACTGTATATGCTCATGTGTGTGCTTGAAAAGACTGCAAGTTGGTATTAAATGTAACCCAGTATATCAGGCATGTCGCTCAGCGATCAACCTCGGCCCATCCCGTTCGGCAGGTGCGAGCGCACACGCTTCGGGTCGCCACCCCTCGTGAAGCCCGGAGGACGAGTACTCGGACCCGGGCTTTCTCAGTGGCGGCCCCTAGCCTCTGGAATTCCATCCCCAGTGAAGTGCGCTCTGCAGAGTCCCTGCTGGCCTTCCGGAAGGCGTTAAAGACCTACCTTTTCCGGGAGGCCTTTGGCGATCTTTAACTGTTTTTTTCCCCCCCCTCCGCCATCGTAAACTATTTTATCTATCATTGTCATTCATTGAGGTGCCATTGGTTTTAACTTTGCTTGGTGTTATTATTATTTGTTTTTTTTTTGTTTTTTTTTTGTAATTTATGGCTATTGAGGCCCGATGTTTTGTAAGCCGCTTAGAGTACATATTGTAGATAAGCGGGGTATAAATGCAATAAATAAATAAATAAATAAATAAATGTCCAAAGTCAGGCCCGGGGGCCAAATGCCCTCCGTTTTCAAATTCTGAGTGGCCCGTGGCTTCTTCTCCCCACCGGCTCAGCCTGTCACGCATCCCCGCCAACTGACCCCTCCCCATACCAGATGGAGGTGTTAGCTTGCAGTTTTATGGCTCGCCTGGCTAACATCTTGCCTAAGAATATCACATTGACTTAACAGACAATTTTTAAACTGCTAGGTTTAATAATGGATTTGCATCCAGTTATGGTTCCTAATGAATTGTATGAAACAAACAAAAAATATAAGTACTCAAAAAAATTCACCTCACCTCAGCAGTCTGGGTCAGATTGAGTGACAGGAAACTGAGATGATAGCTTCGGGTACCAGGTATGGCAGAATGCTGAGTCTGGGAGTACCCATTATGTGCTTCCTTTTAAAATGAAGACTATAAATATTTCATGAAGAGTTGTAAGGCTGGCATGACTGACATCCTTCATCCCCACTCTGGTGGCAAAGTTTATATCTCTACCTATTAAACAAACTGTGTCAGCAACTTCACTAAGAGGGAAAATGTTATATATAGCAGATGACGAATTTCCAAGTATAAGGACGATGAAAGACAGTGAACAAAATAAGAACATTTTTACGTACAGTATCTGAGACACTCAAAATTTTCAATATTGCTAGAATATACCTGCAAAAGAATTATTATTACGTATGGCTCATTGCCAGCACTGTATTAACTTCCTGTAATTTCTATTGTGTCTCTAGGAAATTGTCAGTTTTATGTCATAAAAATGATCAAGCGAAGTGAGATTAGCAAGTATCAAACCAATATGAGCACAGTGCCCATGCTATTGTTCTTATTGTTAGTGACAAAATGGAAAACAGGGATGTTTGAAGCAAAATGTTTTATTCTTTTCCCTGGTTTAACTTCCCAGAATGTTCTGGATCCTTCGTAGAACGTCACAAAATTTTTAGTCTTTTTAAAAAAAGAAAACTTCAGGGTTTAACTTTTTAGCATGCTTTCAGGCATATTTCATATCCTCCTGAACCGGCACTCCGAGGTGGGGATTAGGGGTCCAGCCTTCGGCTGCCTCTGATCCCTTTTTGGGGGCCATGCTCAGTGAGCGAGCTTGAAGGGTGATCTGTCATCTCCCTGGATACTCTCTTGTGGGGTGCCTCAGTGGTTGGCACTCTTCCCCATGCTCTTCAGTATCTATATGAGGCCGCTGGCTGAGGTCATATGGAATTTTGGAGCTTGCTGTCATCGGTACGGTGATGACATGTAGCTCTATCTCTCCTCCCCCTCTGCAATGGAGGCTGTCCAGACCCTTGATCACTGCCTGGAGGTGGTACTGGAGTAGACCAGGACCAACAGGCTCAAACTCAATCTCAGGAAGATCGAGGTTCTGTTCTTTGGGAGTGCTCCGGGGGGGGGGGGGTACAGTGGCCCTCTCCCTGGATGGGACTGTCCTCCAGCTGGCAGATAGAGTGAGGAATCTGGGCATTGTCCTGGATCTGGTGTTGTCCCTGGAGTCCCAGGTGGCTGCTGTGACCAGGTCAGCCTTTTACCATTTTAGGCTTATCACCCAGATTCGCCTGTATCTCAATGGGGACTCCCTGAGCCTGATTGTGCAGGTTCTGGTCATGGCGAAGATAAATTATTGTAACACTCAAGGGTCCCTTGACCCTTGTTCTGCAACTGTAACGGGTGCAGAATGCGGCAGCCCAATTGGTGGTTGGTGCGGGCATATTTGACCGCATCACCCCAGTTCTGGCTCGCCTGCACTGGTTTCCCATTGCCTCCCAAATAAGGTTCAAACCTTCCATGGATCCTTATTATCTGGCACAGCATATCTTCCTAAGGTCAGAGCTGGCCCAGCCCACCCGAGCTTCTATGGCTATCTCACTCTGGGTGGCCATCCCCAGGGAGGTCTGAAAGGTTGCAACATGCAATCAGGCCTTCTTGGTGGCCAGCCGAGCTCTCTGGAATAAACTGACAAGCGAGATATGCCAGGATCCATCCCTGGCATCCTTGAAAAAAGCTGTAAAAACCTGGCTGTTTAAGGATGCCTTCGGCAATCACTAGGGTGTGTATTGTTTCTCCCCCCCCCGTCTCTGTTTGTGTTTGTTATCAGTCGTTTTATGCCTCTTGCCAATTACTTGTTTGTTCCTGTGTATTTTGGGGTGTGTGTTTTTGTTATTTTATTATTTTCCTTGGATTTCTTATGTTATGTTATGTAACCCACCCAGAGTTCCCTTTTGGAAATTGGTGTGGTATAGAAATAAATAAATAAATAAATAAATAAATAAATAAATAAATAAATAAA
>JAHTLZ010000204.1:77944869-77959939 GCA_023846285.1 Phrynocephalus versicolor | reverse complement strand
AAAAAGAAGTCCAGTAGCCATGACTCAACTTCCAGACTCACAAGATATTGTTACCAGTGGGAAATACTCATCCCACCAGCTTTTTGAGGATTGTTACTGTGGTTCAAGGGATGCCTAAGGAGCCTGTTAGAAAAATGCCGGCACCCCTTGTTAATCAAACATTCCCACTCATCAACCCTGCAAATCCTCAAATGTTGGCACAGACATGAACAACCATGAAAAGAACATCCCGAGTGATTAGACAAATGCTTCCTGGAGGTTTCTTTGAAATTGCTACTTAAAAGAGAAAAAAAACTACCCAGAAGCCGTTACATTTCTTTTTATTTGCAAACATGTCCTTGAAAATGAAACACTGAGTGAAATCTGACCAATATTTCCAATAATCGAATCAGAGGCTTCTCCATAACCCAAATACTCTGAAAGAATATTGTACCTAAGAGAAACAATCCAACTTATTCAGACAGGGAAAGGTGTTTATTCTCTGTTGAAAACTGGATATTTAATGTAGAATTTATGGTCTTAGCAATTTCCCCCACCTTCATTTTTGGGGAAACAGCAACCTTTTTATGGTTATGCCTTTGCTTTTTTGAAAAAAATCTTTCCCTTCTTCTTCTAAATTGAAGATACTGATTAGTTAACATTAGCTTTCTTGAGCTGACAATGAGCAATTACTTCTGTGCAGGTTTCTCTTCACCTCTGTCAAGTGGCTCTGATATTGTAGTGTGTATTTAAAAGGCTAAAAAAAATTACATTAATGTCAACAGTTAACAATAGGGAGGAAATGAATCTATATGTTATTCTGGGTTCATTACAGTTATTTCCATATGGCAAGTGAAGCCTTGTTTGGGAATGGTAGAGCAGGTGGGGCAGGCTTATCAAGAGACAGAAAAGCCTCTTGAATCCATACCATCTATAGAACTGAAAGGAGAAATGGAGGCACGCTCGTAACCTATAAGTTAATTGGTACAAGACAGGGAGGGGAATTCACACATCTATGCAAATACACATTTTGACCCACTTTCTCATGTCCTAGCCCTCACTGCATATACATCAAATGATTTACAAAGCATTGGGTGCACAAGAGTGGAGAAATTCATATAACCACACGTTAGCAATGGCCAACTCGTTGTCACCCATTGCAAATGTGGGCACTGGAAGCATGTCCACGGAACTGAGGGTGAGATCGCAAAAATAGTTGCTGAACTTCTGGACAGCTCCGTGGTTTAGATTGGGAGCTTGTCTCTCCACACTGCTTCCCTGAGAGGGGCTGGTCCTGAGGATCCATAGGGTCCTTTCCAGCTCTGCAATTCAAACATTATAATGCATGTTCGTCCCAAAAGATGAACAGCCTGGGTGCTACATTGATCCCTGGGACCACTGCAGCTTCATGGAGCCTGGGTGGTTTGGAGGGGAAGCGTGCTTCCCTTCCAAAGCACTTGTGCTGTACAAGGGTGCATCGGCCCCTGGGTTTGATGCAGCTTCACGGAGCCCAGGTGCTTTTGAAGGGAAGTGCACCTCCCTCCCAACCCATCCGAGCCTCGCATGCATGCACAGTCTAGCTCAGAGAGATTCCTAGAGCAGGAGGACCAATTTTGCCTCTTCCCTATTTCCTTCCTCTCTAGGAAGCTCGCTGAGCTCAGCTGCTTTTAACTCTACCCATACAGGCACTCACGGCTCTGGTGAGTAGAAAGGGAGTTGCACTTCCCTTTCAACCCACCCAAACTGTGCGTGCATGGGGGCTGGGGGCGTGTTTCAAAGAGCTGGGGATGAACTGTCATAGATCTAGCCCTTCGAAACCTGTTCCCACCACCACCGTGACCCCCTCTCTTAGCAGTGGCTGAGTGATCTGAAAAGGGCTCCAGCCGATGCCTGCTTGGCTCAAGCCCTTTGCAGACCCCCACCCACCACAGTAAGAGGCTCCACTGTGTGTGTGTGTGTGTTGTGTTGTGTTGTGTTGTGTTGTTACAGTCGTGACTGACTCTTCGTGACTCCATGTCCATGGAGTTTTCTTGGCAGGAATACTGGAGTGGCTTGCCAGTTCCTACTCCAGGCACCTACAGCACCTGGTATTCCCTGGTGGTCTCCCATCCAAGTACTAACCAGGGCCGACCCTGTTTAGCTTCCGAAATCAGGCGAGATCGGATATTATATTTATTATATTATATTATAGTCATCAACAAGTTCTGAGATCTTCTAAGCTTTGGAGGAAGCAACATCAATACATTGCTGTGCTGTACTTAATATTGTCACCTGGATTTTAATAAAAGGTCAGGGTGACTGACAGAGATAGAAGCTGATGCTAGGGGTCCCTTTTGAGGTTTGTTGCTAACTATGAATGTGGAATAGGAATTTAAGTGGCCCTTATGTAATTTAGCACCATCCAGTATATGCAAGTTTGTCTAATACTCTGCTGGAAAACCTGTACTGCATCGAATTAGCATAGAAATAACCCACTACAGTCTCATAGAATCTCACTATTTCTGGAAAACTTACAAGTTAGTAAAAAGACTAGGATAAAGCCTATTTCCCTGTCATATTAGGTCTCCATAGGCATGGACATCTTGAAGCATTCTGAAATGTTGCCACACAAGAAACAAAAACCAAGTATTTTTCTACCCCGAGGAAAACAATTCTGGGCATGAACCTATGTCAGGTTTTATTTAAGATGTGTTGATTTTGCTTCCCAGCTGAGAAACAATCCCAAAATGTAGGGCAACATCAGCCTATGGACATGGGCATCAGGAAACCCCTGTTGATATGCATAGGTCCTAATTCCCCAAAGAAAATCACACATCTGTAGCTATGAGCTTCTCGTGTAATCTGAGACAATGATTCAGAAGTACTATGACCAGAATTTCTCTGAAAGCACAGCATGATTAAGGCTTTGCCTGTTCGGCTTTGTGTCATGGTGCCACATTGGACAATGGCTGTTTGCTATGTTTTATTCACTTTATTTGACAATATAGAAGCTTTTGGCTTACCTTCTTCCCTCTGGTTAAAAACAGCATTATATATTTTCAGGGAAGGAAGTGGATTAAATCAGTTGTACCTGGAGGGAAAAGAGAAATCTCTCATAAGCATTTGTGTTGAAATGAAGTATGGTCTTTTTTAAACAAGCCTCAGCATACAGAAAACACAGACAGAACAGTAGCCTATATGGTTTCATATAGGCTACCCTGTTGGTGAGCCTGAGGAAATGGTTTGGCAGAGTGTTCTCTACATGTGAGCCCCGCATGGCTTCATCTGAAACATAAGAGTCAGCACTTTTATGCAGCCAGATAAGATAGAGTTGGCTCCATGTTTTATCTGATCAGTGCTGAACTGTCATAATCCAGTCAGGTGTGAGCAAAGTATGAGTGGCACTGTTAAGATTCACTCATAATCTTGAGTGTCTCATACTAATTAAAGAATTCTCTGGCCTGATGCTTGCTTGTCAAAGCCCCATGGCTCATTATGGTGTCTAATAATTTTGTGTAATACTCTCAAGGACCAAGTGTGCAAAAGAACAGAGCCTTATGCAAAAGATTCCAGATTTCATTTTCTGACATCTTCAAGTAGTAGTAGGAAAAGAACTCTTGTCAGAAACACAGGAGCACCGGTACATGTAGAGCATAAGCAGAGAGCTGGCTTTAAGTTAGCAGAACTGGCTGTTAGAGAGAGCCAAAGAATATGCTACCTCTAGTGTTTGCTAGAGAACTCAGTTTCTACAATGTCGTTACCAGAACTGGCCACTTGGGGAACCATAGACTATGCTATGTGTGGCATTTCTTATAATGCTATAACAGCATTCGTCATAATCTGTGTTTCTCAGTTTCTAGGGGCAGGTGGCTTGGAACCAATCCCCCCACAGATACAGGGATCCTACTGTATTCATAAAAAAAAAACTTCTGAACTCAGAGTTCTGTGATTTTTGAATAGGTATATTTTTCTACAGAGTCCTAATAAAAATGAGATAGACCCTGAACGACTAAAGTGCCGGCCACTTTGAGGCAGAAGAACCAATCGTCTGACAGATTTCTGTTATGCTATAAATACTCTGCATGTAAAGAGACTGTGCAATGGTTAATAAATCTTTACAGGCCTGGTGGATGAGGGGAACGCTGTAGGTATTGCTTATCTAGATGTCAGTAAGGCCTTCGATAAGGTTCCCCATGGTATACTTACAAATAAATTAGTAGAATGTGGGATAGATAGTGTCACGGTTAGATGGATTTGTAATTGGTTGACTGATCTTACCAAAGGGTGATAATTAATGACTTCTCTTCAGCTTGGAGAGACATGACCAGTGGGGTGTCCCAGGTTTCTGTTCTGGGTCCGGTGCTATTCAATATCTTTATTAATGACTTGCAGGAAGGAATAGAGAGTAGGCTGATCAAATTTGCAGATGATACCAAATTGGGTGGGTTTACTAATTCCCTAGAGGAAAATCCAAAAGATAGATAGATTAGAGTGCTGGAATGGGGTTCAACAGAGGAAAATGTTGGGTGGTGAAACGAGGTAAAGAGAATGAATTGCACAGTTATAGGATGGAAAATAGTACCTGTGAAAGGGATCTGGGATTCTTGGTGGACCGCCCAGTGTGATGTGGCAGCCAAGAAAGCCAACGCATAGTGTCTTAATCAAGGGAAATGATAGTACCACTTTATTCTGCTTTGGTCAGGCCCCACTTGGAGTGCTATGTCCATTTCTCTGCACCTCAATTTAAAAAGGATGTTGACAATCTTGAACAGGTCCAGAGGAGGGCGACCAAGATGATTGAGGGTCTGGAGGAAATGTCTTACGAGGAGCGGCTTAGGGAACTGGGAGTGTCTAGCCTTAACAAAAAGAAGGCTGAGAGGGTGTGTTTAAATATTTGAAAGGATGTCACATTGAAGAAGGGACTGGTTTGTTTTCCATGGCTTCAGAGAATAGGATGTGGGGCAATAGTCTCATACTGTAGGAAAAGAGATTCAATTCAAATATTAGGAAGAACTTCATGACAATTAGAGCTGTTTCGGCAGCGGAATATGCTGCTAAGGAGGTTTAAAAACCTCCTTCTTTTGGAGGGTTTTTAAGCAGAGGCTGGATGGCCATATGTCAGAGGCATTGTGATAGGGGTTCCTTCATGGCAGGCGGTTGGACTAGATGGCCCTTGAGGTCTTTTCCAACTCTATGATTCTATTCTATTCTATTCTTTAAGCATGATGGAAAAAAGAATGGGTAAAGGGCATTTTCTTTAACCCAAGGAGGGGTTGAGATGCACCATTGTAACACAGTGTGTGACCAGAAGGAAGACCCAAAGGAGGACCAGCAGTCTGTTGATGACCTTAACAGTGTGGAGAGTGAATACATGATGAGAAAGTTGTGAAAAATTACAAATAAATGTGACTATCTATTGATGACACAAAAACGCAAATAAATGTAGCTTTCTATTGATGCCTCCGTATCTTTATCTCCAGGTGCCTACCAATTCAAAACGCCCGAATCTGCTCCACCTGATTCACCAGTTGGCAGGATAAAAGCTACTGATGCTGATGTGGGTCAGAATGCTGCGATGGAATACAGCATCATTGAAGGGGATGGCTCAGAAATGTTTGGCGTCATCACAGACAAGGAGACACAGGAAGGCATTATAACAGTTAAAAAGGTGCATGTTGGTACATGATTTGCTTCCACCTCTGTCTTGCCTTGTAGCATTGGTTGCATTTCTCAAGCCATATTAATTCAAAGGGGGGGGGGTTAGGGTTAGGTTTCCTACCCCCTTCCCACCAAAGTTTCTAAACTTTTTAGGATCTCTTTGGTGCTGGAGAAGCCTCTCTAGGGGATATTGGGACAGGAGTGAGAAGTCTTAAAATAGCTCCTGCCAGCCCTGGTGACCACAACATATAATGTTATGGCAATTTCCAGACATTAGGGTTCCCGTCTGTGTCATACGGCCCATTGTATGACTTCCCCAGAACTAAAGAGATCCTAAGGGAGCCTAAAGCCTTTGGGAGTGAGAGAATAGGAGATGTTTAATTACCAAAATATGGTTGGGGCCGATAACACTATCAGACTTGTGCGGCAGAATTTTACTGAATTTCAGCCATAACGTTCTATGTAAAGTGCTACAATGCTGGAGACATTGAAGAGAAAATTGGACAGCCATCTGTTAGATCTGCCTTGCTTTGGATTCCTGCATTGAGCAGGAGGCTGGGGTTGACGAGCTTTTAGACCCCTTCCAACTCTGTGATTCTACAGTCTATAATTCATGTAAAATCCTGTTAGAGTCCCTTTTATGTAGTTGTTGTAATTAATAATTCTGAAAGTGTATATTCTCTGTGTGTGTCTCAGTTCTTCCCTCCCCATCCTTTTTTTAAAAAGGGCAGTGTCTTATTAGATAATGGGTGGGGATCATTTAATTATACGGGAGCTCTGTTGTCGGAAAGTGTTAACACTAATCTCATTTACAAGCAGCCTATCTGGTAAGCTTGATAAGGTTAAAGATATCAGCTTGTATCAGTTGAAGTTAAACCAATGCAAAAGAGACATTGTGTACATTTTCCTCTGCCCCCTTTTGCCTTTAGATATCAATATGAAACCTGTCACTTCTTGTTCATTCAGAAATGCCTCCCAGGACCTGGTGGTGATATCAAGTCATTTTTTATTTGTTCAAGTCTGGTTCTTAACATAGCGGTTAGGCCAGGTTTCATGCAACACAAGAAGTAAAAACAGGGCCAGCCTGACTACTCTATCCTTTCTCCTGTTGCCCTGAGGTCTGCATGATGTAGTCACATCTAATTGCAGATATATTGCACGGATTTCCTTGCTTTCCATCGAGCTACAGGAAGTCCCACGGAGACTCTGACTCCATTTTATCAAGGGGAGCCAGTGCTGGAAGCTCATGGCATTTTTGCAGTCTCTTTTTGTTTGTAAATATCAGCACCAATCTACAAGATAACCCTTAGCATCTGGTCACCAGAAAGGAAAGGGGCTTCACTAGGAGTCCTTCCCTTTTCCCCTCATGGCTCCCCTGTCCTACAAAATTCAGACCAAGTACCTTTTTTCAGTGTGACTGCCTGGCAAGAACCAACTGGTTTGCCCTCCCCACCCAGCCAGTAGGTTGTGTGAGAACTCGGCAGATGGCCTTAATGCTCCTAAGAAAAGGTCTTGTCAGACATCAAAAGCCATCTAGGCAAAGCTCCTCAGCTAGTTCTAGAAATGTCAACCGGACCTTCTGGTGCTAGTTAGCAAGCAATTGAATCAAACACACAATGGTTATGTCTTCCCTTGATGCAACACAATAGCATTTCTGCTATAGTGTTTTACGGAATGTCACACTCCATTGCTTTTGATTTCACGTAATATCCTCAGACATATTTCCAGGGGGGAACAGCCAATAACTTTTTACACACATCTCATATACATCTTGTGCACACGCACGCACACACGCATGCGCGTGCATGCACACAAGTGCCCCCTTCATTCTGCTAGATGCCTTTAGAGGAAAGGGAAGAGGATAATTTAAAGAGAGGAATTTATTTTGTCATTTGCAAGGAAACGTTCTGTTATGGCAGGAACCATGGGGGAAAGCAGCACCATTTGACACACTATATAAGTGCTTGTTTCAGATATAGGAGAATGTGAATCCGAATCTTCCCTTACCTATATCCTGACATAACTGAAGGCCAGGTATCTGGGTATTTCTCTTGATTCTGATAAGGCTTAGTGTCTTTTAAAATCTGAAGGACGATTATGTATTATTGAGAAGAATACTGTTGTCTCATAATACCACATCTTGGAAAGGTTTTATTCCTGATTCTAGACAATGAACATCTCTTTAGTACATAGTGTATCGAGGTTTGGGTTTTTTTCCTTATCTACCTTCAATATCCTGATAAACCTCCACCGCCGGGCCGGGGGCCGGGGGGCAGGGCAGTTATTTGAATTGAGATATTTGACGATTTCAACACCCTTCCTTGATTGCAACCATGTTCAGTCATTGGAAAATGGTTGGCCATGTTGACATCAGAAAGTATGTAGAATATGTAAATTTAGAAAGGCCTATGTGCTGGCGAACCTATGGCACGGGTGCCAAAGTTGGCACTTGGAGCCCTTTCTGGGGGCACCCGGCATCATCCCTTCACAGCCACCTGTATTCAGGTTATATTTCTGTATTGGCACTTTGCGAAAAAGTGGGTTTTGAATTTTGGGCACTCGGTCTCTAAAAGGTTTGCCATCACTGGCTTGGGGAGACTGGAAATTTAGGACCATATCTTGTGTGGTGAACAACCACAGAGAGCAGAGATCTTCATCTCTGAACTGTGCAACTTCCACATGTAGCAAGGCAAGAAAGCCAGGGGTGTACTAGCCAGGGCTAGTGTGCTCCCCTCTACACGGAAGTATTGTACACAGTTTCTGAATAGCTATTCTGAATAGGTATTCAGAAAAGCTCCACATTGAGGTAGACACTGTTTCTTCCTTGGACTGACAGACCATCTCTTAAACAAACCCTCCCACGTGTTGCCTGCCCTTCCCATTTCTAAAACTCAGGGAGAGGGTATTTCTCAGAAAAGGAATCCCCGGAACCAAGCCTTTCTCAAGACATTTTGTCTCTTGTGACAAAAGACAAAATGGCACCACTCCTGTTGCACCTTTGAAAGCCAAATGGATTGCAGGTGACCCATACTGCAACATAGACAGGCTCCTCAATCCCACCTGAAGATATAAGGCTAACTTAGACAATGCAGGGGTGGGCTTTCTGATCAGGAGGTCTGCAATGAAAACCTCAATTTTTGTTTGTTTGTATATACAGGGGGCTATTTCAGGCGGCTGCCTCTTTTGTTTTCATGTATTTTGCCATATCCATCCGTTCATTTAACATGAATGGAACCTGCTGTTTCAGGCTGTTTTGTTTCACACACATACACACACACACATTTGTGCTTCTTCTCACTAGTCCAAAATAAGTCCTAATCACTAACTGCACCATACTGGCTCTCAGTATTCCCTCCAGTTTAGGTAAGTGCTTGAAGGAGGTAGATACAACAAGATGTAAAAAAAATTAAAAGTCCTCATATGCCAGGTGACATGCTTGCCTTAGTGCTGGAGCTTCAGAGCTTTTGTTACTTGTTTTGCCTCCAAAATCATCTTGACACACTGGTTCTAGGTTGCCACATTATCTGGTTGGCAACATTTCATCCAGATCCTGGACCTATTTTCCCGTAGACCAGTGTCAAGCACTAGCTGATGCACAAGACACATGGAGAGTTTTCTAGTGCCTGCCGGTTTCTGTGACATCACAAAGGGTCACCCCTCTAACATCAGCAAGGCTTGCCCCTCGCTCTTAAGGTTTTGGCCTTGAAATCTCATGGGATGGACTGCTGCTGAACTGTAAACCTCATCATGCCTAAACATTTAACTGGCATTCTGGAGTCAGCTGAAGCAAAATAAGGAAAGGTGTCAAGGATATGTTGAGAAAGCCCTTTGGGAATCGCACCAAAACAAACACCTGCAATGTAATCTTTTTGTGTGTTTATTTAAAAGTAAATCCTGCTGTGTTGGGTGAAATATTATTCCCTAGAAACTATGTTATTTCTGGGTCGATATGCAAAGAGATTGTGCTGCAAGTATGTGTTTTGAATCACTCACTTTCACTGTATCTCTCTGCCTTTTCCAATGTCAGTTATCAATGGAAACCCTTAATCAGTTTTGTGCTTAGCATGTAAACTTTTTGCTTTCCAGGCTCTGGATTTTGAAAAGAAGAGGCAGTTTACTTTGAAAGTGGAAGCTAGCAATCCCCATGTAGATCCCAGATTCCTCTACCTTGGGCCATTCAAAGATGTAACTACTGTCAGAATTCAAGTGGAAGATGTAGATGAACCTCCTGTGTTCAGCCGGCCAGCCTATGTGTTAGAAGTCAAGGAAGATGTCCAGATAAACACTGTCATAGGAACTGTGACCGCCCGGGACCCTGACAGTGCAAAGAACCCTATCAAGTAAGCATGTGGACCGTTTCAGTCTTTATTATTCATATCTGCAGCCACCACGTGTCACAATATCAGCATATATGTGCTGTCAGTAATGTTACAGACAGAGGTTGGGCTAGATACAAACATGATGACAATCAAAAGGTACCTTTCAAAAGGTGAATGTAGAAGCAGATTATCAGAGTGTTAATCGGGAACCATCTGCAAGATATTATTTAAGAGGTGGATATCAGAGGGCAAAAGGAAAATGAGGGGCAACAGCCAGAGAACACTTTGCAGTGCTTATGTTCCATGGAAGGCAGTGGGACAGAGGAAGATGGTTGCCTCCATCTGGAGATATAAGCAATGTGGGAGAGAAAGGAGCCAACTCGAAAGACCCTTGCAAAATATAGGTGCTTGTGTTACTGTTTTACAGCACCATCTTATGAACTGTGCCCACTGCCCACCAAAGAGGAAGGGAGAGGCACGTGTCTCTCAAAACTTCTTTTTTTCCACCACAGCAGACCACCCATACTGTTCAGCAGGGAGGGATATGTTGAGGGTTACAAGAAGGTGCTAGAAAACAAAGATGTGTGGTTGGCACAGTCTGCCCTTAACAAGAAACTAGATTTCCTTACCTTAGGACAATGGGGGATGCTCTCCCATTGTTGCTGTTCCATAGTCACTCCGGTGGGTTTCCTTATGTGCAATAGGGACAGTGCTGCTTTGTCCTTTGATACAGGTGGCCTGGTACCTTGGGCTGTTTCCTTTTCTTAAAAAAAAAACAATTGGACATCTCCCCTGCTGCCACCCTGACCACCACCGTGCCACCACCAAATCTGTATTTCCCGCTTGTCTTTGTTTCTGGCTTGCTTTGTGCTAAGCTGCAGTTTAATGGTAGGAGCGGGGAAAGGAGGAAGAGGCTGTGGCACACCTACAATGCCAGGCGTCAGAGTCAGTGCGGTGGAAAATAGGTTGGGAGAGCAGGAGACGTTCTGGTGTCTCACCGTGGAAGAGCATAAAGAAGGGCTGCCACAGAACTGCGATGAGTAGACTCAGGGAGGAGTGAGACAATGGTGAGGATTATGAGCAGAGGGCAAGGACAGGATGTGAATGTGCATCAAGAGGCCAGGTCAAAACTGGCCAACCTCGGCGTAATCCCAGATGTAAGAGGAACGGCCAGGCAAACAATGTACAGAAGATAAGAGATGGTGACTGGGGCTGAAATTCTCAGGCTGAATGCCTACAGGGAAGATATGATCTGAAAGGGCCTCTTCTGGTGCAACCGCTCTCCTCCTCCTCCTCCTCCTCCTCCTCCTCCTCCTCCTCTTTTCTAGGATCTGTGAGGACAGATTAGGGTGGTTTCATCTTGACAGTGATTCCCCCTCACATATCATCATGGGTGTAAATGCTAACTCTAACTTTCCCTCTCAGCTCAGGGGGAGGATGCAATTAGACCGTTATATGTACTACTTGTCACTTGCTTGTCAGGTTTCCTTGACAGTTAGAAATAAAACCTTCAGACACTTGATGTTACATTGAAAACCCTCAATTTCTTTCCACTTGAATGTAGCCTTAAAAAGCAAACAGGGGGAAAAAACAAAGAGGACTGTCAGTTTGAAAGCCCCTTGATCCCCCATTAAAAAAAAAAAAACCTTTATTATGTCTTTATAAAATGTTTAGTGGGGAAGAGATTCACATGTGCATCCCTAGGTAGCCCCAAATGATTTCTGGACCTGATGGTTTGCAATTATATATACACTATATAATAAACCAAGGAGGAGATCTCCAAGGAGTAGGCTTTGTAAAATAAAATTAGAAATTAAGAAACGAAACGAAAACCTGTTTTCAGCACAAGCAGATTGAATGACACATGCATTTGTCAGGAGAGTAACATTTGAGTTGCTGATTGCCCTCAGTGTATCTGGGAGCTGGAGGAATTTGCAGTTGAATTAATGCATTCCGTGCGTCCCTGGATATACAAGGATCACAATATTGAAGCTGACGTTTTCCTAGTCATGACTCCAGGGAGGTGCCTGTCCTGTTAAAAACCGATGATGGAGAAGTAGCATTGCATGTCGGGGTGGCTGCAGGCTGTACAACATCCACCCATCCTACATTATCTGCATGGAAGGTCCTCACAGAAAGAGGCAATAGGAGCTTAGGGGTGGGGGGACGACCCAACAACTGCTGCCTTATAGCATTGTCAAGGAGCCCCCTACTAGTAACGATGACAGTTTCTGAATGAACATGAAGATAGAAGTCCTGTGTAATATGTATGGGTACCAGCAACTTGGGAAGGGGCATGCTGTCTAAATGTTGTGCCCTGGAATAAATTCCCAGTTGTTTCACACGAGATTAAATTTTTGCAAGGCAAATAGAGTGGAACCTTGACTTACGTCATTAATCCATTCCGGAGGTCTAGACATAAGTCTAACATGCCTTAAGTCAAACAAACTTTTCCCATAGAAAGTAATGGGAAAGTGGATTAATCCGTTCCAGACGATGAAAAAGACCCCCGAAAACACCAATTAACACCAAATTGACTGGGATAGGAGATTCCTTCCAGGGATATAAATGAAATGTCTCTTCAAAGAGAGGAGGAGGCATTGGAATTATAGTCCACAAGTTACACGCCTCCACTTTTTAATGTTCATAGCAACCAATGTCTAACATTTAAGTTTTACTGATTTTTAACCTGACGTTCCAAGTTCTGAACAACCCTATGCTTACCATTAGAGTCCCATAGCTGTACAGCTCCCCCACTAAAATGCTTCCATTGTGGACCAGACTTCTGCATCCAGATTTTTTACAAGACTGAGCCGACTGTCTAGCCAGCGAGGCCAGCCCTGAGCTCCTGGCGGCGGCAGCAGCTTCGGTGAGGCCGAGGACCAGCTCCAGGTGCTCAGAGCTGGCCTCACCGAAGCCGCCGCTGCCGGAGGATAGGAAGAAGGCAGGAGCAGTTTGGAGGCGGCAGCCGTGATGCTGGGTCGTGGCTGCCGCCCGATTCCAGGGCCTTGCGCCAGGGCTCCAAGCTGTAAGCCAGAGCCTGCGATGCAAGTCAAACAGGCCCCTTCTGGCTGCAAGTCAAATATGCTGTAAATCAAGCGGCATGTAAGTCAAGGTTCCACTGTATAGATTTTGAAATATGGTATTACTGTATAGATAAATGAAAGGGCATATGCAAACTGAGTTTAAAAAGATGGGAAGTTCCAAAATGTCATTAATCTTAAGTGTGTATGTATGTGTGTGCATGTGCATATGTGTGTGCACATATATTTAATTCATTCTCTGAGGCAATTCATTATCCAAAAAAAATCATTATCCGGAACACGGTTTCCTATAGGGAGGAATGGAAAACCAATTAATCTGTTCCAGAGCCTAGGAAAATGACACAGACACCTGTTTTTTGCTCAAAACTCTTTATAAAGCGCACTTTAAAGGTACAGATGTGATGCAGCCCGGGATAACTCTTTTTTACCGATGCATGCTGGAAATTCGTTATCTGAGGCAGCCCATAGAGAAAATTTGTTATCCGAGGCAGACCTATACCTAGAAATTGTGATTCATTATCCGAGGCAGCCCATAGTGAAAATTCGTTATCCGAGGCACCCCTATAACTGGAAATTGCAATTCATTATCTGAAAAATTCATTATCAGGGGCATTTGTTATCCGAGGTATTACTGTACATATCTACATATCTATCTATCTATCTATCTATCTATCTATCTATCTAAGTGGGAGGCTATGGAAGTTATTGGACCTTATGGGTCAGATGTTGGCCAATTGGTATGTGTTCACATTCTATGTAATGTGAACATATACCAATTGGCCAGCGGTCTGCAAATAAATTCACATGAATTATTGGACCTTATGGATCAGATATTAAGAAAGCTTTGCCCTGGCAACCAGACCACTCTCTGCATATTTTTTTGGCCCTACCACGTGGTTATTAAGCTTAGAGCCTCTTTATTTCTTCAAATTTTAAGTGAGTAAAGTCCCAAAATCGGCCATACATGCATCAGTAAGTTCGTTAAAGAAATTTGAAAATGAATTTGATGTTGTCTACTTAATTCCTAATAGGCTATGATCCGTAAGTCAGAGTCACCACCATCTCAACATAATTAGCAGCCCTTGATCATAAGAGACCTGGGATTATTTAAACAGAATGAAAGCTATGACAGGGTAGTCTATTAAAAGCACTCTTCTAGGTCAGGGTTAACAATGTAATTAAAATATATGCATAGTTATTGTAACCTTGTCTTGTATTCTTTCCCGCCCCCCCCCACTTCCTATAGAGGAGAATAATAATCTGAAAGTCTCATTCTTCCCGGCATTGTCTTTCATTTTAGTGCTATGTCTCTGTTTTGCAAATGTTCCTATGTGCATATATGTTATGTTATATTTCCTTATAATATTCAAATGGAGATTTATTGTGGGGTGCAGGGGGGGGGGTCAGGGAGCAGCATGGGAACTTAATTATCATCCTGATAGTTCTCAAGCAAGATGGGAGAAAAACTTATTTTCATATAACACACTTCCGGGGCTGGCCCACCACAGAACCCTCCAAGGCTTTGCAGGGAAAAGGCCAAATACACATTGTGTTAGTGATCTGATTAGGAATTATGCAGCTATGGTGTTTCTTTTTTCCTCTCAAATTATATACAATGCCGATGAGGGAAATCATGGCTTCCACTAAGAAGGTCTGAGGCAGCTATATTCAAGGTAAAGATCGTCCACCATCAAGTGCGACCATTAACTTGGAGGAAAATATCCCATTTTCTTAATTGGGCAAGAACCCCATGTGAAACACTTACTGATGGCTATGCCAATCGGAGGAGCAGGTTTTATTCGGATCACATCTGGGGAGTGGAGGTTGACGTCTCTGCTTCCTTTGCAGTATAGTGCCAGTCACACTCCTTTCACACAGACAGACACACACACACACACACACACACACACACACACACATGGCATTTAATTTTGTAAAATCCACGACGAGTCATAGTCACATTAATGCAATGTGTACTTAGACCTTTCATATAGAGCAATGCTAGTGAAGCTATAGTTCGCTTGCTCACTCACTTTCTCTCAAACACACACACACACACACACACACACACACACACACACACACACACAC
>JAHTLZ010000204.1:77919919-77944859 GCA_023846285.1 Phrynocephalus versicolor | reverse complement strand
ACACACACACACACACACACACACACACACACACACACACACACACAGAGCACAAATTCTGTTTGTTTTCTTACCTAACCTTAGAAAATTCTATGTAAGTTAAAACAGTCATGGAATGGAAATGGATCTCAATTCTAAACTATTCCTTTCTGCTTTTAGGTATTCTCTAGATCGGCATACAGATATGGACAGAATATTCAACATTGATTCTGGCAATGGTTCAGTATTCACTTCTAAACTTCTGGATCGGGAAACATTATTATGGCACAACATTACAGTAATAGCTGCTGAAATCAGTAAGTTGCGCGTCAACGCCAGTGCTGCAATGAGAACTCCCTTACAGCTGTGATCAGCAGAGAGGAAGTCAATCTCCACATTTTGGTTGTTTGCTGTTAATTCAAGGAAGTAAACCAGAGAAGGTTTCTATATTTCCCACTGTCCTTTCATCTCCAAGGTTATCTAGCTTGTGAAAAGGGAAAATTCAATAGAAAGAAAATCAGCATCTGAAGTCAGCTCCATCTATGATCCAGCCTAACAGAGCTGGATGGATAATTAAAATTGGAGAATTTGTTTATAGTCTGAAAAATCAACTTTTCCAAGCTTTGAGGTTTTTAGCTAACTTTTTCTTTTAACAAATACGTACAGTGGCACTGCTACTTAGGAATTTAACCCATTCTGAATGCATGCTCTTAAGTCAAGCAACTCTTAAGTAGAGTAGCCCTATCTAAAAAAAAATCTAAAAAATAAATTTAAAAATCATTTTTTTAAAAAAAAAATTGTAAGTAGAGCAGACCGCATCTAAAATTTTTAAGGCAGCAGTTACAATGCCAACAGTTTTTCACTCTTTTAAGTCGAATTGCTCTTAAGTTGAGTGGCTCGTAAGTAGAGGTACCATTGTACTTGATTAAATACATTGACAATTCGTATTTCTGCCTCCGAAGGTCTCAGTGAAGTCAGCAACAAAGGCAGAGAGGAAATTCAAGTCTTCTGCCTGGCAGTTGCTTTCCTTGCTGAAGTTGTTTTGAATGATGAATTTTCTATGCCTGAAAGCTATGAAAGGTGAAACAGCAAATGCGTGGCAGAAAGTACTTCAAAGCCAAGATCAAGAGAAATTTAGGATTTCAGTCCCTGGTTTGATAGATACTCCATGAATAACTAAGAATGGTGTATTTACATTATGCATTAAGAAGAATGAACTGTCTGCTTCACATAGTGAGGTTGTCTTATTTTTTTATTCTTATTTTTGTTTTGTTTTTTACATTTTACTTCATTTTCATTTTTGTACAAGAACTATGTGACAATTGGGTTATTTCAAAGAGGGCAAAATGTAACAATTTATCGATGAGGTAAAAAGGACTTGGGCAAAGGTGAAGAGGAAGGACAAGATAAGGATCAGTGGAACTTAAATTTGCATAAGCATATGGTAGAGTGGTGTTCCTGTTAAATGCACCACCCCTGAACAGATTTATTTATTTATTTATTTATTTATTTTAAAACATTTATAGCCCACCCTATATCACAGGATCTCAAGGTGGGTCACAGAACAGTATAAAATGATTTAAAAGCAAAAGATGTTTAAGGTGATTTAAAATTAATCAGTTTAAAACACAACATTGAAATAGTAATAGATTAAAGAATTAAAGTCGTGTTAAAACCTGTACAGGCCCTGATTCTCAACCTGCAAAGTTCCAATTAATAACTGCAAAGGCTCCAATTAATAAGTATATTCTGACCTGGGGCTGAAATGATACCAGTGTTAGCACCAAGTGAACCTATAAGGAGACAGCATTCTGCGGCTGTGGTGCTCCAACCAAGAAGCTTCCTCCACCATGTCTCCACATAATGAACACAGTTCTCGGTGGTGAGACACAGAGGAGAATAATGTGTGAGGAGAAAGATGGACTGAACTTTTTCTAAAGAACTGCCTCCACTTAATTGTATCCCAACATTTGATCATACTGTAGTTTTCAGAAAACTTTGAATTTACACATTTAGGATAAAATCCCCAAGAGGACTGTCTAGGGAGAAAATATCACGGAACTAAGGAGGACCTATCTCAGATAACATGAGATTGCATGACTGAAAAGCAACAAGCAGGAGTTTTTCAGGTGCATGTAAGCCAATGATGTCTTGCCCAAATGAAAACGAAGTGCCTAAGACAAATGAGTTGGTGCTGACACAGAATCTAACAGTAACTCTGCTGCTACTGCACTTGTCCTACTTTTTCCTACAGCTTAGCCTTGAAGCTTAGCATAGCTCAGCAAATGCAACCAGAACAGTTACACCAACCTACCCTTTTTGTTTGCTAGTTCGTTTGTCAGTATCAGTGGATCTCAATCTTGGGTGACCTAGATATTCTTGGACTACAATTCCCAGAAGTCTCTGCCTTTAGCTGCATTGGCAGGGCTTTCTGGGACTTGCAATCCAAAAACACCTGTGGCTACCCAAGATTGGGTAACACTGGTCTACATGTATCTATATTAGTTTACAACACCCAAGCAATAGTGGAATCATAGGTTCTGCAAATGAGGCTTTCTTCCTTTAGTTATTTGGGAGGAGAGTATGAGACCACGCAAGACTAACAGATTGAAATGTCAAATGCAAGGGATTCTAAGGAGTTGTGCTGGTCTGGTTGTGAAATTTTGTAGAGCTTGACAAAGATGAGTTAGGGAAGAGTACCACTGGAGAATATTCAGAGTGGTGTGGAATTGCAGCCCTTGCCTGAGAGAGCATATGATTTCTCTGCTCCTGGTTGCTAGCTACAGTGACTTGGATTGAGATAGAGCATGCAAGTGATGTCATTCAGTGCCTGTGTTGGCCCCGTGAGTATTTTGCTAGAAGGATGTCCCCGTGCAAAGTCATGCTCTGTGTTAAAAGGTCTTCCTGGCCTTTCTCCTTGTGTCTTTTAGACAACCCAAAGGAAAGCAGCCGCGTCCCAGTTTTCATTAAAGTCCTGGATGTGAATGACAATGCCCCTGAATTTGCGATGTTTTATGAAACCTTTGTCTGTGAAAATGCAAGGGCTGAGCAGGTGTGCTGTTTTTGCTTCCTAAGGGTGGGGTGGGGGTGGGGTGAGGTGAGGTGGGGGAGACATATATGATGTGTAAATAAGGGGTGCATAAAGCCTCATCATTGTGCTCTTCAGCTGGCTACTAGTACTGCTAAGTGAAATGAGACAATACATGTTTAGTACTGAGCTACAGTTGGCACTCTCACAGGAGCTAATATGGTGACTGCATTTCACAATATTGTACACTGCATAAATAGTTTACCATTGTCTTGTACTCTTTTTTACTACCTTGATTTCTATCAGAGGACCTTTTCACACAACCCCTAAAATCCACAGCAAATGGCTCCCAGATCCGGAGCTTAAAATGGTTTCCCCACCAGCTCCGGAGTTTACAAAAAAATAAGTGCGACCATGCCCACCTAAGTGCATCCCAACGCACTTTTCAAGTACCTGCTCTCCGGGGGTGAAAAATTCCTGATGCAGATGTAACGTAGTGAGTGCTGGGCTCTCCTCGCTTCTGTTTGTTTTCGGGTTTTTTTTTGCCCCCGCCCCTTTAAGAGATACTAATGCTGCCAGGAGCAGAGCAAGACGGCAGAGCGGAGGTGAGCCAGCATTCTTTTCTTCCTTTTTTTCTCCCTCCCCTCATGCAGACAGCAGCCAGGAGTGCGGAGAGGGTGGGAACACAGGAACAGCGACAAACCCCCAAGATCTCTGGTCCAAATTTAAGTGGCCAGCGGATCTTAGGGGTCGTGTGAAAAGGCTCATAGTTATGAATTTGCTCTGTGCTTCTCCTGATGAGGCAGTATCCGTTCTAGACCCACAGCTGGATCCTACATCCAAGTGGCTCCCAGCGTATGCAGAAGTGCAGTCTTTGCAGATAGTTTGACATGTACCACTGGTTCCAATTTCTAATGAGCATTTCCCCTCCCTATTCTAATGTTCTATTCATGCTGCCCAAGGAATATAATTTATATGCCACCTTGTTATAAATGGCATGCACCAATCTCAAAAATAATTCAAGGGGCATGTTTGGGGGGGTGAGGGGCTCGTGCTGCCCATCAGCTTCAGCCAGGATGGCTAATGGACACAGGTGAAAGGAGATGTAGTTCAACAACGTCTGGAAGGTTGTTTGTTGCCTATCTCTTCTTTCAGTCCTACAGACTGCTAAGCTCCTGTGACACTAATGTTGATTGCAACAGGTAGTGAGCTGTCTTGCTGTCAAGATCCAGGCAAAAAGAGACCCTTTTATTTGGTATTATAGCAACCGGGCATAACAAAGGCAAACAAACAAAATGAACAAACAAACATGTACAGGTGAAACTTGAAAAAACAGAATATCGTGCAAATGCTCATTTATTTCAGTAAGTTACCTTAAAAAGTAAAACTAATATATGAGATAGACTTATTACATGCTAAGCAAGATATGTCAAGACTTACTTTGATATAAATGTGATGATTATGGTGTGCAGCTTATGAAAACCCCAAATTCACAATCTCAAAAAATTAGAATAATGTGAAAAGGTTCCCTATTCACAGTAGTGCATCAAGAGCCACCGCACACAGACGGATCCTGAACATGTCATATTCAAATGTCATATTCCTCTTGTCAAGCCACTCCTGAACAACAAACAACATCAGAAGCCTCTTACCTGGGCTACGGGGGGGGGGGGGGGCTGGTCTGTTGCTCAGTGGTCCAAAGTCCTCTTTTCTGATAAGAGCAACTTTTGCATCTAATTTGGAAACCAAGGACCCAGAGTCTGGAGGAAGAATGGAGAGGCACACAATGCACGATGCTTGAGGTCCAGTGTGAAGTTTCCATAGTCTGTGTTGATTTGGGGAGCCATGTCATCTGCTGGTCAACGCAGCTCTCTTCTAGGAGATTTTGGAGCACTTCATGCTTACTTCCACAGCTATATGGGGATGCTGAGTACATATGCATGCTTAGACTTTTCAGAGTCCAATATTGTTCTATTTCCAATCCTTGTGTTATTGATGTCATGTAATATTCTAATTTTCTGAGATTGTGAATCAGGGGTGTTCATAAGCTGTACACCATAATCATCACAATTATACCAAAGTAAGACTTAGCATGTAATGAGTCTATCTCGTATATTAGTTTCACCTTTTGACTTGACTTACTGAAATAAATGAACATTTGCACGATATTCTAATTATATCGTAAGACTAGCTATGCATTGTTACTGGACCCTGTATGTACAAACATCAGTTTTGTCATGCACATGGTTTCAGAATGGTAGTTCTCAAGGTATGCCCCTCCAGATGTTTTGTACTTAAACTCTGAGGATCCTTGGCTGCTGAACACTCAGCTGGGGGGTTCTGGACATTTAAATATAAAACATCTGGGAGGACCAAACTTGAGAACCATTGCTTTAAAACAACGGGTCCCAATTGTAGTCAGTTCTATAACTCCCACCATTCCAACCAACATGGCCAAAAGCCAAGGATTTCGGAAGTTATGGTCCCATAACATCTGGAAATCTCCAAAGTGTGAGCCTTTTTTTCTTAAGGAATGAATAGCCTTTCTTTTTAAAAAACGAATAGCCTGGTACACAAGATCTGACTTCCTTAGGCTCTACTATTGCTTCTTTACTAAAAACCAGCCACAGTCCCCTGAAGTACCTTGTAGGAAATAGTGGAAAAGCCCCCATCTGTAACTTGCATTACCTTCCTACCATCTTTATGCAAGTTTCTAAAACACAGAAATGAAGGTATTGCCATAGGGATACGTAGCGTCCAACCCTGGAACAGGAAAATGGACATCGTTCTGTGTCACACATATTTATATCCCCTTTAGCTCAGTGAGTTGGGTCCCTGGAGAAATGTCAGGGTTTTGATTTCCCATTGTGTTTTGTTAGAGAACAGCCAGCTTAGGCAGCCTTGCGAAAACTGCACAGTCCCAGGGCACCCCTGGAATAAGGGAAGGGAACCACCACCACCCTTTTGAGTGCTCCATACCTAAGAAATCCTGGAAGGGGTCACCATAATTTGGAACTTACATGATGGCAGGTTACTATTATTAAATTAGTCCAGAAGCAAAGGGGGAGAGGTAGAATCGACGGCTTAGGATTCCTCTCTCACCAGTTTTCAAGAAATGAAACCATCACAGAACCCACATCTTTCAAAGCAATTCTCAATACATATTATTTGTCAATCTTATTGTGGGTTGCTACTCATGCTCATCACTTGCTACACTGCTGCTATCTTGATTGCACCACTATTTTTTGTATTCTGCACAATAAGGCATGATCTGTGATGTCAAAAAGTCTCTGCACAGTTGTATTGACACAGCAACACTCTTGTTAACGTTTAGCTCATACAGACCCTCAGTGCCATCGACAAAGATGATGCTTTTGGAGGACACAAATTTTCTTTCTCATTGGCTCCTGAGGTAGCCAGCAGCTCCAATTTCACTCTCCAGGACAACAGAGGTATGCTAAAGAAAAAAAAATCACTTTATTGTCCTTCAGCCTTCATTCAAAGGGCCAACATGCTCCTTATATACATTGTTCCATCTCTGTAGATAACACAGCCGGCATCTACACCAGGAAAACAAGATACAGTAGACACGAAATGAATATGTACCTCCTGCCTGTGGTGATTTCAGACAACGAATACCCCATTCAGAGCAGCACAGAGACGGTGACAATTCGCGTATGTGCCTGCGACCAGAGAGGCAAGATGCTCTCTTGCAATGCTGAAGCCCTGATCCACCCTACTGGCCTTAGCACCGGAGCGCTGATTGCAATCCTTCTTTGCATCATTATATTGCTAGGTAAAGGACTGGCATGACATGGTGGTGGTTGTGGGGGGTGAGATGTCTCTGATGTTGTGAGCTTATCTCTCTTGCAATGTGAAACACTTTGTAGTGGCTTGGTCAGTTTGCCATTAAGACTTGTTTTATTTACAAAAGACCAGCTCCTGGTGGAAGTGGGGAAGGGATCCATACAGTTTCAGGAAAAAGGGATGGGGCCATCTAAGGGACTCTGGACTGGAATCCTATCAGTTTTCGCTCTATTACTTGAATTTCTCGACTCTATAGGGTCACTGCTACAGCCGCCGGGCTGAGCATCATTCGGTGGGACCATCAAGTGGGATCCAAAACCCAAATCTTGTTTGTTCCTAACATAGACATCGCACTCCCCAAGCATTCAGCAGCGCCAGCAGTTTCTGGTGCTTCATTTGAGTACATTACTAAATATGAATTAGTCTGGGACTTCACTTCTTCAGCTATTCAAGAAGCTGCTGTCGGGAATAGTGGATCCAAAACAACAGCTATTTGATCCTAGGCCTTGAGCGTAGTCGAAAAGAAAGTGCAGAATACAATGGTTTTCAATTAATACTGCTAGCTACATAATCGTCTTTTCCCCAGTCTTCTTTCAGGTCTTGTATATGTGATCTCCACGCTGCCTGAAACAAAGGCATAGAAAGAAATGAACCACCATTTCCATTTTTAACAGTAACAAAGGCAGATGGTTTTTTTCCAGGTTCTTTTGTCTGGTTATTTGTTTTGGGTCGCATGGTAGATTTCACTTTCAGCCTGAGAAAGCCTGGCTTGCCTACCCCAACATACGCTGCTTTTTGGTGGCAAAATCTCAGAAAACATTTAAGAGCTGTCGAGGGTAAGAAAGGAGAAACAAAGAAAAACCAAACAGCTTTACATTTAAAGCATCTTCGAGCACTCAGAGGGCTTATTTACAAGTTCTCTTTAAAAGAAAGGAAAAAAAGACTGAGTATCAAGAATGCAAGTTATATTTAGAGCTTGAGTTACTTGATGATTTGCACAAATCCAATTTGAATATTCATTTCTGTCAGTGAAATCTCATTCATAAGGACATGGGGGTGGGGGGAGCAAATGAGTGTTGGGTGTTTGAGCTGCTGTGTGCTGATGATCCAAACAGTGAACGGCAATTTGAGGTTGAAGGAGGGGAGGGTTTCCAAAGAAAGCATTACAGAAAACAAGTATGGAGGGGGTGCACATACAGTAATGTTGTTCAGTTTAAAGAAAGTGCCGGTAAGGCAGTGAAAAGGGGCAGAGGGGTTGGAAAGCTTCAGCCTGGAACTAAATCCAGCCCTCTGGGATTCCTAACAAAGGGTGCCCCCTTCCCTATCATATGTTGATGGTGTCCCAGCTTTTGTTTTGACCCCTGTTCTAAACAACTGAACTTCTTTTCCTCTGAGGCTGAGTTCCTGACAGTGTTTTACACTACAATAACTGCAGTGTTTGCCCTATCATTTTGTTTTGGGCCTTGTCACAGGATTTTTTCCTGAAACTGAGTTTAGGGGACTCACCTGACAGCCTCTAAACTTTTGGAACCAAGGCTAGTGGAATACTGGTAATTTCTTTTTTGGAAGAGCCTAAGAAGGGTAGAAAAGGGGGATGAGCCGCGTGGCCATCACAAAACACAATTGCAAAAATAGGTTACAGGCGATACTTTTATAGGCCACTATTAAAAACAAAACAAGGAAAATTGCAAGCTTTCGAGTGTAAATGACCCTTCTTCAAAGCAGGTCCCAGAAGTTCAGTCATGGTAAAAGATGTGCTTTACCAGGAGCTTACTTTTAAAGTCCTTGGTTAGATGGTGTTCTTAAAGTCCATGGCTAGGTGATGTTGCAGCCAGGGCAGGAGTCTTGTTAGAGGCCAGATGGTCAGTTGTAAACAGCTGCTTCTTGAGTCACATCTCCGTTCTTCAAACAAAGGAACATGGGTCATATATCACCCACACTCCTTTGCCCAGCTCCATTTGGCACTACGAGAAGGGTAGTTAATTGATGATCTGGTAAAGCAAAATCCTCCACCCTTATTCCCAAGGTGAGGAAGGACAAGTAACATTTCCTTCAACTCCTGAGGAAAAGGGGTTGGCTATGGCATAGAACAAGCCAGCCCAGCAAAATGTCTCAGGCCAGCCCTGAGTATCTATATGCGTGGAGCCAAAAAAGCCGTAGAATGGCTTTAAGGAATTTGGCCAGTTGTATACAGCGTAGGCTATTTTCTGAGGCCCCATGAAATAGTGGGTGCTTCTACTCAGGCAAATGCATACCTGACTATTCTAATGTCATGTAACCAAGTTACATTGCCACTGTCCAGTAGGTTTCCATGGCCAAGTCAGGATTTGAACCCAACTCTCCTGAGTACTAATCTGTCACTCTATCTGCATTACCACACCAGCTATCACAAATTTAAAGGGTGTGAATTAAGTTAAGAGTTACAGCATATGTTCCTCATTATTTTTCCCTCATCTAATGGGAAGAATCCAATTATCCCACACACACCTCATATGTTACTGCTAACCTGACATATCACCTTAAAAAGTGCTATACATTCTTCTTAAGAGAGAGAACTCCAAAGCACTTCAGAAGTTCAGCATTAGTTATTTGATGAGATTCGTCTTTTCTTTATTGCTTTTTCTTTGCCTTGAAATGACCACATTTGTGATTTTAAAAGGATGGTTTCCTTGCCACGCAGAGACCTCTTTTTTCTTTTCTTTTAAAGGCATTTACTGATTAAAAACAACTGCGTGTTTTCTTCTTTTTAGCTTGAAATACTCCCCACCCCACTTAATATTTATCTTATTTTCAACACCCACACAATTGCAGAAGGACTGTCTTTAGTGGAAGTGTCTGAGAGTGTGCAGTTTTGCAGTGATTCTTGCCAAGTGGACAGAGGAGATAAGGTTCAAGTGACACAGATTTGACTTTTGTTTTCTTTTGTGCTAATTAGGTAGGAAATTAACTTTCCCATCCATTCCCCCCCCCCTATTTTGCTCTCTTTATTCCTCTGTTTTTTTCCTTCCAGTCACAGTGGTGCTGTTTGCAGCCTTGAGACGTCAGAGGAAGAAAGAGCCCTTGATCATTTCCAAAGAGGACATCCGGGACAACATTGTCAGTTACAACGACGAAGGTGGTGGAGAGGAAGACACCCAGGCGTTTGATATTGGCACGCTACGGAATCCCGAAGCCATAGAAGACAATAAATTGCGCCGAGACATTGTGCCGGAAACACTTTTTATGCCACGCCGGACTCCGGTGGTACGAGATAACACAGATGTTAGAGATTTCATCAGCCAAAGGTTGAAGGAGAATGATACGGATCCAACGGCGCCCCCTTATGACTCATTAGCGACCTACGCATATGAAGGCAATGGGTCTGTGGCAGAGTCACTCAGCTCCTTGGAGTCAGTGACTACTGATAGAGACCAGGACTACGATTACCTCAGTGACTGGGGCCCTCGCTTCAAAAAGTTGGCCGATATGTATGGCGGAGAAGACAGTGATAAAGACTCCTAACATGTTGCCTTTTTTTTCAATTCTAAGAAACAGCATTGAAATATGTGGCGTTGCTCCTTCTTTCTATTTATCCACGGTCTGTTGAAAGGGTTCTATTCTACCAGTT
Organism: Phrynocephalus versicolor; assembly: GCA_023846285.1. Lineage (NCBI taxonomy): Eukaryota > Metazoa > Chordata > Lepidosauria > Squamata > Agamidae > Phrynocephalus > Phrynocephalus versicolor. Next base: position 77,934,438 of record JAHTLZ010000204.1, on the reverse strand, counting down.
CAAATTGTTTCCGTGACTGCAGTCTTTGTGGATCTAATGTCATTTCCCCCCTCAAATATAATTTGAGCTTCCAAGAGGCAAATAATGAGGGGAAACAAGCTTCATTTTTTTTAAAAAAAATCTGTTTTATATATATATATATATATATATATATGTACTGCATCTTGTTTACTTAGGCAGCTGAATAGGCACAATAGGAAGAACATTGAAGGACAACAGAAATGAAAATAGTTTTAACTTGTTCTGCTTATTGTGCAAATTGGATTATCTTATTGTTATCATTCACCAAATAATCTGACTGTATTTTAATTATTCAGCTCAGACATAAAAGACCCATTTGTAAGGAAGGACCTATTGTGGCTTAGCTTAAATGCTGCAGCAAAGGGAGTAAGGTTACGGCTCTTTTTAAAGCAATGAAATGCCAATATGGAATTAAGATACATAGAAGATCTAGAGGCCATTCAAATACTAATATTAATCTTGAATTGGTCACTTCCCTCAAAGTGTTTGTCCATGCTAGTAGTGGACAATCAAGAGTAAAGAGGAGGGAGCAGTGTGTTTGTGTGTGTCCCTATGTGTGTGCATGTGTGCCTATGTGTGCCATAGTAGTGCACTGCAAATGGTACCTTTAAGACAATACTTTCCCTAGAAAAACACAACACCAGCCTTCCCTAACTCTGGGCTATCCAGAAATATTTGACTACATCTCCTGTAATTCTCAGGTAGCAGCTTATTAGCTGAGGGATCATAGGGATCATAGTCAGACACATCTGGGGGACTCAAGAGTTGGAGGGAAGAGTGTAGAGATGTATTTTTCAACTTTGGGGCATGCAGTTGTTTTGAACCTCAGATCCCAGGCTGCCTCTCTCTTGGCCCCAGTGCCAGGGCCTCCTAGCAGCTGAAGTCAACAATTTCTAAAGGTCCAAACTTACAGCATGCATTCCACATGGAAAGGATGTAACACATGAGTTGTAGGACTCACTTAAGTGCTATCTGAGTTTATTTCATGAATAAGCTGAATCAACTCCTTCGTGTTAAATTCATTGTGTTCCACTTAATGCCTAGCTGAACAAAGGCTCCTGTGTTAGGTGCACCCATCCCAACTTGCTTGCTTGCCCAGTTGCAATCACCATCACCATCCTCTTTTTCCAGAAAGACCAAGCAATTTATCTCTGGGTGCCTGGTGGTTAGGAGGGTACTTAGTTTCCCCACCAGAGGCTCAGCTGGAGGTTGGAAGGGGGAAGTAATTAGCAGGCAGACAAAGCAAGAGGCTTCCTTTCTAGCATAACTTCATCAAATTGATAGCTTTTACTGCAGCAGACAGCAGCCATTAATCAGGATCCAGTGGTGTACCTCTGCTGGATGATGAGGCATACTCCAAAAGCAATGACGCCCCTCCCAAGGAGCACACTGTACACCCTAAAAAAAAATGTTTTGGTGGGCTGAGAAACTTTCTAGAGGAAGTTTGAGGTTACAAAGAGGGCTGCAATTGAAAAGGGAGAGGAAGAATGTCCTGATTAATGTTGCATTGGATATGGAGGAGCACCATTAGGTACAGAAAGACACCATCGGATGTTGGTCTTACTACTGAGACACCCTAGAACAGTGGTGGCGAACCTTTGGTACTCCAGGAGTTGTGGTCTTGGACCACAACTCCCATAGTCCTTTGCCATTGGCAGTACAGGCTTGGAATTCTGGGAGTTGTGGTCCGAAACATCTGGAGTACCAAAAGTCAGCGACCATTGCCCTAGAATGTCAGCCCTCTAGTCTCACAGCTGGCCTCGGGTGGATGAAAGATGATGTTGAAAAGGGAATTTGAAAAATCAGATTACACATATTGTTAAAAAGTCTGAGGTAAAGGCAAAACCAGAAAGGAAAGGACAGAACAAGGATAGAGTGTGGCCTATACAGAATTGACAGGAAGGAACCCATGTCACAAGATGGTTTGGATAAAGCTTTGAGCAGTATGAACTACTTGAACAACCTTTTTAGAGGTCTGGCAGAATGACTTTCGGACCCTCTCATCCACCTGGTGTGGATCACTCACAGGGCCCATCTGCGCTCCTCAAGAGCTCTCTATTTGATTTAAAGGCAATATTCTAAACTATTTTAAAAACCTGTCTCTCTGGCAATATAGTAGATGCAGTATTACAATAGTAGTATGGGACCGTATGATTCTTATATCATGTTTTTTGATTTTATGATTTTAGAATACTCTAGCTCTGTTATCAGTTGGTATATATGTATAGTCAGAAGGTGGGTTCTGAATTTCTTGGGTAAAAGGTACTCGTAGTTGTTCATTTGCCTGATGAAGGCCTGTCATTTGTCAGGGGACACGGGATGCAGTGGTCCTGATTTCCTGCTTCTGGCTTTCCTACAGGTAAATGAATGAACTACTCGGTGACCGTGTTTCGGACCAGATCATTTACACTGCCATGGTTCTTCAAGTTCTTAAGACCCCAGTTTTTTTCTCATCCAGCCCTGTGGATCCTGGTGAAAGTCTATATTATAGCTCTAATATGCAGTGAGACAAACAACTAGCCAGTTCTCCCAGTTAGACCAACTCTACCAAAACTATTTTTGGAAACTCAGGATTTTTGTTAGGAATCTGAGACAGCTGCAAAAAATACGCATCTAATCTATTATCCTGCACTAAGAGCAGAAAGACAGATTAACTTCAATCCTAGTTATGTCTGCTGTGACTTTATTGAGGCTTATTCCTAAGTGTGTAAAGGATGGCAGTCTAAAAGGTAGCTAAGAATTTAAGCTATAAATCCACCAGAACCAGTACAGTTAGGTCTGTGTTATAACTACATGCAGTACTCCCAAGAGCGAGGGAAGGAAAGAATGGGGGGGAGAGAGAGAAACAATGTATTTAATTTGTATTCACCAGTTTTCTTTTAAAGGACAGATAAACAGTTTTGTTGATGTTACAGACCAGTAAGATTCATTTGTAAAGATCTGAATACATTCAGTTTTAAAGATCTGAAAATACAGTGGGCCCTGGTATAACAAACAGTTTGTATAACATAAAATCTGTACAACATAAAAAATTCCAGAGATAGGAGAAATTTGCTTAACAGAATCGTCTATGGGGCGAATCCATACAACATAAAAATGGCCACGATCAGGGATTACTCTGTTTTCAATGCATTCCTATGAAGGAATGCAAAGGAAAATTTGCTTAACATAATTTCATTTGGAACAAAATAATTCCTTTATACAAGGTACCACTGTATTTGAATACAGTAAAAAAAAAGAGACTGCCCTGGATGAAATTCTTTATTACAAGATGAATGGTTCCAAAAGAAACCTGTTAGATCCCAGTAGCAGCTGGCTATTCCAGTCATTTTAGTTTGATATAGATCCATATCTTCTTACGTCCCTGTTCAATTTCATATCTGTTGGAGTCAGATGATTTGGGGACTTCTCCCCACCATACTGAGAGAAATGAGGGCATTTTGAGAGAATAATGATATGCAACCATGCATCTTTGGGTTTTAATTTTTATATTTCATTAACTTGCTGGATAGCTTAGCATACTAAAAAAAACATACCTAGAAAGTTTCATAATGAGTCAACATTGACTTGACAAGACATAATTATTATTCTAACTATTGTTTCAGAAATGGCCAACATCTATTTCAGTAAACAACACTATGGTAAAAGAAATCATTTCAGAAACTCTCTGGGGTAGTAGAAGTAGTAAAACTACTCCTGAAATATCTGATCTGAAAGCCTTATAAGGATCACTCTAAGTCACAGGGCACATATATAGCAAAAGGTGAAAGGGGCAAGTGTTGAATTTGTCTCATCTTAGGATAAAATTGTTTCAATTGAACATAATTTAGTTAATACTATTAAATGGAATAGTTTCATTGATGATAAAAATGTAAAGGTTCCCCCCCCGCACATGCGTGCTAGTCGTGTCCAACTCTAGGGATGGTGCTCATCTCCTTATTCAAGCCGAAGAGCCAGTATTGTGCAAGTCCATGGCCATGTGATTGGCATGGCTGCAAGGAAACACTGTTTTACCTGTTTTACCTTCCCACTTTTTATGGTGGTACCTGTTTATCTACTTGCATTTACATGCTTTCGAACTGCTAGTTTTGCAGGAGATGGGGTTATCAGCTCACTCCACCGCGTGGCACCCAGGATTCGAACTGCCGAGCTGCCAACCTTGCAGCTGACAGTTTTTGGAGCCTTAGTCCGCTGAGCCACCACACCCCATTCTCATTGATAATATGTTGTTAATATCTGCTAACAGTAAATATAGTTTATTCTTTATTTTCCTCCTCTTTTTTGAAGAAAATATGTGAAGATATGAATAGTAGAATATTAGAATCATGGAAAGGTCCTCTAGTCCATCAACTGGAAAAGACCTAGACCAGGGGTGCCCAAACTTTTTGTAAGGAGGGCCAGATTTGGTGGCTAAGAATGTGTCAGGGGCCGGTTGCTCCCCGACCCTGCCACCCCACTGCAAGCCCCACCCACTGACCCATAAGCCCCGCCCACTGACCCCTTGCAACCCCACCCACAGGAAGGAAGGCGGAGACCAAGGGAGGGAGGGAGGAAAGTAGAAACCAAGAGAGGGAGGAAGGAAGGTGGGGAACCAGGAAGGGAGGGAGGGAGGTGGGGACCAAAGGAAGCACAGGGAGCCGTGGCCACAGGTCGCCCCTTGGAAGAGGCGATCTGTGCGACCTTGTACCCCCCCCCCAAGCTCCCCAGCAGTGTCGACGACTCGCCCACCAGCCCACCCGAAAGCTCTTTGGTGGTGGCAGAGGCCCTCTGGTCTGCCCACCCCCACACTTTCCCCTGTGGTGCCGTCTGCCCAGCCGCCCAAGCTTCCCAGCGGTGTCAGTGTTGGCAGATTTTTTTTAAAAAAAAATATGGGGCAAAGGAGGGGGAGGGAGGGGCGGGCCAGCCAGCCGCAGGCCACTCAGAATGGCCTGACAGGCTGGATTTGGCCCCAGGGCCGGACTTTGGGCAGGCCTGACTTAGACCCACTGCATTCTTGACCAATGGTCATCCAGACTAGCCTAGAACAGGCTGATTTCTTCTGTTTTAGGAGCAAAAGCAAACCAGTTCTGTAAATGGTTGAGAACACATGCCAGTTGGGGCTGAATGGTAAAGGCTGTTGTGTCAGGGAGCAGATGCTCTGTCAGTAGTGTCGATGGTTCAAAATTCCAAATCACACATATGGGGATACTGAGGGCTAGCAGCATGGTGAGGAAAAGGAATGGATGTCCTTTAAATCAAAGCTTCTTACGTGCCAAATGACTTTTTGTGTCATAGGATGTGTTTTTATTGAGCTTCATCTCTTGTGTGCCAACTAGTTTCCCTTTGTGATTGGACAGTAGAAGGTAATTGTGGCTTAATTTGCAAGTCTGATTTCCCAACATTTAATCTGCCAGGAAATCACAGATGTAGGCAAATCCATGGAGAAGAAAGCTATGAACAGCTACTAACCTCAAATGGTTGTGAGTTAAATCCAGTGCTTGAGGCTGGAATCTTCTTTCTTCACTTGTTCTGCTCGCACAAGGAAGTGCTTGCATTTCAATTTCAAACCTGCTTCAGGCTTTGCACCAAACTTTAAAGGAGCTGTCCAAGGTGCAATACCTCCTGTAAAGTTCAGCCTGGGACAAATTCAATAGAACCCCCGCCCCCTGAAAAAAAAAACCCAACTGGAATTGCTAGCTACCACTTGTTCATTGTGTGTGCTTGCAGAAGATCTGTTAGCTTCAGTGGGCTGTCTCCCCTATATGCAATGGAGATTGGGTAGAGCTGCACCCATGGAGTGCTACTTTCCACTGACAGTCAACCGGATGCTTCCCAGAAACAATATGCTTCCACCTACCAGTAGCTGGGGACCTCAAGCAATGAGAGCATCATGGGCCTTGGGTCTGATCCATCACAGCTATCCATAGATCTCTAATGCACTGAATGTGATCTTACCGAAAAGCCAAGAGCATCTAGGGATGATTGCTGACTGGGAGTCTTTGAAGAAAAAAAAATGTTTGAGACCACATTTAGGAAATGGCACTGAAGTCTGTTAGGTCGAGTCAGGTCAAGAGCCGTTGTACATAGGTTTGGCGTGGACCATGCAGAACCATCCTAAGCATTATGTAGGCCACTGGAATGAGTGTGCCTTAAAGCACACCATGCCAAATGAGCCACAGGAGCTTAAAATGTTGAGTGGGTTGGGAAAACAAGCATTGATTTTACTTTGTCCTGATATAGCAAATTCACTTGGATGGCTTAGGTTGATTTAGCTAGGATTAGCAACACTAATTCTGTGACACTTTGACAGCTTGCGTACCCTCCCTCTCCCCCCTCTCGAATTAGTGATACTAAGTAGGAGGCGATTTGAGGTAGAACTTTGCATTTTATTGACAAAGTGTTTCACCTCCTCAATAAAATGACATTAAGCCACCCGCTGCTTGTGCATAAATATTATATAAAGTATTTAAAATACCGGCATCAAAATTAAGACTCCACACTGAATGAAAAATGAAATACCGGATGGTATTCTCGCATGGCTGACACATTCTGCATTAATCGACTAGAATTTTTTCCTATCCATGCAATTTATGAGCATGGATTTTTTTTTAATATACTAATAGGACTTTTTTGCATCAGCTCACAATTAAAGCCATTATGTTTTTATCAGTAATGCAACTAAAAGCAAAATCGTCCAGCCAAACATTGCATGACTCGGTGTCCAGATAGGACAAAAAGATGAGAAAAGTTTCAGCACTAGATGATTATGCTGCTGCGTTTGGCGAAACGGGAGACCAAAGTGTGAACAGATGAGTAAAATGCTCAACTAAAACAGTCCCCACAGAATAAAGGTGCAATCCACGACACACTTATCTGTCAACATGTCTCCTTGAACTCAGCAGGGTTTACTGCCGAGGAGGCTTGCACGGAATGGCACACTTGTTATGCGATCCCTCCCAGTGAAGAAATCTCAATTGCAGTCATGAGAAGTCACTTTGTGCAACCAGCATTTCTCTCTACACATTTTGGTCTTCGCAGCTGATCCTTCTCCAGCTGCCTTGGAATGACTTGGCTGAATTCATTCCGCTCCTACAGGGGATTCAGCCCAAGCTTCAAATTCATGTGGCTGACATGTTGAGCTGCTGGGCGTTTGCTCCTGCACTTGAAGTGTTTTTATTTTATTTTATTTGAGGTTTGGCGTCCTTTCTTCCTTTCTGAGCATGCACAAGTCTTGTTAATTACTGTTACAAAGGTAGTTCACTGTGTAGAACATCAGGCACAGGGAAATATCTGGCTTAATAGCTTTCCAAATGTTGCTGGGCTGCACCTCTTAATATCCCAATATGCACAACACTGACTATGAACAGTAGAACTGCTGGCAGATGCAATTCTGGCAGGATTAGAATGGACCCTGCTCCTGATACAGGTGCTAAAATAGGAAAGGCAAGACGATTTCTATGTGTCCTGCATTTAAAACAGCTTTCCTTATTATGAATGGTACCATGTCACCCCAACACATACAACATACCTGGTAGCTTTATAAAAGAAAGATGTGGGACCTACATTAAATTCCTTATTTTGAATCTTCAAAAGCAAACATCATTGCCTATTATTTGCTGACTGCTTTGATCTCAATACACATCTGTAAGTCACAGGAGAGGAAAAACTGCATATTGATTAACTCATTGTGCTAATGATGAGCACGGTGGAAGTCACCAAGTAGCTATTATGAGATTTGGGTGTAAATGAATTGGAGATGGAAAAGGAGAAAGCCAAGACTGAATGCATAGTTGATGCCTTTAGCAGCTTGAAGGCTTGCTTAACAGGAAATGTGCAGAAGCTGGCATAATGATTTGAAGCGAATGAAGTGAGTTGTTATTTTTATGTCAACAGTGCTTTACAGTCCCCATGCTAGCTATTTCATTTAGGTACTGCTGAGACAATCTTCAGCACACCAGTATTTTACTGCAGTATATGTGGAAGGTCTCACCCAGCGTTTGTCCTCAGGCATCACAAACTCTATTTAAAGCAGAAAAGCTGTGTCTACAGTCCAGAAAAACATGGGAGTGATGCAGTGACATAAATGTCAAGGGAAGAAAATGAATCCTACTGTTTTAATTTTCTAATGACTTACAGTTTTATGTGGCAAGTGGGTTTACCAGCGTTTTCACTGAGCTCTACAACTTTAGTGGCAACTTAACCTGCAGAGGACAAAAGTCATCATCATGCATTGTGTCTATGTGGTGAAAAATCATCCTTTGTCAGTTCCTCTAGATTAGTAGTTCTTAACCTGTGAGTCCCTAGATGTTCCTGGACTGCAACTCCCAGAAATCCTGGCCAGCTCAGCTAGTGATGAAGACTTCTGGGAGTTGTAGTCCAGGAACATCTGGGGACCCACAGGTTGAGAACTACTGCTCTAGATGAAGGTGTGGTAAAATTGGCTGGTCTTCTCCCAGTCAGCTGACAACTATAATGGAAGTCCTGATGAAATTTTGCTTAGATGGAGATTTTTGTGAACTTTCATATTTGTTTGTTTCAAGGGAAGTTGAAAGATGCCATTGTCTTTCTTCCCAGATGTGGTAGCTTTTGAGGCAAAGGAAGCCCAGCATTTATCTCACAAGAACCCTTTCTTACAAGACTGCACTATTGATGTAAATACATCTGGACACACTTTCTATAAGCTTTTAGTTTTCTAAGATCTATTAGTTTAGTGTTTATTAAGAATTGTATAGAATTATTTAGGCGTTCAGGTAAAGATGTTTAAAAGAAAATTTTAAAAAAGATCACAAGAAACAGGAAGCTATTTTGATTCTGACAAAAGTTTGAAAAGGGGAAACTCTTCAAAAATGCTGTAGTATTACATTCTGTGATTTCAATTATTCTGGAACTTTAATCCCTGCTTCTGTTTCCATGGCCTTATAAGAAATGCTTTGTGCATCTTACATAATACGGGGGGGGGGGGGGTTAATATGGGTTCAGCCAAAGCCTCTTGTAATTTGCAGTTTCAGAACCTTTAAAATAAATGCCTTTTTTTTAAAAAAAAAACACCAATTGATTTCTTTTAATTAAACAAAAGAGAGCTAAGCATCAATTAGAGCAAATGTCGCCGTCTTGCAGGATCAATTAGCTGTTCCTTCTGTGCTGTTGTCTCCAGATAGGTTTCTTTAGTGTTGCAGAGAAAGCAAGTGATTAAAATAAAGTGCATGGGAACCCCGGGCCAATTAGCACAAGGAATTGCTTGTTTTTAAACATGTACATCCCGGACAAGACGAGGCTGGCCCCTGAAATTTCCAACTTTGGGGGAAAATTCCAGAGCTTAGTTTACATTGAAGCCTGCCCATTTTCTACTGTGCATTTTCAAGGCTAAGGCTAAGAAATGGAGCATGATGTTATAAGAACACTTTATAGTGTCCCAACAGAATGGGTTTCTTGTCATCATTAGATTATCCACCAAGAATCCCAGTAAACTAGAGACTAGGAAGAAAGCCTTCCAGATGTTATTGTAAGATCCACCAGGTCCCCACTCAGGCAGAAGTGAGTCTGTATTGCAATTTAAATAACATGGGGGGGATACTGGGATTTGGTGTCATATCAGTGGTTTATGATACCCTGGAGATTAAAAGGTGACCTGAGCTCTGAACAATCTGGAATTGTGAAAAGTTTCATAATTTATTAAAAGCCAATCTTGTTATAACAGGCCGTTCTCCACCAATGACATGAAGAGGAACCAGGTAGCAAATGAGAATAGCATTGGGATCGTATGTACATTACTTATAAAATAAGCCCCAGTCAAGACAGTGGGACTTGCTTTGGGTACATAGGATCGTACGAAAATATCAGCTTACACTGGAATTATTTCCTTATTTCGCAATGGCTAAAGTCTTTATCTGTCATGATGTGTATCCTCTCCTTAGCCCTATTTGCCTATTATATTTCTTGTTCAATGTAATGTTTCTCCTTCCTCTTTCATTTGTTTGAGTAGTAATTTCTCACACATATTATACACAAGAAAGTGAATTTACCTTTTTTGAAAAATCAATTTTTGTAACAAGTTATTTATATGATATTACTAAATAAACTGGGCTCTTTTTTTCTAAACTGCTTCCTAAAAATTATTTCAAGGTTTGGAAACAGCTTATGTTCAAACAAAAACGATATATAAAAAAGAGACAGGCACAAACCCTCTCCTGAGAGTCTGAAAAACAAAGCATTGTTAAAGCTACAGGCCTTTATGTATCGATCTGTCAGCATTTCCCATGGAACCCAGTTGGATTAACTTTTCAGTAGATCTGGATAGACTTGCACTGTGTGTGGTGTAAACCATCCTTCCCAAAGGTGATGCCTTCAAGAAACTTTGCACTTCACCTCTCATACTTCCCTGTCTATGCCAGATAGGGCTAAATATCAGCATTTACTGAAATTCACAAAATCACAAACTGGAAGAAACTTCCCGATTCCCCGCTCTCAAGGGGAGATATTAAGGAAGAGCCAGTTTAATTACTACCCTGCCTAGGATCACTATTTTCAAGCACGTAGCATTGCAATTAGAAATGTTTTTTTCCTGGGGGCACCCCTTTTGAAGTGGAATAGCTTGGCCCCCTGAACCCCAGATCTCTCCAAATTTGGAGGGCTTAAAAGGGAGCATCAAAGTAAAGTTCATAACAAATTTGGTGCCCCTAAGACCCAGGGTAGCTGTTTTACAGAGGAATAAATCTGTTTGTTTTTTTTAAAAAACTGCTGGTTTATTTTGTTACTAACAAACCACTGCCTCCCTGGTTCATTTCGTTTTGTTATGTAATGAACCAACAAATCAGCATTTCCTTTTTCGTTTGATGACCATCCCTACGTGTAGTTACTCTTCCTACTTATACCTGTTCCCTTATTCCTGCAGAGGTCAGTAGTGGCAGGTTAACAGAGCACTGTTAACAAGCATACTAGGGGAAAAAAATCTCAAATATCAATTTTCTTAACAACTCAAGTCTTTTTCTCCAAATTAGAGATGGAGGAGGTGGGGCACCAATAAATGTCATTTTCTTTAGTCCAGATACCAACTTTGCTCTAGTTGGAATTCCGAAAACCATGAGGTGGATGTGAGAGGTGTGTGTGTGTGTGAGAGAGAGAGAGTGCACGCATGAGCACACATGCTTATTTATATCTAGACATAGGCTACCACAGGGTTGCAAGAGCCTTCAATCCTCCAGATGTTTTGAACTGCAACCTTCAGCTGCACTATCCAATGTGCGTGTTAGTAAGATTGTGGGATGAGTAGTCCCAAAAATTGGGGGGAAACAAGGTCCCCCAGCCCAGCCCAGCCCAGCCTTGGCAAATAGCTGCAAAATGTTTTCAGTTTTTCCATCAGAAAGGTGTAGGGCTGGCCCTTAGCAACTACATAGGGAACAACATTCAACACTAGAGTCATTCCTTGGCCATGATACAGTGCAGTTCTCCCCTCCTTCCTATTATATGTCTGTTACAAGAAACAGCAGCCATGTCTGAAAAATAAATTGGCAGTCCCAGACAGAGCTGCATACATTTGTTGAGTGATCAGCACACTATTGATTTACTCAAGGGCTGAGCCTCTTTTGAGCAACGCCCTAGTCATCTTAAACAGCCAATTTGTGTTACAGGTGCCAGTGGTCCAAGAGAACAGAAGTCTGCAGTTCTTAACTGCCTGATGGCTGGAGTCTTAGGCTCAAAAAAGGTTCCTTTTCGGTGGTGTTAGATTGAGACCCTACAGCAGTGATGGTGAACCTTTTAGAGACCGAGTGCCCAAACTGCAATTCAAAAGCCAGTAATTTTTTTGCAAAGTGCCAATACAGTAATTTAACCTGTATACAGGTAGCTATAAAGGGGTAATGTTGGGTGCCCACAGAAAGGGCTCCGAGTGCCACCTTGGCACCCGTGCCATAGGTTCGCCATCACTGCCCTACAGGCTCAAAGAAACAGGATCCTGAAACATGTCCCCCTCACCCCCCACCCCCGATGATGTTGTGCTACAGCTCCCCTCTGTGTTAGCCACCATATCCAATGATGAAGTGTGTGTGAGATTGGTAGTCCTAAAAATATGGAGACACACATTTTCTCCATCTTTGCTCAGGGTTTGACCAGTAGCTTCCCCACACCCCACACCCCACTGCAACTCTCAGAAAGTCCTAACTGGCATGGTTTGGCTGGTTGGAGGAGGGAATTCTAGGAGATGTAGTCTAATATGTTACTTTTTTTAGCTCTGTTCCTGCTGTACATGATTTGCTGTTCTAGGCAAGTCTCCAGAGAAGGCATGTTAACAGACACACACATCTTCTCTTTGTACAGCCAAAATGGCACTGCTCATGGGCAAGAATAAAATATTGTTGGTGGTTTAACAACATTTTAAAAACTGGATCAGAATACCAAGTCAGGAGATATTAATGTCAAGCCAATGTCACGAAGATTGACCCACACTATTGTTGTGGAAGAGGAGACTGTTTTTAATGGGTGTGTGTGTTAAAGAGAATTAAATGCCTGGGATCCTGTGCAGCCTCATACCAGTCCACATTACAACACTCTGTGGCAAGTGCTTCTTTTGTGTGTCGGTACAAGAGCATGGTTGGGTCACATCTGAGATGGAGACTCTGGAAAAGCATACCAGGAGGCTTCTCCAGTGGATGGGTGCTTTGAGCTCATGAGTGCAATGTTTAAAAAATGCTTCCCTGCCAGTTCCAGCATATTGGAGTCTGGACAAGTCCCAAGCTTGGTTTTCTTTAGGACAAGCTGGCTTTTTACCAGATACATGAGGTACTTGAAAAAGAAGAGAATGTGACAGGCCTCTTCTGCTTTTAAATGTTGTGACAAGTTACACCAGGTAAAATTCTCTTGATTAAGGACCTGGAATAGCTAAAGAAACCATGTCGTAACTTCTGGTTTCTGGTCTTGCCACAGCAAGGCACCTTGATAAGCCATCCAGCTTATCAGGCTGAATTTCTGCAGATAAAGAGGATCCTAAAAAGGGTAAGTCCCCTTGGACGGGGGTGAAGAGAGGTGGCATCTGGGGGCTGCAAAGAATGCAGCAACAACCTTCGTAGTTCCAGAAATAACCTTATCTCCTGTTGAGGAAAGTCTGCCTGCCACAACTACAGCGACAATCTGAAGTTGCTGGTGCTGGAACAAATGCAAATACATTAATTCTTCCCTTGAACCCAGTGCGGAGGCAGAGGGGAACCCCAAATTTGGTCTTGACTGGAACATGGAGATGGAGCAGAGCATCGATCCCAGCCTACAAGTTTATAATCTACAAACCATTATGCCCTTGGAGGGTGTGGAATCTAGTTTTACCCGGAAAGCTTCTACATCACAGTTTGGGGCTGTGGAATCCAAGCTGCAAAAGGGGAAGTTTGCAAACCAGGTAATTGGAGCTGTGGGATCCTAGCTGCAAAAGGGGGGGGGGCTTGCAAACAAGGTAATTGGAGCTGTTGAATCCAGGCATCAGAAGGGGAGGACAGGGCCTCTGTGGAGACTTCTTTGCAAACAAGGTGATTTTTGACTTGGGAATCTTGGTTGCAGAAGGGGAGGGGTGGGAAGAGGCTCCCTGAAGGAATCCTCTTTGCAAACGGGGTGATTGGAACTGCAGAATCCTGGCTGCAGCACAAGATGGGAGAGGCTCTGTGCAGGTATCTTATCTCTAAATGAAAATCTGTATATATATATGTAGTGGGGAGTAGAGATGGGCACGAAATGAACAAGTTTTCGTTTTCATTTTCATTTTTTGTTTCGTTACATAATGAAATGACAAACAAATTTTGTCTCTAAAATAAAACGAAATGAATAGAAACACCAGAAATTTTGTTGTGCGTTTCGTTTTCGTTACGGCAATACAGTGAACTGCTTTAAATGCTTTAAAAAATCACAAAAAATGAAATAAATGGTAACGAAACAGTAACGAAACGAACAAAAATGAAAACATTTTTTTTGCAAAAAAATAGCGAAAAACGGAAACGAACTGAAACGGACCCTCTAAACAACAAACGACAAACAAAATGTCATTTTTGATTCGTGCCCATTTCTAGTGGGGAGTGCTGTATTAGCTCTACAAGACGCACAGACATTTCCCCTTACTTTTGAAGGTGGGAAAAGTGCATCTTATAGAGCAAAAATACGGTATATACTGAGCTAGGCAAATATATTTTAACCTGGTTATTAAAATGAAGAATTAAATACTAGAATCGACAATATTGTTAAGACTAAATTGGCTAGCTCAACATTGTATTTTGTTATCTTCATTCTTTGTATTACATAAAGATAGAGATAAGTAATTATGAATATAATATTGATGAAAAACAAGCAAATATGAAAATATGAAAGCAATTTCACTTAAGATGAAAAGGGAAACATGAAGCACTTGGGCTGAAAAATTGGGAAAATAATTGTTTTTGATCTATGTAACACGGCAGGAGACAAGCAACGTATTTGTTTTAATTTGTTAGGGTGAGAAAAATAAAAGAAAGAAAGAAAGAAAGAAAGAAAGAAAGAAAGAAAGAAAGAAA
>JAHTLZ010000204.1:77884430-77910775 GCA_023846285.1 Phrynocephalus versicolor | reverse complement strand
AGGTGAATTTACCCATGTAGGAGCCTCGTGGCACAGTGATTAAATGCTTGTACTGCAGCTAAAACTGTGTTCGTGACCTGGGCTTCAATCCTGGGTAGCAGGCTAATGGTTGACTCAGCCTTCCATCCTTCCGAAGTCAGTAAAATGAGTACCCAGCTTGCTGGGGGGGGGTGTAGCCTGCATAATTAAATTGGGGCTCCCCATAGACCCCTGAACCCGTTCCTTCTTACTCTTGCTTCTGGTCATCATATACCTTGTTCAATAATATAAGCAAAGGAAAGAGCAAGAAGGGGCAGCCCCCCACTTGTCTTGCCTTCTCCTTCTTGGTCCTCAAGGTAAAAAGGTAAAGGTTCCCCCCACACATGTGTGCTGGTCGTGTCTGACTCTAGGGGCAGTGCTCATCTCCGTATTCAAGCCGAAGAGCCAGTGTTGTGCAAGTCCTTGGCAAGGAAACACTGTTTTACCTTCCCGCTTTTTACGGCAGTACCTATTTATCTACT
This sequence comes from Phrynocephalus versicolor, assembly GCA_023846285.1. Taxonomy (NCBI): domain Eukaryota; kingdom Metazoa; phylum Chordata; class Lepidosauria; order Squamata; family Agamidae; genus Phrynocephalus; species Phrynocephalus versicolor. The sequence goes on along the minus strand of JAHTLZ010000204.1, from coordinate 77,910,275 downwards.
TGCATACTGCTAGGTTGGCAGGAGCCGGGGTTATCAGCGGGAGCTCACTCTGCTGCGTGGCACCCGGGATTCGAACCGCCGAGCTGCCGACTTTGCAGCCGACAGTTTTCAGGTGCCTTAGTCCACTGAGCCACCACTTCAAAGTAGAGACCACTTAATGAACTGGGAAACTGGAAGAGTTGCCAAGTCTCAGGGCAGGAGCTGAGTCTCGAGGAACTGCTATGCTTTCTTGGGTCTCTATAGAGAATGACTGATCTCAGGGAGACCAGGGCAGATGTAACCAAGTTCCATTTTATCATCTTTGCTGTAATTAACCAGCAGAAGATGATTTTGTTTAGTTATGACTGAAATTTGTTTTTCAGTGTTTAGCGTTTTAAAACAAGATGCCATTCGGCATATGGGCTATGACAGCATTTATAGTATAGACAAAGGGACATTTATTTTCATTTGCTACTAATGGGGAATGTAGCTTTTAGGGAGGGCAATTTTAGCTACCAATTACCCTACTGCAGGCAAGATCTCATTTATGCAATTAGCAACAGCAGATGGCTCTCTAAAATTACAGAGCAATGGATGGGTCTGAGCCAGATCATGGCTGTGGCTTGGGGGTCACAGTGGTATACAGTTGTGTAATATTCTAACATGCCTGGGGACCTTTTGGTGTAGATGCTCCCTCTCACTGTAAAGATGGCTTCCAAAGGCATGGCCCTCTTTTTGGAGAGCAGATGGGATATCCTGACACCTCAAATGGTCGAGGCAAAGCACAGCAACGACTTCCAACAACCTCCTTGAGGTTGTTCTCAAGGAGAACAGAGCCAGAGAACAATCTGTGCGTCTCTAATGTTTTCTTGAAATTTAGAGAAAGATTATGGTCTACAGTTAAAGGTATAGAGAGCTGTGGTATGACAACAATTATATAATTCATGACCTAGATAACTAAGTGGGAGTCTTCACACCTCCACCAGGAAGGCCAAAGCTAACAACCCATACTTAACGGGTGTTGGGAAGGGTTGCAAAGGTAAGACTTTTCGCACACCCCAGGCCATTGTATATCTAAGACTATTCAGGTCACTGTCCGCCTAGTGAGCCTATTCAGACCAGGTTGGCGTGAAACCAAGGTGAACTCTAAATTGGAAAACTCACTGACAGAGCTACCTGAAGAGTTTCAATTTCACAAGAAAGAAGTCCAGTTGCCATGACTCAACTTCCAGAGTCATGGGAGCTTTAGCTGTAGCAGCTGGGCCAAATATTTCATTTTTTTGGTTACAGGGCCAGCCCAGCAAGGCAGGAAAGCAAAGCAACGTGCCTTTGGTCCTGTGATGAAAAAGGGTGGAGGAACAGTCGAAAAGCAGGTATTTTGAGTTACAATGCACAATAAGGCTTAGCTACGAGGTTAAAACTGCCATTGGAAGAAGATGTTGCTGCATCAAACTTTTAAACCAGAGGCTAAGACTATTCTAAGCTTTCTCTATGGACAAACCTAACCCAAAGAGGTATTCCCCTAACTATTTGTTAGGTGGATACTGGGGGGGAGGGGGGGGAGGCAATGTAATTCTTCCACCTGAACCACAGGCAGAAACAGATGCATTTTCTAACACAGGCACACTGGAAAACATGAAAAAAATGCTGAAGTGTTCTGTTCAGCCCAATACCCGCTGAAAGGCTCTGCAATGGATGTACGGCCCATCTCTTCAAGGACTTCAGCAGAAGAGTCATTTTCGCTTACAGTAATGGGATCAAAATCATATCCCTCCACCATAATTATGACAAAGTTTAAAGGTTCTTGATAACAATTGAAAATCTTTATCGCCCTGAGAACAGACAGCTGATAAGGCAGTTTTGGCTGACCTGTCCAATCAAGTCACTTGGACTCCTTATCTTCCAGAATTTTAATTGGCTTTCCCAGAAACTCTGTAATTGGTTATTGAATAACATTAGCATTTTTAATATCTGCTGAATGTGAAATGACTTTTTTTTTTTGGCCAGTTGATACTCCTATACAAACTTGGTTATGACAAGCTGAGTTATACTTGTGTCTGACATCGTCAATAGTAAGTGCCTTAAAGACTTCCTTTTCCTTCTCACCTGGAACCAAGGCCGGGCACACAATATTTCCAACAGAGGAAGGCAGGGGACAGGTAGGGCATCTTAGAACTGCCCCACCTCTAAGAGGTCTTATCTCTTATCCCCCCCACCCTTGCCCTAAAATTCAAAGCACAATCTGTAGCAGGCAAGAGTCAACAATTAAGGACAGTTAAGCAACAATCAAAAGAAGCCCTGATCCCCACAAAATTGAACCTGTTTTACCTGAGGGAAGATATGCTTGAGACGTACAAAATTATGCAGGGCATGAGTAAATGGATAGAGGGACGCTCTTCTCCCTCTCACAAAATACCAGAACTAGGGGACATACACTCAAATTGAGGACTGGGAGAGTAAGAACAAAAGAAAATATTATTTCACCCAGTGCATTGTTAGTCTGTGGAACTCCCTGCCACAGGATGTGGTGATAGCATGTGGCCTGGATGCCTTCAAAAGGGGATTGGACAGATTCCTGGAGGAAAAGCCCATCACAGGCTACAAACCATGATGGAGATGTGTAATATCCAGGCTTAAAACCAGGGTACTTCAAGGACCAGATGCAGGGGAGTGATATCAGGAGAGAGATATCTCATCCTGTGTGCTCCCGGATGCATCTGGTGGGGCTACTGTGAGATACAGGAAGCTGAACTAGATGGGCCTTTGGCATGATCCAGCATGGCTCTTCTTATATTCTTACCTTGCATACAAATGGAAACCTTTAGACATCAGTGACAGACGGTTTAATTAGCAGTTCAGCTAAAGGATAAAGGATAGGAGAATAAATTTGTGACAAGATGAGAGAGACAGAGAGAGCTGCTGTTCCCTGTGCCATCCATCATATTGTTATGGTAATTTCTTTCTTTCTAGTATAACAAAAGTCATAAGTTTTACTTTGCAGTTAACCACTGTACAACTCCTGTAAGAAGAAGGAAGAAAGGAATGATAAAAGCAAACAGCATTCAGATCAAGTCAACATCTTCTCAGAGAACAAGCTTTCAAAGAAAGAATATTGTTGTTTTGTTACAGTCCTGACTGACTATTTGTGACCCCCATGTCCATGGAGTTTTCTTGGCAGGAATAAAGGAGTGGCTTGCCAGTTCCTACTCCAGTCGCCTACAGCGCCTGGTATTCCTTGGAGGTCTCCCATCTAAGTACTAACCAGGCCTGACCCTGCTTAGCTTCCGAGATCAGGCAAGAGCGGATGCGCTCAGGGCATCTACTGTAAAAGCAAAGTGTTCTGCTTATATAACACCTCATACCATTTCTAGTAGTCTCTGGGCGGTTTACAGTTTTAATTATAGTATGCAGGCTACACATTGCCCCACCAGCAAGCTGGGTATTCATTTTACTGACCTCGGAAGGATTGAAGGCTGAATGAACCTTGAGCCTGCTACTTGGGATTGGACCCCAGGTTGTGAGAACAGGTTTACCTGCAGTACAGGCATTTAACCACTGTGCCACGAGGCAGCTCAAAGAAAGAAAGTGTGTGTTGCGTCGTTACAGTCATGACTGACCCTTCGTGACCCCATGTCCATGGAGTTTTCTTGGCAGGAATACTGTAGTGGTTTGCCAGTTCGTACTCCAGGCGCCTACAGCACCTGGTATTCCCTGGTGGTCTCCCATCCAAGTACTAACCAGGACCGACCCTGCTTAGCTTTTGAAATCAGGTGAGATCAGATGTGCTTAGGGCATTTAGGCAGCACTCTCAAAGAAAGAATACTGGGCAATAAAAAAAGAAAAGAAACTTAGTTTGAGGAGGTGGCAAATTGATGCCGACTCTGATCCCCGAATGGGTAAACAACTATTCAAATGTTAGTGATCCTAGTATACACTTTCCTCCTGTTTTTGTTACCTGGGCGCTTCTCGTTCACACATTCAATGTTATCACTGGCATACCAGGAAAAAGACATCAAGGCTTCCTCGACAGAACGGCTACTCAAGGTCTTGGCAGCCGTTTGCATGGTGAACGTTTCCAGAGTTTTTAAAGGAAAGGAATACACAGCCGTGGTTTTTACCATTCCCTTCTTCTGGAGGCATCCAGGTACTGCAAATCTTGCCCACGGCTACAGAGACTGGCTCACCCCTAGGAGGCACAGCAGGGAATTGAGCTGCTTACTGGGGCTCCCCAGCAGATACCTAAACTGCACCCTTTTTGTATGGTGGGTTACACAGAGTTAAATCTTCACATAGAACTACACAGGTCCTCCTTTTCTGCTGGACACATTTGTGGGACAAACACCGAATAGTAACCCTGTGTTCAGAAAACTGGGGAAGAGCCATTGTCGAATTGTTTAATTTCACGATAGGCAGGCTGCTTTCTTTGAATGCATTTACGGAACCAATTACACCACGGATCTAGGATCCACTTTACCTGCAGAAAACTTCCTTTTGGTTTTCATTACAGCACGTATTTAAAAATATGGTGCTCATAAGAATTTAGTCCCTCAACCAGTTTAAGAGTTCAGGGACATAAATTTGAAAGTGAGTGCAAATGCAAATACGCTGCAGATGATTTTGGATGAAGGGCACATAACACACCCCAAATCCTTGTGTTACTGATTTTGTTCATGGAGTCCAGCATTTTTGTTTTTGTTAAGTGTACACATAAAGTTTCCTCATTTACCTACTGTCAGATAACTCGCTGTACAGAAGCACAGTTCTGAGAGAATGCCATCTTCAGAGTCTCCAAACGCAGACTAACCTGTCTTTTCCAGGCTAGAAGCAAAAACTATGCCACATTTATATTCTTTTGGATATAGTTTAAAAATATATATTTCAACACAAATGATTATTTAAAACAAAAAAAGAGTGTTACAGATGCTCAAATGGAATACTTTATTGTTCAATGAACACAAGTTAGAAAATAAAAGCGTACAGTAATTGTTCACGAGGGACTATTTTCTTTTAACGCCTTTTAAACTCCCAAAGTAAACTCTTTTATCTTTACATGTAAAAATAGAAGAAAATACATTATTTTTTAAAAAAAAAATTAAAACCACACATGATCCAATGAACACACTTCATCCGTTCCTTGACATGGAACTAGGCTAGGTCTCTGTGGGCCACCAGCCAAGTTATTCAGCGAGCAAGCCTGTCATTTCATCCACGGCCTCCACTTATTTTCCATCTTCCATCTCCTCCAGCTTTTTTCCCTGTTGCTCTCTTTCCTGTTGCTCTTTTTCCCACCTCATTTCTTTGAGCTCTTGCCTGTATTTCCGTTCAATGAACCGTTTCTGATGGGCCATTTGAGGAAAGTTATCTGGCGAGAGAAGAAATGTTTCACATGTTTAAGTAAATGCTAGCCAGTGATTAAGAAGAAATTCCATTCGGGTGTGATTTTTTTTCCCCTGTTACAGAAGGCCACGGTTGGGTTCACATGTCAGTGCGAGCCATGGATTTGTGGGAACCTTGGCTTATCGGGGATGAGCCGCGTGATCGGAGCAGGAACCCAAAAGGCAGATCTTCAGACCCTGGCTTCTTTATTGTGACACGCAGACAGGGAAGAGGCCTGGTTCACTAACCGTTTCCCCCTCTTGACGAGCCAAAGAATTAACCTGACAGCAAAACTTGGCTCATTTCTTCAGCTTGTCAGGGAGGGCCAAGCCACAAAACGGGCTCCTGCCAGATTTGGCCATGAAACCCAACCATGTGGCCTAAGGTGTGATTTGCAAGCATGCCCTGGCATGCGGACTCCTCGCCAACTAGCCAGGATTCTCCTGAATTTCAGCTCGGGATGATAGCTGAACCTATCCAGCACCTCTTAATTGGGAGGTCTCATGTAGTGCATTTTCCACATTTGTGTGCAAGGCCAGCACACTTTGGATTATTCCCGTTTATTCCCACTGTAACCCTGAGAACTGAGCACTTGCGGATTGCCTAAGAAGGTTTCTTGCTAAAAGAGGAAGCAAGCAAAAGTCTCCCAACCTGTTTCAGAAAATTAATCACCAGCCTGATATTTAGAGATTCCCTGCAATTTTAAAAAAAAGATTTCAGTAGGCTACATCCAGTGTTCTGGTGGCAACCACAGCACAGTTAACTTACCTTCCACTTGTCCAAGACATATTTCTATTTACTTACTATGTTTTATGAACTTAACAATATAAAAGTTGTTTAGGACAAGACATATTTCTATTTACTTGTCCAAGACATATTTCTATTTACTTACTATGTTTTATGAACTTTAAAATATAAAAATTGTTTAGTATTCTTGGAAATTGTTCAAGTACCAGGCACAACAACTACCCTGGCACTTGGGCTTAATTGGGAGAGAGATTTAAAATCAACAACAAACTCTAGACCACTGCAGTCATTATTAGGAAGTGGACAGTACTTCTTTCTTTGCCAGTCAAGATGTTCCTTCCACCACAAATCTAAACTTGTGCAAGAATGAAAAACTGCTACCAAGTGGTACCAGTGACTGGTGTCTGGAGATGCATCTTCATAACAAATAGCTGCCTATGAATCCCCACATTCCTCTTCTGTCTAGTGAAAAGGCCTCTGTTCTTCCCCCCCCCCCCCCCCCCCCCCCCCCCCCCCGGGGGGGGGGGCAATAACCATCCTGCCACTGCAGCCGCTGTGACGCTAGAGGCTTCTTACCCAACTGGTGGCAATCGGAGAAGTGGTATTGGGATAAAAGGGGGCACCATCAGTTAAGAGGACATCATAAATACTGTCCAGGGGTTAGCTGTGTTTGTCTGTGGCTAGAAAAATGGCAACGTTGAGACCAATGCGTTCCATTGACACAACGTGCCTTTGAACTGTAGCCTAAGACTTTGCTTGCAAGGAGCAATGAATGTGTTTTGGGTGGCGCGACTGCCATGCCATAGCATTGCTATATGTTGCAGAACAGAGAAACACCACCGACTCAGCTGCATCCTGCTCTTTTCTGTAAGTGACACCTTGGGGATTCTTCTGAGCTAAAAGTTGGGGTAGAAATCACATCGATCAACAGAAGTAACGAGGACATTTTCCCAAAGCAGTCACAATTTTCTCTTGTCTATTTACTCTTTCACATGCTACATGACGCACTTGTACAGCAATTTGCAAGCTTCTTTTGCTTTCGGGGGGGGGGGGCAATATTCTTATTATGGAAAATATGTACTGTCTCACATACCAGAGAACTATACTAGGAAGGTCTCGGTTATTTCAGAAGCTATGATTTTTCATCAAGGACAAGAAGGGCTCCATCTGGAGCTAATCAGGATAATCTCCCCCCCATTACCACCATAATGGGCATCAGAGAGAGGCGGGGGGAAAGGCAGCTAAGCTCTTAAAAACCAATGCACACATTCTAGAAGCCAAAGACAGTTAACGTAAGCTCTGCAAAAGCAGTGCAATGTAAAGCATTACAAACTCCTCATCAGCGGTGATGATGCCAGGTGGAAGGTCACCGATGAAAGCTTTGCCTGGAATGGATCGGATGCCAGACTGCAAATTGCTATTTGTCGGCTAGCTAGCTGCTGATGCTAAAACAGCTGGTGTCCTTGGGAAAAGGAAGCCATGTGATGCCACATGGGAAGCTCAGCTGAAGTGGAAGGCTAAGGGGAGGAAGGTTGAAGGGCTGAAGGCGATCTTCATTAGTTTGTTCTCCCCAACTGTATGAGTGCTTGCAGAAGAGGAACTCTAACAGGGCAAATGGGAGATAATTTGGAGAATGGCTACAGTAAGCCGCCCAAAGTCTTGCCTCAGAAAAAATACACAGTATTTTCAGAAACCAAGGCTTCATGCCTGGAGACAAAGGCATTACAGTAAAACTGGGAAAAGCCTGTGTCTTCTCTACTCTTTGCAGACATTTGATGTGCGGAAGAGTAAGCATGAAGAATGAGATATAGTTTAAGCTTCCTCTACTATGGTTTCCCCAGAATCCCTTGCAAACTGTTCTCAGTCCTCAGAGAGTCTGAACGGTCCAAAACAATTCTGACCTACTGTGTGCAACGGATCGAGAACATCCAACACCATGATGTTTAGACATTACGAAAACACATTTCTTTGGCTCTTTTGCTTTGTTTCCTAGGTATCTTGATGATATGTCAAAAGAGGCTCAAGTTGGCGCAAAGAGGAAGGAAGGGCTCAATATAAGAGCTCCTCACCCGACAACTGTGCTCCGTTATTGGCACAAGAAAGGAAAAAGAACATCCCCAACTCAAAATGAGTAGATAAAATTCAAATTTACAATTTTAAAGTAGATGTATCATTCATTTCAAAAATCAGGGCCAGAAGATTGGTGCCTGTTTGACCAATGTAAGAAGATAGATAAAGCAAGGTGACCATTCCAGAAATGTCAATGGAATGGAGAGTTACCTGGATCCTTCCCACAGTGGAATGGGTTACTGGGAGAATGAAGGCAGCACTGAAAATCTGGACATGTGACCTCTGTAGCCCAAGACCACTGGCGGCACTTGTGCTGCCGGTCAACAAGAGCTTGGCATGTGACCATCCTACAACAGGAGATGATGAAGCTGCAGAATGGATGTAAGGCATGGAATTTTGGGATTTCCATAGACTATAAATGACATAATTATCCGTTCTGGTAATTCTACCTAACAAGCTCACATCAATAGACCCCAAAATGTGGGGCTTACCTGGAGTAGAGGCCTTCCTGGGAAGATTTCAAGGCTTAGTATAGGTCAGTGGTGGCGAACCTTCAGCACTTCAGATGTTTTGGACCACAACTCCCATAATTCCGAGCCTAGATTGCCAATAAGAAAGGACTGTGGGAGTTGTAATCCAAAACGTCTGGGGCGCCGAAGGTTCGCCACCACTGGCATAGGTCTAGCTTTCTCCTAGCTTCCGATGCATAAAAGAAACTGCCCTTCAAAAGAAGGGAGATTCTTTTCTGAACCTGGGAGCGCTTGCCTTCTCTGCTACTTGTTTTTCCAACCATCTTCTGTATATGCAAACAAATGTTACATATATTTCCCCAAACCATACTTTCTCCCTCTCCACCACAACGCCCTTCTTTGGCTATTTTTCTTTGTTTTTCCTAAGAACCTTAAAGAGGGGAAGACAGAAGCTGGTTGACAGGAAGCAGAAGGAAGTTCGGGTGAGATCTTCTTACTCCACACCTGTACTCAATATTTCAACAAGAAACAAAACAATCAGCAACTCAGAAGGAGTATGAAAATGGACAAATGTCAAGTGGACACATTCTAAAGGCAGATGCTTAAAGAAAGAATAGCACACAATTACTCTTGTTAAAGACAGTGCCGGAAGATTACTGCCTGTTTGGCTGATGTAAGCAGATGAGCTCAACTCTTGATAGATAAAGCAAGGCTACCTTTGCCAGAGATTTCAGTGAGATGGAGAGTTATCTAGGCTTGTCACATAAAGATTTAAGTTCCTGTTTGGCAGTCGCTTGTGGGTTTCTGCAATCAATCCCGCAAGGTGAACACTCTGCCCCCCCCCATCTAACAAAGCGCCGACTTTATTTTAATCACCACACCTAGATCATGAATGTCAGTGGAATGACTCGTGTGCCTGAATTTAAGCAAGGGCTTAAGTGCTTTGCTGGACCAAGGCCAGAGAGCTCAGCAATTTCATTGACCGAGGTCCTGACAACCGGATCTGAAATATGGCGAATGTTTCCAAGGGATTAGGATTCTGAAGGGAGAAAGCAAAAGTAACGAAGAATGAAAAACTTGGTTTAGCTGAAACTTTCAGCTTAACCATGCACACAGTTATTCGACTTTTCCCTTGCACAGATGCTGATGGGGGAGAGGGGAGGGGAGAAGGTGCTGAAGGGCTTAGGATGGTTTGTGGCCTTCTGCGCCAGGCATGCTCAAACCCTGCCCTAGACCTACCCAGCTGAACATCACTTTTGTATGAAGCTTCTAAGTGCAGCAAAGCTGCAGCCAGAGTCACACATGACTTTTATCCTCTACTGTGAGCTGCTGGTTCAGGGTCCCATTCCCTCCAGCAGGTGCCTGATCAGAGAAAAGGTCCCAGTTCCCCTAACCCACCTCCTCTGGGGGCTGCCTTTGAGTGGTTCGCCCATCAGAGGGGTGATGCTTCACACTTCTGAACACCTGTTGTGGCAGTAAACGAACCAGGCTGAACCGCCAAAACGGGTAGTTCAGGCCCATCTCTAACTTGATGGTGCTCAGCCTGTGATGTTCAGGCTGACATGTACTGGCCTTTACAAGCAAAGATGGCATCCAACATGTGGATATTTTTCTTTTCTTTTGGGGGGTGGGTTGGAATATATCCTAGAGCAGAAAAGCCCCTTATTATGCAAAGTCATTACATAAGAGACAGGAAGTCATTATATAAGATACAGAAGAGACAGGAAAATCAAAGCTGTTTTAAAAGATCTTTTTAGAACTTTTCAGAATTGCTTAAAAAGAGTGCTTTAAGAAAGTGTACAGCGAAGTTCTGGGGCTTCCATCATTTAAATTCAACCCAATTTCCATTATAATGCCCCTCCTGTTTTGCTCAGATGACTCAGAATGGGATACTGAAAGATTTGGATTCTCTGTGATTCATATAAAAAGCAGAGCTAATTTTCAGAAAGCCACTCTTCTGACCTATGAGGTTTTGCTACAGTTGCCTGGTTCATTTTTGTCCTTTCACTTGAAATACTATTTATCAATATTTCCTTTTCCCCAGGAAATTTGTCACTGCAAATAGAGAGTGGGGGTTTGGGGGTGATTTTTCCCCATCAACAAACCCCATAATTCTTGATTCTGAAGGTTGTACAAGCGGACACCTAAATACGTCTCTCCTTGGAGAAAGGACTAAACTTAGGCCTAGCTAGGAATTTGTTGTCTCAAAAATCCCTTTCCTACAGAAAAATAGTGTGACAATTTTAAAGTGCCACTGGAAAGGAAAAATCCAAGAATTTCTCACATCTAGGTCAGGGGCAGATCAACTATGAAACTAACAGAGCTTAGGTTTCATGCCCCCTAATCTTAGAGGAGCTCCAGAAGTGACTTTAGTCCACATTTTTTTTAAAAATGTGGTGATCTGTCATGGAAGAACTTCACTGAACAAGATAACAATGGTTACCCAGATTTTGCTGGTTGTAAAGATCTCCTCCCCATAACAATCCAAGCTTCAGAGCCCCCAAACTCAGCCACTGCACTATGCTAAACATAATTATAGAAGCACGTGTATAAACATAATTATAGAAGCATATGTATAAGCATGTGTATAGCCTGGATATTTCATGTGGTGCAGCTGCATGAGATGAAATTTTGTATATGCTTTCTTGTAGCAAAGAAAATGTAACAAGTGAACTAACTGCTGTGATGTGCAGTCTAGTTGCGTCCAACTTACTGTGGCCATAATAGGGCTTCTACTGGTAATGTATGTGGGATACTTAAATTGTGGTTTTATGTGTGTTACTGTGGCTGAGAGAAGATTTGATCCCAGGTCCTTCTGAATCACACTATCTCCTATCCAACACTGGCTTTCCAGGGGATCCTGTGTTTATCAAAACAGGACCTCTTTCTGGCTTCCTTACATGCCCTAAAGTGCAAGGGCAGTGAGACCAAGACCCAACATGACTTCATCCCAGCACAGCCATGTACAGTAATTACTGACTGCATGATGTCTGTGTGAGCCATACTTCAACTAGTGCAATTCTGGTCACCTTTCCCCATTCTTACTTGGCTTTCTCTATGTATATCAACCTGGGGCCTAACTATTATGCTCTGTGGGTCTCAGGAAGTGGATGGTAGCCCATGAAAGCTCACATTAAAACAAATCTTTATGTAAAGTGCCACAGCTCTTTTGCTAACATCCTCACTGAAAAAGTCTAATAAGTAACTACCGTGTTTCTCCGAAAATAAGACACTGTCTTATATTTATTTTTTCTCAAGGAGATACACTAGGGCTTATTTTTGGGGTAGGTCTTATTTTTGGGGAAATAGGAACTGCAAGCAAACATGCTACGAAGTATGGTAACTTTGGTGGCCCAAGGGAAGGGCCATGGATGGAAAGGGAGGGGCAATGTGCACTGTGTGTGTGTGTGTGTGTGTGTGTGTGTGTGTGTGTGTGTGTGTGTGTGTGTGTGTGTGTGTGTGTGTGTGTGTGTGTGCAGGCACAGTCACGCCCATCACTATCATTATCGGGGTAGGGCTTATATTAAACAAATGCGTAGAAATCCTGCTAGGGCTTATTTGGGGGGTAGGTCTTATTTTCGGGGAAACAGGGTAGTTGTGGTTATAGTTGGGAGACATCTATAAGCACCTTTAGTTGCAATGTTTAAAAAGTGACTCCTGTTCCTCAAAGGTAATTTAAAATAGCTCCTTTTTCACTACCTTTTTAAAAAAGATCTGAATGCTACAAGCTGCTGTCTGTGGTAAAAAAAAATGTACCCTTTCTCCACCCAGTTCTCCTCACTTCAGTTTTCTCAACAGATCCTGGGTCACAAGGGAGGCAGGCACTTCAATCCTGCTTCAATTCCTGCTTCACAGTTTAGTGAGAATATAGTCCTATAACTAGAACGGTAACTAAAATGTCATACTTGGACCATAAAAGGAGTGAAGTTATCCTTCAATAAGCTACAGAGCCATAACTGAATATAGCAAAATGAGAAAAAGGAACAAATCACAAGCACTTGCGGCCAGTGGTTATAGAAACAGGGAACTTTTTGATTCATTTCCTTTTCTGGTCAAAGCATAATAGGACTCCCATATACATGATACTGATATCCACAGTTTTACTTATCTGTGGTCTGAAAACCTTTAAAACAGGCATGTCCAAACTTTGGCCCTCCAGATGTTTTGGACCACAAGTCCCAGAATTCTAAGCCTGTATTTCCAAAGGCAAAGGACTATGGGAGTTGAGGGCCGAAGTTTGGACATGCCTGCTTTAAAATATTAAAGGGGGGGGGGAACCAGAAGCACATATTTTTGTGATGTATTTACCAGAACTGACCACTGACCATGCAACATATACAGTTTACTATAAAAATATGTATTTGATAATGCATTTATCAGGATTGGTCACTAGACATAATATGGTTTTTGGCATCTCTCTCTCTCTCTCTCTCTCTCTCTCTCTCTCTCTCTCTCTCTCTGTGTGTGTGTGTGTGTGTGTGTGTGTGTGTGTGGTGGGGAGGGCTTAGAACTAATCCCCACAGATACAGGGGAATTCTTATTGAATGGAATACGCAAACCTGAGGCCTGCTCAAGTTTTACCCTAGATATTTAAATCCTAAGGGTGAAACACTATTTGGGCAGGTCCACAAATGAGATATCTCAATGGCACAAGGTCCAAGACCAGTGTTGTCATCTTATATATGCTTACTTAGCAGTAACTCTAATGAATCAGTAGAGTCTGCTTTCTGGTACATATATGAAGAATTACAGAAGCATAGAATCAGGGAGTTGGAAGAAGCCTTTGAATCCAAGTCCCTGATCAATACTGTTAGGCATCTAAGATTTCTCTGCTCCAAAGAATGCAAAAGTGTTACAGGAGCCCATTTGGCGAAAAATCACCTAAAAGGGTTTGCTTCATGTTTGATACTTTCAAATGCAACTTTTGCTTTCAAAAAATTGCCTTACATTTTTCCAGTGCGTCCATTGCAGCACACATCTCGGCTTGTTGAATGCTGTAGAACAGAACAAAGAAAATCGACGTGTTAGTATTAATGGGGGACATTCTGGTTTTCCAGAAGCAATCCGTCTGCTCTGTAGACACAAATTCTTCAAATGTTCATTGGGCTGTTGTTCCCCCGAAAAAACCTTCACATGCACATGAGCAACTTCCATCGAGATGTTTTAAAACTTAGATCAATAGACCATTAAGATATTCTCCGTTCAAAATTCTTTAGTGAATTATTTTAATGGAAAGGCAGCAAACCCTACTGTTTTGGAAAATGGATGGCAATATGATAGCTTCCCCTGAATATTTTATTGTGAATTATTTGTCTCTTACTCCTCAAAACAGCATGAGCAGTGCTGAGAGGTGTTCAGTGAGGAGTGAGAAGCCCTTTTAAATATTATTTTTCATACAGCTGACACCCTGAGTGTATGGAGTTTTTTATTTTATTTCATAATGCTTTTTTCATTCACCTTTGCCAAAAATCTATAAAGTAGTAGGTATTTCCCCCCTTTCAATGGAACTGGAGACAATCTTAGAAACATTCCAGTGGCACCTAGAAAAGAAGGCTGCACTCTTGCTGCTTAATACCCCCCACTAGGGACCACCCGCTGAAGAATTTGTTATCTCGAAGAAACTTTTGCCAAAGCAAAGGTGTCCAGTTTGTAGCACCTGGCAAAGGCAGGCATTGGACAAAATCCTGTTGTTTAATCTAGTAAACCACAATTGATTAGGCCAACTGAACTGCGGGGATTTAGTGAGTCAGCTGCTCCATGACTTCAGTTGACTGAACTTAGCCTACTTTAATTGTTATTTACTATTCTAAAGTAAATTACAGCTAGAGTAGTCCCATTTGAATCACTGGGAACTTATCAAAGTGTCGAGTCCATCCCCATTCAGTCAATGGGACTACTCTACTATAATCTGCTAGGCTAAGCAGCAGGATTTGGGTCAGTGACTTGATGTGGGGCGAGAGAATGTAGGATTATGTGTATGGATGCTTGTTTCTTAAATGGTAGTTTTTTGTCTTGGAATTTTTCCATTTGGGGTGAGTGATGCGCAGACTGGACGGCACATTTTTATTGTGTTGTATTTGTACAATGACAACAAAGTGTTATTCTATTCTATTCTATTCTATTATGACTTCGAGATGTCCACTGTGAAGACACTGAAGAGGGACAAAGGATGCCAAAGGAGGAGTGTCCTTCTGGTCGAATAGGCAGAAGTCCTTCTCCAGGAACAGCCATACAACGGGCCGTATAGAAGGCAGCAGCTACGCAGCCCTTGATCCTTGGAGCCACAGGAGGTTTGGAAGAATTCCAAGGTAGAGAACCAAAAGGAAGGAAGGAAATACCGAGCCAGATGCAGACTCCCATCCAGAGTCACCAGACCTTTCTCCTTCTGTTAGGTTAGAAAACAGGAGCCCAAATAATGTGTGAAATATAGATGACTTCAATCGAATTGTGCCTTTACTGCAGAGCCCAGAATTGGAACAGGCACTCACACAGCCTCTTGGAGCCTTGGACTAACTGACCAAAAATGATGATACAGTAGGACTCCAGTATCCGTTGGGGATCAGTTCCAGGCCTTCCCATGAATTATGAAAACTGTGGATAAGAGAGAATGCACCACCAAACTGCTGTTTTGTGACAGTAATTTGCTTTATGGCTGCTGTTTTGCAACAGTAACTTGCTTTACGGCTGCTGTTTTGTGAAAGTAGCTTGCTTTATCACTACTGTTTTACGACATTAGCTTGCTTCACAGCTGCTGTTTGTGAGAGTAGCTTGCATTGTGGCTGCTAAATTATATTGCCAGCTGTGGATAACTCAAATCAGTGGTTAATGAATCAGTGGATATGGAAGTCCTACTGTACGTGCCTTTCCACAGTACTGTGGAGAAAGATAAGCACAGTCTCAACCTCTGCTTTCATTACATCTATTGCTTTCTTTGTGTGGCTCCTGACAAAGGGACTTTAGTTTGCATCACCAGTTAGATCAGCAGTCCTCCAAGAAGTCAGGGCAGTATAGGGGTACTCCGACTTAAGAGCAGCTCTAATCATCTTCCAAGTGAGCTGAGCCTTGCACAGTCCCTGCCAGCCTTCAAAAAGGCCTTAAGGACCTGGCTTTTTTTGTGAGGCGTTTGGTGACTGTTAATTTTTATTAATTTTTTCCCTGTCCCGCCATCTCACCATTGATTTCTTTCAGTGTTTTATTATGATGTTCTATATAATTGCTTTTTGTTATGTTCTTATTTGTTGTAAACCGCTGGTGTTCCTCTGGAAGACGGGCGGTATATAAGCATCAAAATAAATAGATAAATAAATAAATAATAAAAGACTAGCAGAGTCAGGAAACATGCAAATTCAAAATGACAGAAGCAAGCAACTAAATAAATAAATAAATAAAAACAAATCAATAATCAAATTAAATAAATTTAAATTTAAAAAGCACAACACGCAACTGGAATGTATAAACGATAAAATACAAACTACAACTGGGAAATGGGAAGATATTAAGAATGAAAATGTCACACAGAAACAAATAAGTCTTTGCCTACAGCTGAAAGCTCAACAAGAAAGGTGCTTTGCAAATCTCTCTGAGAGGAATTTTCCTCCACTAGGGGGCCATCACTGAGGAGGCTTGCTGAGGAGTGAATCCTGACAGTCAGGAGCAACTGCCACACAACCTCTTATGATGTTACCAGAGCACCTTATTTCCCAGCCGTTGAGCTTGAACACTGGAAATGTACACTTAGAATTAACATCAATTGTGTCCTAGAATGTGTGTGGACAAGCACACATCTTTACCTTTCTTGGGATCAAGTTTGTCCAGGAACATGATGGAGTTTGTCTGTTTTATTTTTCTACTCTCTGCAGCACTTTGGGATGCCTTTGATCCAGGAAGGTTTACGGAGGTGAAAGGGTATCATTCTGTGTTTTGTTTTTTAATCAACCCCATCTACAATGCTAAAATCTTCCTCCCAAGCATACTGTAGTTCAAAATAAGTTCATCATACCTTGGTCCTTTACCACATCCTATTCTGTCTCCTTTGAAATAAACAGCTACAGTGTACGTCCTGGCATGAGAAGGTCCCACTGTTTGCAAAGTCCTAAATCATACAGAGAGAGAGAGAGAGAGAGAGAGAGAGAGAGAGAGAATGCACTTTTAAAAATGGACTTTTATCAAATGTCTTCAAGAGAAATACTACCATCTTTTAAAAGAACACTGCAAGATTCTTGATGGATAGAGCTGTAGAAATTATTTTCGAAGGCACTGCCAACACATTGCTGATTTAAAAGCTAGGTATTTGTGTATGCTTGGTGTAGAATTATATGCATTTATGCTTTTTCTTCTTCTTCTTCTTTTACAAACTAGAATCTTTAGGACAGATATATAAGGTACTATGAAAAATGCCGTCACTCTAAATGGCAAACCCTGCAAATTGCTCCATCAGTAATAGAAAGTTACAAGATCTATCACTAACTAGGCAGCTTTCCCCCACTTTTTTCCATTGAGTTTGATATAAATCTGTAACCATTTTAAGATAAGACACAATTTTAGACAAAAAAGTTTGGTTCTTTCCTCTCATTTATATCACCAATCCATCTCCACTATCATACTGGGAATTAGTTCTAGTACGATGATCAGCAACAAGATAGATTTTTAAAAAACTATTTAATACCAGTAGGCTTCAATCCTATACTTACTTTCCTGAGACAAAATCCAACTTACCAGAGAGTAGGAGATCGGGGCCAGGGATCACAATTTGTGTGAAATCTTACTGGAGTAAGGCAAGACTTCTGGGGCGGGGGTGGGGGACAACAACACTGTTGTTGACGATGAGGGAGACCAAAGATTAGATGAATTCCAATCAAGGCAGCCACAGCGTTGAGCAGGGCTGCAGGCAATAGGACTGTCCGGAGGTCACTAATTCATAGCTCAGCATAAGCTGGAATTGTCCTGACACCATATGACAACAACAAACCTACCTTTGCTGGCTTCCAATCCTAATTCACACCACCTTTCTACATGGAGCACTTGGTGTGAGACCAGATCCTGGAAAATCAGGTTCCCAACTTGTACAAAGACCCAACGTGTGTAAGTGGTTTCCCCCCTGCTCAGACTTGTTGCCACACAGGTGTACAAGGACGACACCACTGGGAAGGAGGGGGCAGGTCTAGAGGACTGCAATGCATGTGCAGGGCTTAGACGGAATTTACAATCTCTCTCTCTCTCTTTCTCTCCCCCCCTCTCTCTCACACACCCACACCCACAGTAAAAGGGGGTTAAAAGTAGCTATTTTAAGATGCATTATCAGAACTGGCCAATAGAGGACGCCAGAGACTATACTATGTAATCCTCACTAGCAAGTATGCATAGCATGGTGTCTGTCTCCCTCTAGTGACCAGTTCTGTACTATCCCTGTGATTTTTATACTTCCCCATCCTACTTTAGAATATTCCTCTTCTTGCTACATTCTATGTGTGTGTGCGTGTTGTGTTGTTATAGTCGTGACCCTCTTCATGACTCCGTGTCCATGGAGTTTTCTTGGCAGGAATACTGGGGTGGCTTGCCAGTTCCTACTCCAGGCGCCTACAGCACCTGGTATTCCCTGGTGGTCTCCCATCCAAGTACTAACCAGCACCAACCCTGCTTAGCTTCTGAAATCAGGTGAGATCGGACGTGCTAGGGCATCTCTACCTGCCTCCTACCACCACCATGAACAAAAAGTGATGCAGTGGCAGAAATCCTGTTGCTTAGCATAGGGAGTCACAACTAGATCAGACCCTTTGAATCAATGAAACTTACGGAGGAGATGGATCACCAAATCCCCACTAACTCAGTGTGTCTACTCAATGTGTGACTTCACTCGGGAATAGGATTTCAGCCCGTGGAGAGGGCCAAACACATAGGCAGAAGTGAATGCAATCATTTAAGCAGCAATTCCAATCTCACACTGATGTGTACAAGAAGGCAATGAAAATATGTCTCTTAAGTATGCACAAATCCTTCTTCTTAGGATGGGTCCTGAGGCTTTTCTGCGTTTAAAGCCATCACACCTTCCATGTGCAGTGCTCTCATAGCAACATTTGCCACAGTTTAAACAGAGCCCTAGATACAACTGAAAAAGACAGATGTTCATTTTAGGAATAGAAATGAATTCTCTTCTTCAACTAAGGCTGGATAACGCTTAATCCAAGTCATATGGTAATAGGGACAAAAATAAATACCACGCATAGAGTGGAGAGTGACAAGTTGGTTCATTGTGTGATAACAATGCAAGGAAGAAAGGAAGGAGCGCCTTACTTGTAGAGAGGAATGTCGGGCTCCTTCCCTTCTGTTCGGAGAGTCAAGCAGCACTGCTGGAGCTGGGATTTTGGATCATTCCAGTCTTGGTTCAATATGAATTCCTAGGACCGTAGAGGGTGGCAAAGACAGAGAAAGAATAATAGATGCAAATTAAGAAGAATGTTGGGAATAAGAAACCACAGAGACAACTTTAGAATTATAATAGGAAAAGCATACATTTTGGTGACTAGGATTAAACATACACATTTATGATTTATACATATACCATATATACTCGAGTATAAGTCAACCTGAGTACAGTGGTACCTTGTATAACGTAATTAATTCGTTCCAAATGAAATTACATTATACAAATTTTCCGTTGTACAAATTGCAATTTCCCATAGGAAGTCATTGAAAACAGATTTAATCTGTCCCAATGCATAGTCTGGCTGTGATGCTTGGGAGGGGGGAGGAGGAAAGGAGTCGGAGCTTGGCCACCACTGCTGCTGCTGCACGGTTAGGAGGCTAGCGGGCAGGCGAGGCAAAGCAAGGCGCGCCGTCCCAAGTCAGCCAGGCTCCCCGTTTATCTCTTCTAAGAAGGGAAGAGGCAGGTGTCGTGGGCAGGGTCTGAAGGGAGAGCGCGGGAGCGCAAGGGTTTTTATAACCTGGTGCATCAAGGCTCCCTTCTCTCCCCCGCTGCCGCCGCCGCCGCCACCACTCTCCCAAGACCACTGCTGCTGCTGTTATTTTTGGGAGGAAGGGTGCCCGTCCTCCTCTTCTGTGCCTGTGCGTGCACGCGTGCGCGCTTCCCTCCCCTTCTTCCTCTTTCGCCCTTCTCCCTTTCATTTGCCGCTTCTCGTTGCTTCTCGTTCGCTTGCGCTGTAGGGCTAGGGCTGGGCGGTTAAAGCAGGAAGCAAAAGGAAAGCCACTGTATGTGGGGGGGAGGGGGGAGGGAGGGAAGGAGAGAGAGGAGGGAGAGGAGGCGGAGGTGGAGGCGGCTCTGTGGCAGTTTTTGTCTGGAAGGCTGGTTAATATTTAGGAAGAAAAGGTGAAGTGCCTGCCAGGGACATGGGAATCGGAGCAGACAATTGTTTCTTATTGTTATGGAAGGACTCCCTATCTCCAGATTTTTTTACATTGTGCGGATTTTACGTTATACAAGCTCTACATTATATGACGTACCACTGTATAAGCCGGAGCCCCTAATTTAAACCCCCCAAACTGGGAAAATTTATTGACTCAAGTATAAGCTTAGGGTAGGAAATGCAGCAGGGCCTGGTAACTCCGCCTTTGTGAGTTGGGTGTGTGTGTGATGTTTAAAATGACTTTTAGCCACCGAGGCAAGTGCTTGAGTTGGTGGTTAAAAGTCATTTTAAACATGTGGGGGGGGGATCAGGAGAAGTGGCACACAATGTTTAAAATGACTTTTAACCACTGACCCAAACTTGCCTCAGTGGCTAAAAGTATTGACCCTCATATAAGCCGAGGACCCCTTTTTTCAGCCCACAATTAGGGCTGAAAAACTAGGCATATACTCGAGTATATACAGTATATGCATGTTCAATTTTGTATCTAAAAATCCACGGCAACAGGGCAGATGTTTGGAAATATTTGTGGGAAAACAGAGA
This sequence comes from Phrynocephalus versicolor, assembly GCA_023846285.1. NCBI lineage: Eukaryota > Metazoa > Chordata > Lepidosauria > Squamata > Agamidae > Phrynocephalus > Phrynocephalus versicolor. The sequence goes on along the minus strand of JAHTLZ010000204.1, from coordinate 77,889,730 downwards.
TTCACTCATCCAAGATTTGTAATTTACAGGACCTCCTTCTTAGATGGCCAGTTGAAGCCAAATCCAGGTTAGTTTTGTGTAAACATGTGAAACAATTTCCAGGCTTACCTTCAGTCGTGGAAAAAAGCAGACATTCATGAAGGTGTGGACGTATTCAAGATCCTTATCTATGTACAGAGCAGCAATAAAGGCTGGGAAAATACAAACACAGAACATGTTAACAGTATTACTCTTATTTGCTCAGCAATAAATAAATACATAAATAAATAAAAATCCCTATTTCCAGACAGTCCTTAGGCTGAGCAGCATTTCACTTTTCCCACAACCCAACCCTCCATGTCTACTAGTTGGTTGAGCTGCAACAAGGCAAATTAAACCAGAGAAAGAAAAGCAGATGCAAAGGAACAAGCATCGTGACCCCATGTCCATGGAGTTTTTTCTTGGCAGGAACACTGGGGTGGTTTGGCAGGTCCTACTCCAGGCATCTTCAGCACCTGGTATTCCCTGGTGGCCGCCCATCCAAGTACTAGCTAGGCCTGACCCTGCTTAGCTTCCAAGATCAGGCAAGACTGGGTGTGCTCAGGGCATTTAGGCAGATGATAAGACATTTTAGTAGTTGCTATTTCACTGGGTTACCGTAGGCTGGAACTGACTTGATGGCACACAATGGCAACAGCAACAAATGCCAGGTCACGAGAGTCATCAAGCTCAGCTAGAGGTTTCTCCATGAAAATCTCAATGCCTCCCCTCAGATCCGAAAACTACAAGAGCAAAGCTCCCCAGCTCTGCTAATATGCCTCTGGATAAGTCACCCTGGTGCAACGAAAGGACTTTCAAATAAGCAGCCAGACAGTTCCCCACTTTTGGTGACTACTTAGAGAGGCAATTCCTTTAGTGCTCAAAGACTGCTCGCAGAGATGCTCGTGGCGTATGATCCAGGAGCATACCATCCAGTTAGTGGGATCAATACCTAGGAGTGTCATCTTTCCCCCCTCGTTAGCACAGCAAATCTCTTCCAAGATTTGCAACTATGGCAGTCACTCCATCTGCAGCGAGAGCTCCAAATTCATCAAAGGATAAGCAGCCGTCTCGTGTTGCAAACACCAACCTTCCTGCCAATATCCTCTCCTCTTAACGGTGTCATGAATTGATTCCACCAGAAGCGTGTCTTCTCAAGCCTTGAGGAGGATTTTGACTCCACACACAGAGAAGGAAAACTAAGCCGTAACACTTTTTATACTTGCGGTCTCATCTACTGCAAGTCTATTCTTACAGACGTCTTCTCCTCTTCCATGTCCTTGACATGGTTCTCAGTTGTTTTAGGTGAAGAGCAGGAGTCCCCAAACCATTTGTTTCTGTGGAGCTATCAGTGCTGAAGTGGTCGTAACACTCTCTTTGTAAAAGAGCTCCGCAGCGTAAAGGTGCAATTTCTCAGCCACAAGTTCACATACGGAGTAACGTGCCTGAACAATGATGCCCTCTTTTGCTACTTAGTGAAAATCTGTTGCGGCGCAACCATGATTTCTTTCTCCAGGAACGGCATTTTTCAAGATGTGGTCGGGCCTGGTACTCCTGAAAGTGGTGTCTCTCGAAGTTACCTTTCTTTCCAGCAAAGGGAAATGCCTGATAGAGAGGAGGTTTTCAGGCTGGGTTCTTGTTTTTGTAGGTACTGTATATACTCGAATATAAGCCTAGTTTTTCAGCCCTAATTTTGGGCTGAAAAAAGGGCCCTCGATGTATATTCAGGTCAATACTTTTAGCCACTGAGGCAAGTGCTTGGGTCGGTGGCTAAAAGTCATTTTAAACATTGCATGCTGCTTCTCATGACCCCCCTCTGCATCACAGGGGAGCAGGATGCGATGTTTAAAATGACTTTTAGCCACAGACCCAAACACTTGCATCAGTGGCTAAAAGTCATTTTAAACACCACACACCACTCCCCCAGCCCACAAAGGAGGAGCTGCCAGGTCCTGATGCATTTCCCACCCTAGACTTATAATCGAGTCAATACGTTTCCCCCGTTTTGGGGGGTTAAATTAGGGGGCTCGACTTATATTCGGGTCGACTTATACTCGAGTATATACGGTATATTGTTCTGACTCTGCTTGTCCATTTGTGTTGCTTTGTTACACCTGCCCAGAGTAGTGACTTGTCACAAGATGGGAAGGGTACAAATCCAATAAATAAAACAACTATTTACAACACATCAGACAAATCACGCGGCCTCCAGAACCCACAAAATCAAATCAAAGTACCCCACACTGTCCAGTTTCCCCCCTGAAACATATCCTGCTCCCCCTCACCCCAAAAAATCCTTTTGTCTTTGAAGGGATAGGATCTACCTACCCAGTTCACAAGAAATGAACTGACATGCCCATGTTTTCATATCACCTTTTATTAATATTTATTTAAAAGGATCATTTTCTCAAGACCTCCATTTCCCAATATATTCCTTTACTTTTACCTTAAGGCCCACCTTTCTTTAATGTTAAAAAACCCTTGTCCATTCTCTTGGCTCATCTTCCACCCACCGATTGCTTTGAAAGCAAATCCCAATTCATGCTTTCCCCAAAATTGCAACACTGGGTGATCTCTTTCCTTTTTATTTGATCCAACTGGCTACACTCAGTGGACTTTTCCAAATTTTATCCCAATCCTCAAATGAAATGCATGGGCCTTCTGCACCAATCCCCCTCCCCTTTGCTGGCAAGGCAGGGGCCATTGGCCTTGATGAGACACATTAAGGAGAGGTGTGAATGTGTGTAGATTAGCTGTGGCATGTCTTTGGAAGGACTGGGACAATAAAAACACCTCCCTCCCTTCATTTAGGCTGCAGCCTAAGAACATCCAAGCTCTGAGCCTCAACTAAGGAAATGCCTGGCTTTTTCCTTCATCTTGCCAAGGACCTTACATCTAAGAAATAACTCCTGACATATCCATCTTTTGCCATGTTATAACCTATTGGTACTACACTGAGGAAGAGGGTTTCACCCTCAAAATAACATGCTTCCCTGAAAATAAAGCAAAAAGCAAAGTGTTCTGTTTATATACCGCCCCATACTACTATAAGTAGTCTCTGGGCGGTTTACAATTTTAATTACAGAGTGCAGGCTACACATTGCCCCCTCCCCAGCAAGCTGGGTACTCATTTTACCGACCTCAGAAGGATGGAAGACTGAGTGAACCTTGAGCCTGCTACCGGGGATTGAACCCAGGTCGTGAGCACAGTTTTACCTGCAGTACAGGCATTTAACCACTGCGCCATTATTATTTTTCTCAAGAAGACACACCAGTTCCTGTCTCTTGAGGAATTTAATTCTCACAGTTTAAGATAACATCGCCTGGCATGAGCCATAAAACCATAAATTATGCCGCTCTAACTCAACATTTAATGATTCTCACCAGTTCTACTAACTAACCATCCCTCCTCTTCTCCACCCTTCTCCTCCCTCACCTCAACTATACACCCCCACCTCTATTTGCTACAGCCTATCATATCATCTACAGCCCATGAATATCTGCTATGAAATGTATATCTCAGCTCATATTATATCTTACACCTCATTCTGCTGCTATATATGTCTGAAGAAGTTCACATGTGAACGAAACGTTACATTAAAATATGAAAGTTAGTCTTTAAGGTGCCACATGTTTGTGTCTTTTATTTTATTTTGTTTTGTTTTTCTTTGAATTTTGCCTGAAATTCTTGAAAAGACTAACACGGCTACCCTCTTTGAAACTTCTAGGGCCTTTCAGGGGATGTCTTATTTTATTAAGTATAATATGCTTGAATGTCAGCCCTGCACACAACCATAGCCACGCCCATCACTAGGTGTTATCATCAGGGTAGGGCTTATATATAACAAATGCATAGAAATCCTGCTGGGGCTTATTTTTGGGGGAGGTCTTATTTTCAGGGAAACAGGGTATTAGCAACGTTTTTGTCATTTCTCTAGTAGCCCAAAGGTATCACATGTTTCACTGTTGTATTTGCTTTCCCAGTGTTTCAACTTCCTCCTATGTTAACTCTCTACCCTCCAAGTCGTCTTTCCCACCGCCCTCCAATCCCACTCCAAAGCACCAGTTCACCAAGGCTGGTCTAGCAACAAGAACAAAAGACATCCTTGCTCTTCGGCTGTAACTCTCCTTGACAAGCACTGAAAAAACTAAGTCAACGAGAATGGCCACATCTATACAAATTAATAAGAGGAAATGTTTTAAAGAGCGAGGGACAGAGCCAGCTCTTCAAATCCTGAGGTTTAGCCAGCAGACAATAACTTCTGAGAGATAAATCACTGCAAAGTATATACACTCTCAAGCCGTCGGGATATAAATCTTGATTGTTTGTGAACAACTTCCATTTACTAAAAGGATTTGGCAAGAGACGCTGGGCCAGCTCAACTCGCAAAATGTATTAAAATGCTCTGGATAGAGATTAACTTCCCTGGGCCTGATATTTATTGCCACTTCACTTGCAATGGACAGAGAACTTCAACAAAGCAAAAGAAAAACAGAGTGAGAAATTAGCTGAAACTGTTACCTGACCTCATGGTGTAGTTTTACGCAACCAGACTGTTGGAAGCAATGCTACGTATGGAACTGCAAATCAATTATGTTTCAAATAAAATAGGAAAATTGATTCCTCCCTTTATTTCTTCAGATCCACAAGGGTAATATAAACAAAATTAGAACTAGACTATGAGCGATACCTTCATAGGCTGCTAGTAGAAAAACAAAAAAAGTTTGCTGAGCTTTCGAGAACGCAAGTCCTCTTTTTCAAAGCAGCTATAAAAGTCCAAACATGGCAAAGGATGTAATTTGCCAGGAGAGAGATCTTAAAAGTTCATCTGGCAAGATGGAGGCCAGGTTTTCTTCATGGTAGGCAGAGCAGCATGGTCCGGGCTGATTCAAACAAAGAGCTGTTACAAAGGGTAATATAAGAGTCAGTAACATTGCTTTGATTAACGCTTGCTGTCCTGCCCTGGACATGAAAGTCTGGTGTTGATATAATGCCCCCAAACACTTAAGATCAGTGGTAGTCTGTAGGATCATGTACCCCCTTTGGATCTTGTCATGCCTGCCCTTCTCTAACTTCATCCTCTACAATTCCCCCTGCACAGACATTACCGTTAACCAGGTTTGGGGTGTACACAGTGAAATTCTTTGTATTAATTAACCTCAAGACATTTTAATTCATTTATATTAACTACTGAATATCACTTGAAGCCATCATGCTGCACACAGCACAAATCCATAGATAGATAGATAGATAGATAGATAGATAGATAGATAGATAGATA
>JAHTLZ010000204.1:77857024-77879556 GCA_023846285.1 Phrynocephalus versicolor | reverse complement strand
GAGAGAGAGAGAGAGAGAGAGAGAGAGAGAGAGAGAGAGAGAGAGAGGTCTTACCGTTAAATGGCCTTCATGGTGATCTGGGAAATGGATAAATAAATATTCTGTGGCGACTAACTGCATAATGGAATCACCCAAGAATTCCATCCTTTGATTGTGGCCCCTGTAACAGGAAGGAAGAAGAGACAGGGAACAGCAAGTTACAAGAAATAGTGGGGCTGGGTGAAATCTAATTTGCTACAGAACTAGACTTCTAAATAAACGTTAAACAGGAGATTTACATCAAACATGTACTTAAAATGGTGTATAACATTTCAGTTAGCTAGGGGTGAGGAAATGGCATTGTGTTGTGAGGTTTTCTGGTTTGTTTGCTTTTAGGGGTTGTTTTAGTTTAGTTTGTTTCTTTTTCCCTTTAAGATTATTTTCAACAGGAAAGTTCAAAGATATTATGCTTAGTGGCCACAGGAGAAGAGTCCCCACAAATTTCCCCATGTGTCAAAAACAAACACAGGCAAATCTTGGGGTGGGACCAGAAAGTCTCATCCCATGTCCTGGTTACACATGATAGTCACATACAGTGGACCCTTGTATAACAAACAGCTTGTATAACATAAAATTTGTACAACATAAAAAATTCCAGAGATAGGGGAAATTTGCTTAACATAATCACCTATGGGGAAAATCCATACAACATAAAAATGGGATTGCTCTGTTTTCGACGCATTCCTATGGGAATTTGTATAAAGGAAATTTTGCTTAACATAATTTCATTTGGAACGAATTAATTCCTTTATACAAGGTACCACTGTATTTGGCTGTCACGTAGAGGTCCCTTACTAGAACGTTCTCTACACAGACGAGAAGCACATCTTCCCTGTTGTTCTCCTGTTGCATAACTGTTTCAGAAGTGTAAGCTATCTATGTCTGAGTTAAACATGTGAACTGAACATATTTCTCCTGTATCCTCAATAAGAGTATTTGAACTTAAACAAACAAAAACCAATGTGCCTGTAGGTTGAAGTTATTAATCTTCCCTGGATCACCAACACCTTCATGAATTTTGTCTATAAGCTATAAACTATTTCCCTCGTCTCTGAAAAATGCACATGAAAACATATGATGCCGAGTTTTGCATACTACTATTTAAAAAAACCAAAGAAAGGGCGCTTTTACACAACCTCTAAAATCTGCTGGCAACTTAAATTCGGACCAGAGATCCTAGGGTTTGTTCCTCTTCCTGTGTTCCCACTCTTCCGCACTCCATTGCTCCTGTCGGCGGTGAGGGGAGGGAGAAAAAAAGGTTGAGAAAAATGCAGGCTCACCTCCGCCTGCCATGGAAGCAGCCTCGTAGGGATTCTTGTCTCTTAAAGGGGCAGTAGGGACAAAAAACCAAACAGAAGGTGAGGGGAGCCCTGCGTCCACAGCTTTACAATCCGCATCAGAAATTTTTTTACCTCCGGAGACCAGGTATTTCTAAAGTGCGCTGGGGTGCGCTTAGGTGGGCGTGGTCGTACCTTATTTTGTTTAAAGTCCGCAGCTGGTGGGAAAACAATTTTAAGCTCCGCATTTGGGAGCCCTTTGCCTCGGATTTTAGGAGTTGTGTAAAAGCAGCCAAACTGAAGAAAACTCCCTTTTCTTTCTTTCTTTTCTTTGTAGGGTAGAAGGAACAGTTCAAAACTCCCCTTATCCCTTCAGAATGTGAACACGAGGTTAAGAATTCCAGGCTGTGAGCAGCAGGCTTTCAGTAGAACCGACAGCAAACGAAAAACACAAAATCATTTTTTAAAAAATAATATAGTCTTACAGAGTCAGATGGTTGAATCCCACTGTCCTTAATGTGAAGGCCCGTGCCAGGAGGCGAACATGAGTGAAAATGACCCCAGTGGCATCTTCGAACTCAGTCAGCTTCTGGAGGACTGGCGAGGTCTCAATCAGTTGTCGATCGGTATTGGATTCTTGCAGCTGAAATTAAACAGGAATAATAACTGTTCACCTAAATGTTGGAAATGTCTTACGTTCCTTGGAAACTAATTCAGGGCAACCTGTTATGGGATCTTGGGGGGGATAGCCCACAAAGTAAGGTTTCCTATCTCCAGTTGACACCAGGTGAAGATCTTGTTTTTTTTTTTTAAAAAAAATTCTTAAACCATTAAAAGACATGTAAATTAGTTCTTCCTGATTGTTCAGTTGACAGATTGCTTCATTCCCTACGTCTGATCAACTGAATTGTTTTTTTCTTGTTGATTGGTTAGATATCCTAGGAAATCTTACATGATGAACATCTGTGCTATGTAAATGTAATTCACAAATAACTCTCATGGGTTTTCTTCAAGCTTTATTTTAAGGAGTACTAATTTTATTTTAGCCTTGTCTACTTCAAAAAGCTGTCTGTCTATCCATCCATCCCCACTTTATCCTCAGAATACCCTTGTGAGGTCGAGTCAGGTCGATGAACTAAAACTGGCCCCAAGTTCACTTAGAACAGAGGTTCCCAACCTTGGGTTCTCAGGTGCTCTTGGACTACAACTCTTAGAAACTCTGGCTAGCACAACTAATGGCGAAGACTTCTGGGAGTTTTAGGACAAGAACATTTGGGAACTCAAAGTGTTCTGCTTATATACTGCCCCATACCACTTCAAGTAGTCTCTGGGCAGTTTATAGCTTAATTACAGTATGCAGGCTCCACATTGCCCCCCTCCCAGCAAGCTGGGTACTCATTTCACTGACCTCGGAAGGATGGAAGGCTGAGTGAACCACGAGCCTGCTACCTTGGATTGAACCCCAGGTTGTGAGCACAGTTTTATCTTCAGTACAGGCATTTAACCACTGCGCCACGGGGCTCATCTGTCTGTGAACAAGTGATCTAGTATGTTTGTACCCGTCTCTCCTGATTCCTAATGTTTTCATTCTGTACCCCACAGGCTCTCTGTGAGGGTAATTAACAGGCATCAGAATCTCTGCCTGCAGAGATGGCTGGGAGCTTAATGTTGAGATGTAATGTTGGCAGTGTCACAAGAGCCGACATTAGCAGATAGCGTGATAGTTGTGAGTCAGGGCTCAGAAGACTTGGGTTCAAATTTGACCATGAAACCTTGGGCCAGTCACTCTCCCTCTCAGCCTGATTTACCTCAGGGCCTTTGTGAGAAGAAAATGGGCAGAAAGACTTAAAGTTCTCTGTGTGAGCAAAAATGTGTGTGTGTGTGACTGTCTGCCTGCTGCCTGTATTCTAAGGGACTCGCCTGTCTTTGAGTCAGGGGAGTTGACACTGCATTAGGTAGGGGGGAAAAACGGAGGCAGAAAAATTCACAGAGGCCACGTCTATGTTAAATGTTTAAAGATGTCAGCTTAGGTGAATGCCAATAAAAGGCATTCCTGGGTATGGGGGGGAAAACCCTACTAATAAAAATGCACTCTGAAATCCGTTACTGAAAAGAGAGAGACACTTACTTGAAGAGGGTGTAGCGGATAATTAAGCCATACTTCCCGCAGGTCCTGCAAACATTGAGAGATGCTTTTAAAGCTCAAGGGAGCCATTTAACAAATTCCACATTGCTAAATAAAATGTCATTCTGCGAAATACTGAAACGGTTTCAGATGCTGACTCTGCTCATTGCAAATTCAATAGTGCTGGCAAACTACTTTTTAAAAACCCGGCGTTCTCTGCTCTGCTTGAACTGCCTGTAGTGCTTCCATTTAGCTCACGTCAATTAAGTGGAGGGGAAAACACGCACAATTCTTGAACTACATAACGGAGTGTACGTTTGTTGTTTTCAAGTTTTGCAAGTAAAAGAGGACAGTCATCTCAGCTAAAAAGAACTCTCTCTCTCTCTCTCTCTCTCACACACACACACACACACACACACACAAACAGAGAGAGAGAAAGAGAGACATCCAAAGACTTTTCACATTACAATGGACTCCTGTACAACAAGTGGTTTGTTTAACAGAAAATCTGCTTAAAGGGAAACATTTCCAGAGATAGGGGAAAATCACTTAACAGAATCACCTATGGGACAAATCCGTACAACAGTAAAATGGCCGCAATTAGGGATTAATTCGTTGTCAATGCATTCCTATTGGAAATTTGTACAAAGGAAAATTTGCTCAACAGAAGTTCATTTGGAACGAATTAATTCCTTTATACGAGGCACCTCTGTACTTCTAAGAACCTTCATAATCTGAGGACCAGGGTATCTGACAAACCACATCTCTTCACATATACCCAAGTCTGGAAGTCTTTGGATATCCTGTTTTTGAGTATTATGTTGGCACGAAGTAACCCTCTTTTAAAATTTTCCAGACCTTTTCACCTGGCTTTTAAGTATTTAAGACCTCTCTTTTTAAAACTTTCATGCTTCTATTCTGTATTTTTATTTCTATCTTTTTTAAATTATCACTGGGAATCATGTCTAGTTCATGACAAAGATCTTTTTTTTTTTTTTTTTTTTGGAAAACTGTCCTGTGAATTTTGTGAAGGGTAATAGGTATGTACCGGACATGATCAAATAAATGAGCACACATTCAAAACAGTAAAACAGACTGGGAGAGAAAAAGAGTGGGTTGGAGAAGCACCTGTATCATTCCCCCCCCCCCTCTCAGAAATTGCAACATCCCTCTCCATAAATGCAAATTTTTTCCTGGAAAAAATATCAGATATATGCCCAACTACAATAAACTTCCTTTTTCTCTGCTAAATAGAACTAGGACGTTCTGAAAGGCAAGTGTCCTTTCAATTTTCCTTTGAAATATGGGCTCGAACAGCATAACTTAGAATGGCTGTCAAACCAAAAGCCATGCTGTAATGAGCAACCAGGCTTCAAAATGGAAGTCATACCTGGTCGTTAAAGAGGAGACGTCCAAACAGGTGCTTGGCCTCTTCAAGACTTCCCTCCAGGTAAACGGCTCCTGTCAGGTAAAGAGTTCACAACAGCCCAGGAATGTGTTAGTGGTTGTGGGTCGGAGAACCCAACCGGGATGCTTGTAGGTCAAAATGAACCACTGTGGTTTAGCCTCACTTTTTTGGGTGTTCAGAAGGAGCACGGTGACAGAATGAGGTTATCTATGAGCCAGGGTATCGGTTTGGTTCAAAGAATATAAGAAAACATGTAATGTAAGGCTCCAGAGACACCAGGGTGCTGTGCATTTAACAGAGCCCAGATGGATTCATATATGGTTTTTCAGGAAATGCTGTGGAAGGAGGTCCCACAATATCCCTGGACAACAACAACAACAACAACAACTTCTTGTTGTTGTTTCTCCTCCTCCTCCTCCTCCTCCTCCTCCTCCTCCTCCACCACCACCACCACCACCACCACCTCCTCCTCCTCCTCCTCTTCCTCCTCCCAGTTCTCTTTGCTGCTGGAAAATGTAACCAAACCCTGTTCCACAAATGTAACTGAATTACACCATGGTTTTGTGGGGAAAGAAATATGACACACTGCTCTGCGGCTTGAGAAGGACATATACATGTATGGATCAGGGAGGCAACCAAAGTTCCAATACAGGCCCAGGAAGAGATTGGAAAAAGCTGGGCAGAAGTGATGAAGGCAGCAAAAACAGGTGCAGATGGGAGAAAACTAATGGGAAGGATAGGGAAAGTTGAGAAGGGATTTAAAAAAAAACACCAGGAAGGGAGTATTTGCAAGCACAGAGCTTTTGGGGCAACAGCAGAGATGGGGTGGGGTGGGGCTGTGCATTGGGCATCTCCAGAACTTAAACATCCTGTTCTGCTTTTCCATGGCTGCTGACTGGTAATGAAAGCCTTAAGAGACTGTCTACTTACTGCAAGACAGCTTCCTCTGCTGCACAGGCCCACACTCCTGGTTGCTTCTCGTGCATTGTACTACAGTATATTCAGAATTCCTTTTCTGGAGAGTTTGCTTGCTAGTTGCATTTCCTCTCAGGAGCTCAAGGGGGTGTATATACTGTAGCTCTCATGTCCTCACAACAGCCCTAAGAGGTAGATCTACCTGACACACTGCTCATGTCCTGTAGGTTTCCTGGCTCAGTGGGGATTTGAACCCATACCTCCCAGAATCCTCTAGCTTATGTGATGAGTGGCCTACATCCCCGTTCATTAGGAGAGGGAGATAAAGAGAAAGCTACACCAATGCACTGGCTACAATGCATCCAGAGAAATAGTTCCCAAATCTGGATACAGTGGACCCTCGTATAACAAACAGTTCGTATAATAGAAAGTCTGTAAAACATTAAAAATTCCAGAGATAGGGGAAATTTGCTTAACAGAATTGCCTAAAATCCGTACAACATGAAAATAGTCGCGATTAGGGTTTACTCTCTCTTCAATGCATTCCTATGGGAAATTTGTATAAAGGAACATTTGCTTAACAGAATTTCATTTGGAACAAATTAATTCCTTTATACAAGGTACCACTGTATTTAGTTCTTCCTGGCCCAGCTCCCAGAAGCCACAACACCCATGGGACAGGGACTCTGGAAGTGGAAATCTCTGCAGATGTTTGAGAACCACAGCAGTCTGAACTTCAATGGCACCCTTTCATTATTTTGGCCCCATTTGTGGCACTCTTGCCAAAAAAGCCAGAAGCTCATGCTCCAAGATGCACAAGGGAGGATGTACAACCATCGAGTTGCTAAATAATCCTCAATAATTACAAAATATAACCCAGGGTCCTCTTTTCCACGTTTATGAGCCTGTTCAGGAACATTAAGAACCATGTGTTGTCAATAATTTATGAGTTCTTCTCTAAATGGGAAACCAGAGAAACTCGAGAGTGATTTACCATTCCCTTCTTGGACAGCTTAGTGGTTCAGGTGTCTGGCTAGAGATACTTAGGTTGAGAGTACAATTCCTCACTGTACCTCCTGGGAGTAGAAAACTAGCCTGTTTGGCCTTAGGAAGTTGTCCTGCAAAAAAGGGAATGGCAAACCACCTCTGATTATTCTCTACCTGAAAAAAAACTGTACGTCAGAATTGACTTGACAGCACATGATTATTATCAATGCATTTAACATAGGACAATATCTGATGTATAGACAGGGTAGAAAGAAGTATCTCAAATGATCTCACTCCTCGGTACTGTCCGAGACCACATAATAAACCAAACAACAGCAGCCATGCCTGCATTAACTCATCTGAAAAGCGGGACGGTTTGAATCAAATATCAGATATGCATCTTTCACTCCACCCTCCCCCTCTGCTCCAGTTTCTTTTTAACATTAAACATCAAAGCAAATTCAAAGAGCAAAGCTGAATTAAACAGGACAGCTCCCCCAAACACACCTTATCTCCATCTGATGAAACACCGTATAGCCCAAGGCTGAAGCTATATAGCAGTTACCTTGCAAAAAAGCTAAAATATATGTTCTAAGGTAAAACAAAATGTGTGCGAATAGGAGTCAGGCTAGCATGTCACATATACGGTTGGATATGATGATGCAAGTTCTTTCTCCCTCCTGCTACTGTCACCTCTTACATGTAGAATCTCCCTAACCACACCCCATTCCATTTACGGAAAAGAAGAAGTTAAGTTATGGGCGATCTGCAGCAGACTCCTGACCATTTCCAACCCCTAACTGTCCACCCATAACATGACTTCACTTTGCTTTAAATTATACTGTTGAGTTTAGGTAACCCCTGCCATAATTAGGCATGGACTTTTTAAAACAGAGAATGCTAGAATTTCCTCCCCTTCCCCACAACACTTAAACGTACAGGAACTTTGTCCTCTTTTTCATCTGGTCACCCTAGTACTGTGCCGCTCTGGCTGTAGGCGTCATTCACACCATGGTTGCTGGTGATCTGGACACCTGTGCATTTAATAGCTGTATGGGGGGGGAGGCTTCTGTGTGATTCGTTTGCAGATCTGGCCTGCAGAGCCAGAGACTGGGAGTTTAATTAACGGGGTCTGGACTCAATGATTCACAGGTTTCCTTTCAGCTCTGCAGGTGTTAAGACTATTCCTATGACTGCTGGTGGGAACCTTGGGGAAAACAGAGGCACATCTGTGTGGTGGCTCAGCGGGCTAGAGTGCTGAAACTGTCGGCTGCAAAGTCAGCAGCTTGGCGGTTGTAATCCCGGGTGCCATGCAGCAGAGCGGGCTCCCGCTGTTAACCGCAGCTCCTGCCAACATAGCAGTTCGAAAGCATGTACATGCAAGTAGATAAATAGGTACTGTCATAAAAAGCGGGAAGGTAAAACAGTGTTCCATGTGCAAAAATGTGTTCAACCATGCCGTCCACATGGCCACGGACTTGCACAACACTGGCTCTTTGAATTAAAAACGGAGATGAGCAGTGCCCCTAGAGTCAGACACGACTAGCACACTTGTCCGAGGGGAACCTTTACCTTTACCTATGTTGCATTTACTATCTTTAAGGAATGCTACAAGTGCAGATCTCACAAGACTGGTTAAAATGTATGCAGGGGGTGGGGATTCTAGAAACCTAAAGTCAGACCATCAGTGATTCTGAAGATCAGCTTATAACTAGGACATCAAGGCCAGATGCTGGAGACTGGATGGAGGCAAGTATACTTAATGCAGTCAAACTGATGATGCCTCTATTGCTTGCAGGTGGAACATGAGAATCGTGTACAAGTACCTGCCTTTTATATGCCTTCTTCAAAGACCAAGGGCTCCACTGACCAGTGTTTTTTCAGCCATTTAAAAAGAAAACACCACATCTCCTTTTGATAAATCTGATTTCATGCCCTTTTACACCTGTTTTCCCTCAGTGATTTTATTTGACATAAGCTGCCTTGGTGTTTCTTTCTTAAAAAGAAGAAAAGTGGGACCAAATATTTTAATTCAACCAATCAATCAGCCGATCAGTCAATCAATCAAAAGCATTTGGATATTTAAAAAGTGTCTCTCTGTGTCTCACTGGATGATGAACAAGCCGGTTACAAAGAAAAATGTGTATAAATGACTCCCCAAGCACTTTTCCAAATAAAGCAATCACATTTGTTTAAAGCCAGGTTGGTCCTTGCACACCATACAATGGCGGGGTTTGATACTGTTATTAGAACACTTTAAAGTGTGGGGGAAAATAGCTTTCTACCTCCACACCTGGCTTGACAGTAGAGGTCTATGTGTATGGTGCAGGGGGAAAACTGCCATAAAAGTTTCAAAATAATGGCCACACATGCAGGACAGCCTTCCCTACTAAGAGTAAGTTGCAAAACAGGGGGTTCAGTCTCAAATCAGAGGTACAGGTTTCAGATTCCACCTCCAGCGGCGGGAACTACAATGCCTCTTCCGATCCTTTTTAGATACAAAGGGCTGCCAGGTTTTGTTTTTTGCTTTTTAAAAAGCAATTTAATAAAGGTACTGCCATAATATTAAGTATAGCTGTTGTGAGTTTTTCGGGCTGTTTGGCCGTGTTCTGGAAGTTTTTCTTCCTGACATTTCACCAGACTCTGTGGCTGGCATCTTTAAAGGGTAAGGAACTCAGGGAACTAGGAGTCCTCTCTGGGCTCTGGGGTATAGAGTGTCCTTGCCCCCTGAAGGTGCCAGCCACAGAGTCTGGCGAAATGTCAGGAAGAAAAACTTCCAGAACACGGCCAAACAGCCCGAAAAACTCATAACAGCTATCAGATCCCGGCTGTGAAAGCCTACGAGAATACAATATTAAGTATCTTTATTTCACTCCCTGCAAAGCACACATGAGCTCCTCCCAGAAACGGAAAATATTCCCCTCCTTTTGAGGGGGCACAAACCACATTGGTCCAAAACTCTTGAAGCAGAGGGAGGAAAGCACTTCCACTCTGCCTCTGACATCAACAGGGATACATCATAGCCTCTGAAGCTAGGACTTTGCAGGTGTTGAAATAATCTCATCTGAACTCAAGTGTCATTTACAAGAGTACCATCATCATTTGGTGGTTGTTGTTTCATCTTGTTTTCTTCATTAATTATTTCCTGAATCTCTTTTCAACCATTAGGAGTTGCATCCTTCCCACCTCCCCACCCCTTTTGCTTTTAGTTCTTCATGTGGAACTCGGTGCTTTTGTTTTTCCTTTGACTTGTTGATGACTGTTGTGGTTCTGGGTTATGCTGTTATCCTAACTGGGTTCCCATTTCTCATGCTCCATCTTTCATTCCTTGTGCTTTATTAAACTGCCGGCCTGCAGTTAATAAAGCTGTTGTATCTAATGATCTTGCTATCTCTTATCATTCCTCTTGTTTTTCACTTATTGAAACATGGATTGTCCTGTTTAGACACTGCTGCTCCTGCTGTTCTTTCCTCCACGCTACTCCGCCAGTCAGTGTCGGGATATGACAGGGGTTTTATTTCTCACAGTCTCCCTGTCCCATTTGTCAGTTCCTGCTAATTTTTCCTTGGGTTGGGGGAATACTACAAAATCACCGCCCCCTTCCCCAGTCTATGCTTGTCTGGCATTTATGATCCATCAGGCCTCTTTTGTTATACAGTTCTGAATATTAGACCTTTCCTCCTTTTTTTCTCTTCATATTCTGTTATAATAAAAATTTTAATAACTACCTTGATTCCCATGCACCTTCTCATGTCTGAAGCTTTTTTGCCCCCTTTTTGCTCTTGCTATTATTAGTTTGCATCTTCCCACTCTTATTTTGATCATTCACAGAATTCTACTGAAACTATCTCACTCCTTTTGAATACAGCTATCTTGTTTAAATGCTAGGATCAGCATATGTACATATGCTTGGGGGTTGTTAAATTCATGCTCTGTGTTACTGGGTTATGCCATCACTCGGTTCTTGTCTTGCTAAATATTCTTCTTCCCCAATTATGGGTTCGAGTTCTGTTTCCCTCTTTCTGCTGGCATTCCACAGGCTCCTGGCTCCCTTTTCTCGCCTCATTTTGCCATATTGGACAGGGGGTTCTATGGCTCCAGCTCCCCAAAAAGTAACTTTTCCACACTCTGACTGAGATTCAGCTATAGTATATATCTCATGGGTGCCATTAGTTCCATTCCACTGTATCGCTCTCTGATTTCAAGATCTGGCTACTGAATATCCTAACAAAAAGGGTTTTCAGCCCGGAAAAAAAACATACATTCCAAACTGGCATCTGATGGCACTGAGTTCTACTAGGAGAAGTGAAGATCAACCCAGTGAAATAATGTGGACAAAAGGTGGCAAAGCCCATAGCAGCAGTTTCTTACCTATCAGTGCTTCAAAGCAATTGGCCATTGCGTGGCGCAGATCCGATTCTCGGCAAAGATCAGGCCCATGAGCATAAAGCATAAACCGATCCAGCTCCAGCTTCTACAAAACACCAAGACAGATTTCGTAAAATGAAGGATGCCTCAAACCACAGGGCATCCATGCTGTGGACAAACACAGGGACAAATGTTTCTAGGGCATCGTCACATTAGGGAGGCTATTTGCAACGTGTTTGTTGCTGAAGGTCAAACTGGAAACACATCATGAGCTTAAAAGCCACAACTAATTGATCTATTTACTTGCACATAATTATTATAATCTCTGTGACATTCTGATGAATGTAGTGGATATATTGAGCTACAGTTGGTACGACTCCCACAATTCTCATACACTTAAAATTAGAGATGGGTGTTTCGTTTCGGAAGGGGTCCGGTTATGAAATGAAACACGGCAGCATAGCTGCTGTTCAGAACCGGGACTCAGTCTCTGGAACAAAATCACCCATTGACCTGCATTCCTTTCAGTAGCATGGGGCAAAACTCCAATCAGGAAGCAGCCTGCAACATGTCATCTTTCCTTCTCCCTGGCACTGGCCAATCAGGAGCTGTGCAAGGGTATGCATCATCCCGCCTCGCTGTCTGATTGGCCAGCGCCAGGGAGAAGGACAGATGATTCATCATAGGCTGCTTGGCGTTTTGCCCGTGCAACCAAAAGGAAGGTAAGTAAGTGGTTGATTTCGTTCCGGAGGCTGGGTCCCGGTTCTGAACAGCAGCTGTGCTGCTGTGTTTCATTTCGGAACCGGACCCCTTCCGAAATGAAGCACCCATCTCTACTTAAAACCTTAGTCTCAGGTGTACAAGACTAGCATCAGTCCTTTCTAATGTCTCTATCATGCAAACACATAAATTAGAAGCTGAAATATAATATATATAGGTATTTCTTAGTTCAACCTCCTTGGTTCTGACCTCTAAAGTCTTATGCAGCTATTCTCTATATGAGTGGGGAACAGGATTACAGTGAGTGTGGAGAAGTTACTTTTTACATTACACCTTCCATATATGCCTCATGGCTGAGCCAGATGGAGTAGGTGGGATTTTGGGAATTACAGTCCCAAACCCTAATTCTGCCAAGCTCCAGGACTGCATCACCCTAACACTTACAACCAGCAATGCTCATCCTGCTCTCTACTGAGAGACATGCTTTAAACACCATGAATAATCAGGGGATCAGTTTGTGTGAGCCTAACATGAAGGTCTCCTTCTTAGGGCTATTCCCATACATGCATATTTTGATAAGAAAGCCCAGACCTGTGTCTAAAGATATACATTTCAATATCAACATGTAGAGATCAGTTAGGCAGAGCTGCTATGATCCTGTCCACAATGGGTCTACAAAGCTTTGTTATCTTTTGAAATCAAAACCTAATTGCTTGAGTGAGAAAAAGTTCATTCTTATACTGTACATGCGATCCTAAGGTCTGTGTTAAACCCAACAGTGTTCAAATCTATGCCTTGTCTCCTTAAGTGCCATGACACACTTTTATGAAACACACCCATAGGTTGCTTCTACTGAGTCTACGTGAATTGGTGTGGAAAAAGTGCATTTCTTTACTCTCCAGCTCAATCTGATATCTATTTTAAAAAGTTACATTTGTTGTATGATTTCTATTCATTGTACAAGTATCTGGCCTGGATGCCTTCAAAAGGGGATTGGACAGATTCCTGGAGGAAAAGTCCATCACAGGTTACAAACCATGATGAAGATGTGTGATCTCCAGGCTTAAAACTGGGGTACTTCAAGGGCCAAATGCAGGGGAGTGGTATCAGGAGACAGATACCTAGTCTCATGCGCTCCCAGACGCATCTGGTGGGGCCACTGTGAGATACAGGAAGCTGGACTAGATGGGCCTTTGGCCTGATCCAGCATGGCTCTTCTTATGTTCTTATGTAAGCATATTGACACAAACATGCACACCATAGTTATGAGGGAGTCTGATTTGTAGTAACCAAACAACGACATACACATACAGCTTGGATAATGACAGGGGGGAAAGGAGGAAAATCTCCTAACCAAGAGAAATGGGCACGGACACACTAAGATTAGTTCCTATATCTGGAAAAGTTATTTTCTAGGATTACTACATGGGTGGGGAATTCTAGGAATCACAGTGACATGTAAGTACCAGTTAGTTCCTGGTCTGCAAATCATGGATGGCAAGAGGAGAGAGTTACTTATCTCTTAGGGAGGAAATTGTGGTGTAGAAAGGCGTAGGGAGTGAAATGATGCTAGATTATATGTTTTTGTTTTGCTGAAGAATAAGAAATGGAAGAAAAACAGCACAGCAAGAAAACCAAGGAAGGAAATAAGCAAAATGTAAGCAAGAGCACACTGCTTCCATAAATAGGCTCTAACGATTTTATTTGCTTCTGCATGAAGGACACACCAGGCAAATTCCAAGTATAGATCTCCAAGCTCAGGAGAGAAACTTAAGTAAGTATCAGTATATTATCCCACAGCTCCACCTAGCTTTCACTTTGACTCCAAATGGAAGCTATCAGAGTTGTCTGCTAATCTCTTTCTGAGCCTTAAATGAGGCGTTAAGTCAATGCACGGTAATTCTGTGGTGAATTTAAAAAAAGACACACACACACACACACACATCCCAGAGTTATTAGACTCTCCCTTTTATGTATTCATTCTGTTTGGCAGAAAGTCACTGAAGAATTGCAAGAGCTAGAAGCAGGATGGAGTAAGAGATCTCTGTGTTTCTCAATATGCATCACAAGGGGTGCACATCAGCAGAGCTTATCCTGGACCCTGGACAAGTTCCTGCTGACCAGAATCTCATTTATTTCTCCCTTCATTCCTCAGGAGAATGTTCCATCAGCAAGAGTAGAAAACGAAAACATTAAACACCTGGGGAGTCTTTAAAAGGCAAACTAGCTCATTTCATTTTGGAAAACAAAACTGAATTGCCGCCAAGACATTTGTTGAAAATTCTACTCTGTCTGGAACAAAAACCACCCTCTAAATTCAACTGCAAATACAGATGGAGGCAAACTCCATTAGAGAACCATCACTTGGATTAAACGTTAATGAATTAAATGTTACTTTGGCTTCATTATTATTTTTGTTCTGTTTTACACTCAACACTACTCACATTTTCAGAACCATGTAGAATAAATAATGCTACTGTGCAATGGTATCAAGGATTTATTCTTACATTTTTATTTCGAGAGCCCATCTATTTGCCAAATTAATTCACCAGACAACAAATAATTCCATTTCTATTTGGCAATTGGAAGCCAAGGCTGCAGCAGAGAGATGGCCAGTGTCACCACCAAATCAAATGACCCATTCCTCAACACTGAGATCAGGAGCGCGAGCCCGGACTAACATTTCAAGTTCCTGGACTACTTTGGCTGTTGCCATGGCTTACTCTCCTCTAACATCACCTACTTGAAGAGCCTCTTGACACAGGGCTTAAATCTCTGTACTGCAGCCAAAGCTGTGTTCATGACCCAGGGTTCAATCCCTGGTAGCTCAGGGGGAGGTAATGCATAGCCTGCATAGCCGAAATTGCCCTGTGTGTGCTTTAAGTGCTATGGAGCAGTATATATGCAGCGCACTTTGCTTTTTTTCCTTTTCTTTACTTGTTTGGGTGGTATAGGCATTCCTTTAGGTACAAGCAAGACACTGCAGGGGTGGGCAGGCTACAAAGGGTCTAGCCAGGTCAGTTTGCTGCTGCAAAACAAGAGATTCATGGTAACATGGCCAAGCTGCACAGTCCCAGGATGATCCGAGAAGAAATGAATGGTAAACCATGTCTGCCAAGCTTCTAACAAGAATCTGCCAACAAATACGGCAAATGAGACAATGGCTCATACACTTGAAATGTATTTAATCCCAAGTCCCAGAAAGCCGTGACTTCCTACAAACGAAGGTGTGTCTGAATCTTATTTATTTATTTATTTATTTATTTATTTATTTATTTATTTATTTATATAGCTTGTATGCCGCCCACTACCCAAAGGTCTCTGGGCGGCTCACAATCAAAGTAAACAATTTAGACAATTAAAACATCAAATTGCAATTAAATTAAAACAATGAAACATTTAAATACAATAAATACAATATATTAAAACACTGTTCCAATATTTTCCCCACAAATTAATTTATTTATATGCAATAGAAGCAAACAAAACAAAACAAACATTCCAATGACCAGACTCATAAGACAAAAGGAAAAAAGGGGGAAAAACTTAGAAGTGAACACACAAACAAAACCTGTAGTGGACACACCCTGTCCACTTGTCTGCTACTAATACAAAAGTATTAATGATTTCACCATTGTACGGCCATCTGCAAGTCTTCCACGGGTTCTAGAGAGCACTGTACAAACATCCTTATATCTATTTCTTCCCTTATTAATTTGTCTGCTTCTGGGCCCAGTTATATAGCATCTTCCAGCTTTCATTTACAAAGTGTCTTAGTTGATCCAGCAACGCCTCCAAAATTTGTCCCAATATTGAGATATTGTAGGAGATTCCCTGATATTATTATTATTACAGTATGGTTTTGTTTTGTTTTTTGTTTTTATAAGATCATTATGCTCCCTCTCAGCAATATGAAAGCAACAACCAATGTTAGAATGGTAGAAATAGGCAACACACACCCCCAACACACACACAAATCTCTCTATGGCTACGAGTAACTGGCTAAAGTATACCACTTCAGCCTGCAAGAGTGAGTCCTAAATTTAGGAATGCATGAAATGCTATTGCCCTGAAAGCTTTTCTTAGCTAAACCAGAGGAATAAATCTTAAGCAGAAAAAAGTGGGTGGGTAGGGGTGGAATTTACAGACAAACAAGACAGTGAGCAAATGGAAACCTGATGGTGTTCTATCAACAGCTTGCAAGGCACTGAGAGAATGATGGCTCCAACGTGAAAGTTAGTTCAGCTTCGTTTGGGAAGAATAACGGGGGACATGTGGGCAGGAAGAAGGTGGACTGGGATGATTGAAAGGGAGCGAGAAGGACTTTGAGGACCTCGAGAAATATAAGGGAGAATCAATGCACCATGCATCTTTGGGAGCGTAAGTGGCACTGGTTGAAGGAAAGTGAATTGAAAGATCAATCCCCAGCCCTTTGGGCAGTAAGCAAACCACTTCTGTATTTTCAGTAGCATCTCGAGCACCTGTAAATCTTTCGGTAGTTCAACTACAAGGCAGGCAGTGCTTTATGGTTATGTTTGGAAGCTCTGCTGATGGAGGAGCCATTTTTAAATGTATGAGACTACAGGATGGAGATGAGTTGGCTCGATTCTGAGGGCTCCTGTGCATGCCTGAAGGACGAGTGCCTCCCCACCACCACCAGAGCGCAACCTCTTTGTTGTGTGTCAAGCATCCAAAGAGAGCCCCCTTAAACTTTCTGGACTGACTTTATGTTGGGCACAAGGACGTCTGTTCTTTTCACTGCTTTTCAGATCTTGGTCAGAATCGTCAAGGGTGATGTGGGAATTTCAAGTGTGTACATGCACCCACCCCCACCACCACCACCCATGGCAGCCCTGACCAAGAACCCCAGAATAGCACAAGCGCTACAGGGCGGCATCCAGCGTGTCCGTGCAGGCATCTGCTCACACCATGGAGCTCTCCTTTTCTCTCCCTCTCCCTTTAACCCCTAGTGACCCTCAAATCTCCTCAGAAGGGACCCCTCCAAATCTCTCCAGAAAGGAGGAAGGGCTCAGAGAAGACCTGAGGAGGGTTCCCCCCCCCCCCCACTATCAAATCCTCTCCTCTGGCTCTGAGTACCACTAGAGAGAATCCATATAGGACATTTGCAAGCCTACAGGCAGAGATTGTCCTTGAGACATTAAACTTTTTGCTTAGAACCATGCAGAGGAATTTCTACTTGCCTAATCCCCAGTAACTCTTTATAAAACTGTTGACAGAAGGTGATTGGAACGCCGCTGTACTAAGGTACAAAAGCATATAAAAATAACATCCATGATATCTGTACTGAAACCATCAGGCTTTTTTTTTTAAATGCCTCAGCTGAACTCACATATTTGCTGACAATCTCTCGTGCCGCATTGCAGTGGGCATGATTCTTACCTTAGAGCCTGAACATAATTACAAAAGCTGGTCTCTGCATTTAGTCTAAACTGGGACTTCCAGAATGCTTCCACGGAAACCCGAAGCATTTGTTACTGTGCTATGGCCGAAATATATTGGCCCAAATCCTGCTACTTGGTGTAGTACAGTGGTTCTCAACCTTCCTGATGCCGTGACCCTTTAATACAGTTCCGCATGTGGTGGTGACTCCTTGCCCTGCTTGGAAGAGGCCACAAGCCACCTATGGCAGGCCACTACCACAGGTGCCATAGAGAACTTCCCTCTACAGGCACCCTCAGCCAATTGCAGCCTCTGGTGCCAAAAACTGACATTCCCTCCAACCTATCAAGCTGCAACTCACTCTTTTCCTCCCTTCCTGCCCCTCCTCCTCCAGACCCAAGCTGTTTGTGCCTTTTTCTTCACTGGCTCATGGAGACCCCTGTGAAATGGTTGTTCGACCCCCAAAGGGTCCCGACCTCCAGGTTGGGAACCACTGGTGTAGTAAATCAGACCAGAGCAGGCCTACCGAATCAGTGGAGATTTGATGAGCTAAGTCCCCTGTAAGTTCCAGTGGTTCAAACAGGTCTACTCTAGTTATGATTTATTATGCTCAAGTAAGTTGCAGGCAGAGTAAGGCCATTTAAATCAATGGAACCTATGGAGAAGGAGGCTCACCAAATCCTCCTTGATTCAACAAACCTACTTGATTTACATTAAGCAATAGGATTTTGGCAAGCATCAGCAAGACAGATGTGCACCCAAAGCATGTCAATCACCATCCAGAGAGCCTCTTTCATACACACATCGAGCTACGAGGCCACTCAGGTCAGTTCAAAATGATAGCAATCAAACAAATACAAGCATAAATCAATAATACAATAAAAATAGACAACTGATAAAAGCAGCAGTGGTGGACAAGATTAGCACATAAGGTATGCCATTGGGAACTACCCGTCTTTCCCCAAAAATAAGACACTGTCTTATATTTATTTTTTCTCAAGAAGACACACTAGGGCTTATTTTCAGGGGATGTCTTGTTTTATTAAGTATAATATGCTTGAATGTCAGCCCTGCACCCAACCATAGCCATGCCCATCACTAGGTCTTATTATCAGGGTAGGGCTTATATTTAACAAATGCATAGAAATCCTGCTAGGGCTTATTTTTTGGGGAGGTCTTGTTTTCAGGGAAACAGGGTATGTCTCCGGACTGAGGGGAAGCCCGTTGGAATAGACAAGTTTTAAACATTTGTTTAAATGTTCCCAGTGAGGGAAGCATCTGCAAATTGCGATGTAGAGCGTTCCAGATGTGAGGGGCTGTTCTTCGTTTTCTCTTTCCTGGCCTCCCTCGGAGTCATAGCCCTCAATCCCTCTGCCTGGGAGGAACAGGTAACACGGGCAGTTCTCAATGGAAAAATATGCTCTCCCAGGTACCAAGGCCTTAAGCCGTTATTGCAAGGCATTGTTTCTTCATTCTTTCTCCCTCTCCTTCCGTCACCCCAAACAAATGTAAATCTTTCCATGGAGTGGGATTTGTGCTACAGGGCCGCTGTCGTGAGTGTTTCTTCTCAAGAAGGGATTTTTCAGAAACTCAACTCCATGGGGCAGTTTTGTGAGGAGCGGAGAGAACAAACGTGCAGAGGCTGTTTCCTCCCCATCAACGGCAGGGACTTAAAAACGGTGAAGCCCCCCAAGCAGCGGATTCAAATCGCAATCGGAAAAAACAGGCCAGGCGCACGTACCTTAGCCAACATGGCCAGATGCTGGTTCTGGACGATGGCAGTGCGGTATGTCGCCAACCCGCCTTCCTCCAAGCTTGGGAACAGGTAGTACAAGTGGACGCTGGAAGCAAAAGGCAACAACCATGTTAAGATCTGAATAAGCACATGAAACTCCATAACACGGGAAGTGAGATGGCATCCTCAATGATAACCTTAAGGCCTGTCTTGTTTTGTTATTTGGAACAAGCCCAAGCCATTTTGGTCCCACATTCTTCCCAGGGTCTCCGTCAGGGGGGTAAAAGAAAATAAAAGAGGCATATTTTTTTAAAATACAGTGCATCCTACATATGAAGACATGCCACATTATTCTTTTCTTTAAAGCCTGCACGAGCATATAGTAAAATATAATAAATTATAGTAGAGCATAAAATAAAACCCAGCTATTTATACTTCAGTGAAATAGACGAGGATGAAAATAAAAGACAGAGTTTTTTGTGGTACACTTGTCTTAGGACTATTTTCCAATCCAACTGTAGTTCAGAAACACCCACTCCTCAGAAAGCTACTTTGCCCATTGCTATGTGCAAACTTGCTGGGATCATGCCTGGGTGGGTATGCGAGTCAATGATCTGATTTCCTGCCCATGAGAATGCGGCCCATCCTTCCTCGTATAAAAAAAGGTCTGTATAACATAAAATCTGTACAACAAAATTCCGGAGATAGGGGAAATTTGCTTAACAGAATCACCTACGGGGCGAATCCATACAACATAAAAATGTTGACAGTTAGGGATCACTCCATTTTCAATGCATTCCTATGGGAAATTTGTCAGAAATATTGTGATGGGGGTATCTGCATGGCAGGGGGTTGGACTAGATGGCCCTTGAGGTCTCTTCTAACTCTATGATTCTATGATTCTATGATTCTAAATGAAAATTTGCTTAACAGAATTTCAATTGGAACAAATTAATTCCTTTATACAAGGTACCTCTCTCTCTCTCTCTCTCTCTCTCTCTCTCTCTCTCTCTGTGTGTGTGTGTGTGTGTGTGTGTGTGTGTGTGTGTGTGTGTGTGTGTCCAGATGGGGGTATATACACAGTGGTACCTCGACTTATGAATTTAATCCATTCCGAATGCATGCTCTTAAGTCGAACTACTCTTACGTTGGGGTGCCTATCTAAAAATTGAAAAAATAAGAAATTTTTTTTTAAAATGAAAAAAATATTTGTAAGTTGAACAGACCTTATCTAAAATACCAGTTAAAATACCAACAGTTTTCTGCTCTTAAGGCGAATTGCTCTTAAGTCGAGCTGCTCTTACGTCGGTGTACCACTGTGTGTGTGTGTGTGCGCGTCTATCTATCTAGCCATCTAGCTAGCTAGCTCCAGTCATTCCCCCCCCCCATGCCACCGGAGGGTGGAAAGCCTCTACAAAAAATGGGATTTAAGAGATCTGACAACAGCATGTTTCCCCCGAATACTCTCCACCCCCCCTTACTTTCTGCCCAAAATTATAAACTGGAACAACCACAATATATGCAGGGAAGGTGTGTAATGGCATTCCCTGGTCACATGCCTCCAGGCATCTCTCCTGCCTCCTACTTGCTCCTCTCCTACCAGAAGTGAGTGGGACATCAACACAGATATTAACTTCAGTAGAGAAGGCATTCTTAATCATGTGGACCTACTGCATCCAAAACTGTGTCTTAAGTTCTTCTGCCAGGAAGATTATTTATTCTATTTTTAAAAAATCTTTTTTTTTACCCTGCCTTTCTTCTTAAGAACAACCCAAGCTGGCTCATATCATTAAAAGGCACTATTTAAAGCCAACAACATTAAGGATACAAATACTTAAAAAGTCCCAAGCAAATACCGCAATTTTAAAAAAAAAAACTGTTAATAACGGCAACAACATAAAACACATTCAAAGCAGCCTTTAAGGTAATCTCTTTCCCCATTTCTTTTAACCTTCAACAATCAGTTGTAAGAATCAGGACTTTTCTTTTCTCATTATACAAGACGGATATACTGTATTCCGGCTTTGAGCCTTCTGTGAGTTCTTTAATTTCTTGCTCTTTCTCTGTTTTATGTCAACAATGTTGAACAATAACAAGGACAGAAGAGGACATTCTACTGTTGCTGAGACGTACATAGGCAAATGGGCGCATCCCACTGCTGATGAAAACACCTCATCACTCTGTCCCTGCAAAGTCATGCTGCATTTTAATAGTGCTTAGGAGTGTCTCTCTCACACATAGAACTTACAATGTTGCCCTTTCCTGGTCTACACAGACATCAAGCTCGCCTAAGTTCAGCCTGAGCAAAACTTCCCAGCTTGCATGATATTTAGCCTTCAGATTGCAAGAATTTTCACTGTGAAGCTTCACAGTGCAATTCACAAGTCACATCAGGAAAACCTACATGTTCACAGTGCCAATTTTCACGCCTCAGAAGACTGCGTGCCAAAAAAGGGACTGAGGAGCCTCAGCGTAAACACAAATACTAAAAGAGCTTGTTTTTGAGCATTAAATGAACCTGCTATCTTCCAGCACCTATTATTTTAAGGGATAAAAGCCCAGATACAAACTAATGCAAACAAAACCAAGCCAAAAATAAAAATCTGCTCATCCAGAGTCGCTGTTGAAAAGCACTGAGGCAATTTTTTCTTTTCTTTATCTGTAACATCTTAACACTTTGAGAGCCCCTCTTTAAATAAACTGACTATTTCCCCCATTACAAGTGGACACACCTGAGATCTGGAAATGGCTTTCAAATCTGCCACTCTTGAGTTTTTTGACACCGCTTTCTATCACAAATGACACTTATCAAGAAAATGGCTGCTGTTTTCACTAGGCTATAAAAAGTCAATTTTGCCTCATTTCCCCCCTCATTTTTCAATACTCTGAAACGATCGCACAGAGGAAAAATTGGAGTGATCTTCTATTAACTTGGAATATTTTAGTGATTTATTTTTAAAATTGCGAATAGATGAACGTAGCCGCATCCAGCCACAAGAAAAGCAGGATGGCTTTATAAATTCAGGACTAATGAATGATGGTCCTGCAACTGGCGAGGGCAACTCTACCCCCTCCAAAGTTTACTTGTAAACACACATCTCACCTAAGATTATAGGCAGAAAGATCAAGGAGTTCCATGACAAGAAAATGACACCTTCTAAAAACGATGCATTCCTTTTATTTCCTGGCTATAAACTTTGAAGCTTTTGGCCCCAGACTAGCCGTTCTCCAGAGCAGTTATGAGCAACTTTTAAATTACATCCGACAGGACAGAGACATATCAAGCTTTTCATCTTGCAATATTACACTTTAGAGTCTAAACTCAGTGCCAGACTTCAAAAGGCCATGTGGACACGCAGCCTTTCAAGCCACGGCAAAGGGTGTGGGCCTGCAAACCAAAATGCCGTGGCATCAGCTTTTTTCTTTCAAATGCTTCTGAAACATTATAAACCCCCCAAAAGAAGGAAGGATGGAAGGATGGAAGGAAGGAAGGAAAGAAAGAAAGAAAGAAAGAAAGAAAGAAAGAAAGAAAGAAAGAAAGAAAGAAAGAAAGAAAGA
>JAHTLZ010000204.1:77834006-77846473 GCA_023846285.1 Phrynocephalus versicolor | reverse complement strand
ATTATTATTATTATTATTATTATTATTATTATTATTATTATTATTATTATTATAATAATAATAATAATAATAATAATAATAATAATAATAATAATAATAATACACAACAACAAGTAATTGGCACGAGTCATAAAACAACTGATAACAAGCACAGACTTCAAGACGGGGAAGAACAATACACACCTTAGTGATTGCAGAAGGCATCCCTAAACAGCCAGGTTTTAACAGCTTTTTTGAATGATGCCAGGGAAGGCGCCTGGCGTATCTCGCTCAGCAGTTTGTTCCAGAGAGCCAAGCCAGCCACCGAGAAGGCCTGATTGTGTGTTGCAACCTTGCGGGCCTCCCTGGGGGTGGCCACCCGGAGCGAGAGAGCCATGGAAGATCGGGTGGGCTGGGCCAGTTCTGACCTTAGGGAGATATGCTCTGCCAGATAATCAGGACCCAAGCCATGGAGGGTTTTGAAAAACAAAACGAACGCCTTGAACCTTGTTCAGGAGGCAATGGGCAACCAGTGCAGGCGAGCCAGAATTGGGGTGATGCGGTCAAATCTGCCTGCACCAACCACCAATCTAGCTGCCATATTCTACACCCACTGCAGTCGCCAAACAACGGTCAAGGGAAGCACCATGTAGAGAGTGTTACAATAATTTATCCTTGACATGACCAGCGTCTGCACAACCGTCCTCAGGGATTCCCCATCGAGCTACGGGCGAATCTGGGTGACAAGCCTAAGATGATAAAAGGCCAACCTGGACATGGCAGCTACCTGGGACTCCAGGGACAACACCGGATCCAGGACAACGCCCAGATTCCTCACTCTATCCACCGGCTGGACAGTCCCATCCAGACTGTGCAGAGGGCCACTGTACCCCCCGGAGCACTCCCAAATAACAGATCCTCGGTTTTCCCGGGATTGAGCCTGAGCCTGTTGGTCCTGGTCCACTCCAGTACCACCACCAGGCAGCAATCAAGGGTCTGGACGGCCTCCACTGCAGCAGTGGAAAAGAAGAGATAGAGCTGTGTGTCATCAGCATCCTGATGACACCAAGCTCCAAAACTCCGGATGACCTCAGCCATGGCCTCATAGAGATATTGAAGAGCATGGGGGAGAGTGACGACCACTGAGGCACCCGACAGGAGAGTGTCCAGGGAGACAACAGATCACCCTCCAAGCTCACTTGCTGAGCACGGTCCTTGAGGAAGGAGCGGAGCCAGCCAAAGGCTAGACCCCCATTCCCCATCTCAGAGAGCTGGCTGAGGAGGATACCATGGTTGACGGTATCAAAGGCCACTGACAGGTCGAGAAGGACCAGCAGGGTAGAGCCACCCCTGTCTGGGGGAGGGGGGGTAAAGCCATGAAAAGGATCACTGCAATTCAGAACTGAATTAATGGCACATCATCTTCACCAGTAACAGGCATCGTATCACTTTCATAGAATTGTGACAATAACTATCAATGCCCTCTTGTTTTATTGGTTCAGTATCTAGGTCCATTTATCTTGGCATTTCACCAAAGAAAGCCACATAAAAGACAAACATGAGGAGACAAAATAGAGGGATTGGATTAAAATAACACAGACAAAAGCAAGATAGAAACGAGAGAGTTTCAACAGCGACGTACTTCTCTTTGCACTAGTTTCTGCTTATCCGCCTGCTTCACTTTAGGACTGTTGGCCAGAAGGTGACGTAATTTCACATAACTCTT
This sequence comes from Phrynocephalus versicolor, assembly GCA_023846285.1. Lineage (NCBI taxonomy): Eukaryota > Metazoa > Chordata > Lepidosauria > Squamata > Agamidae > Phrynocephalus > Phrynocephalus versicolor. Next base: position 77,844,768 of record JAHTLZ010000204.1, on the reverse strand, counting down.
CCAAAGCTTTTGATATCTAAGAAATAAGAAAGGAAGGGTAGAGGGTCATTCCAGTAATTTCATCTTCCTGCGTGTATTTGGTTTGTTTTCTGGCCATTCAGGAATTCTGGAAATCTTTTCATATCCATATAGAATCAGATCTCACAGTAAGGAAAGAGGACACCCAACATGTATCACTCTTGAGTGATATTGGAGGTGAGGATCCTGAAGTTTCCTGCACGTTTTTATATATCATCTTTGATTGTGAGGCAGGACAGGAATTTAAGCCTACTATATGGATAGTTATACACTTCCCACTGGTTTATGACCTGGGACTTTCATCTCCCATTGTGTGCAAGGTGAAATCAAATAATGCATGATGGCGTAGACCTCAGCCAACAGTCATGCGACTTGGATAGAAGTGTGCACCTGGTATTATTTGCAATACAAGAGCACCCCTACACCTAAATCTAAGCATAGAAATTTTATAATTCCCTTATACTAAGCCACACCTTATTCAGATTTTATACCTTGGAAGTGAGTAATGGTGATGCACATATGTTCTAATCCCAACATCCCTGTAACTATCACTTAGGTTTTAAGAAGAGGGCGCGAGGTGCCCTTAAAATTGTTTCCACAATCGGAAGCGCTGATAAGCACATTCAACCAAATGCAGTTACAAGTAGCTCTCCAGTCCTTCACACTATATATTTATCCATTTTTTGCATTTATAAACTGCCTGACTTTCCCGGGGGAACCATCCAAATGATAGTCCAATTTCTATCTGGGAGTTGGGGTAGGGCTGAATTTAAGTGTGTGTCCCAATCCCCATCATGGTCCAAGCTGAGAGATGGGCACGAACCAGTTCGTACCATTTTGTCAAGGCAGTGGCACAGGTCCGGCTGCTCCCCTCCCCTGCCTCCTCAAGCGCAAACAGCCGTTCGTTCGCCTGGCCTAGCTTGTCAGTTTCCGGCAGCTCCTCAACTGATCTTCTACTCCCAGCTGCAGCTCAGGCTTCTCGGCCTTGCTCTTTGGCCTCAGCAGGAAATCAACCAAGAGGGGTCAGGCAAAGAAGCCAGGAGTGGAAGATGAACTGTGAGAAGGCGGGGAAGGGAAGCATCAGCACCTGTGTTACTGCCTTGACCAACTGGGCCAAACCAGTTTGTGCCTGTCCCGATCCAAGCCCTGTCACCCCCCCTTTTCCCCCTCTTTCCTTTGTTGCAATCGCCTCTTCACGTTCAATATTTATATGGCAGGCGGAGACAACATGGTTCCCTCCATGCCAGAAACTGCTGTGCCTACTGAATTTATAAGTACACATTCATATAATTTCTTTTCAGTTGGCTGTGAGGGATTTTAATAAAAAGTGCTTTTTTCTTCATAAATGACATGAAAAGAAGGTGAAGTTTAAATAACCTGAATGTTGGAGAAAGACATTCCTAATCTGAGGTAACATATTAAAAAAATTGACAGTACTGCAGCTAGTAAAATAACTCAATGGACAGGCTCGAAATACTTTGCTTTCCCTACACACATCCTACAGCAGTCACTGGTACAATGGTTCAAGGACTCTGTTTTATTATTTAACAGAAAACATGACAAGCATGCATCTCCTGAAATAAAATACAAATGTAAGGAGAAAATTCCACTAGACATAATCACTAAGATAATGGAACTGAAGCCATTTTAAAAATAAAAATAAAAATATAAATAAAAATAAAAATTACTGCTTAAAAAATTACTTGTGCTGTATTTTGCAAATAAAACGAAAAAAGCCTGAAGAAAAGCGACAGGTAGTATAGAGAAAAGCTGCACTGCAGTTAAAATGTAGATATTTTCAAAATGCTCAGTCTGTGCTCCAGAGAAATAAAAGACCTATAAGTTCACCATCACTTTGAAAGAAGCACATAATTCTATCCCTGACGATCGCCAGCAAAGCTGGAGAGACTGTGTTAACTCCAGGCTTCAGAGGAATAAAAGCTTACTGTGGGTCTCCAGCATAACTGAGCTGAGCTGGTCGTATCCCAAAGTGGACAATAATGGGGAATGTAATCACATCAGGGTTGAACTGCTCACGATCCAATTGATCAATACGGACGGAGCTGGGTTTCTAGAGGGAGAGAAGGGGAAAAGATCAAAGTGTGAAATTGAATTAACAGCCATCTTGAAAGGTTTCTACCAGTGAGAGAGTGGCTTCTATGCTTGGCCCTTGGCAAACCATGACCACAGAGGGAGGGTGAGAGTAAGACACACACTGCCATTTTAATGGGGATCCCTTCTGAGTTTGGAAATTCCCTTGAGAAAAGTCATCCATTTCTGGTTAATTGTGTTGTTGCAAACCTTTATTTTTAACAATCCTTCACATTACAAACTTGTGTTTTTAAAGTGTTCATTGCCCATATTTGTGATAGTGTTAAAAAACTAACTTGTGACCTTACTTGTTGCACTTCTTGTTACTTTTCTCTTTCTCTTTTAAGTTAACTATAAAATAAAGCTATATATGTACTTTTCAACCCCTTCTTACCCCAAAACCTGACTAGTTGCAGGTGGTCAGATTACTTGTAACATTTTATTTCCAAGCTTAGTTTTCATTCTCTTATTCATCCTGCAACTGATGTCAAACTGCAGTTTCAAATTCAAGTGGAATGAGAGCCCTCCTGAAAGGCCTGCTCCATCAGTCTCTTCCTTCACACTCTCTCAAAAATAACCAACCAAAAATCGACCACAGAAAGAGAAACAGAAGCGTTTTACCAAAAAACCAAATTTGATTCCCCCCCTCCCTTTTTCTTATGGGGGCTATGGGTTATCAATTAAATGTAAGCTCCTCCAAAAACACTTTTTGTCTGAGGAGTGGAAATACATTATTTTCCTGTGTGTAAGACTACATTTTTGTCTAAAATTGTTAGACTAAAAAATAAGGGTCTTCTTATAGATGGAATTAAGCCAAGGGGAGAACTGCACGGTTGTGAAATTGTAATTTTGGGTAGGGAAAATGGGGGTCATCTTATACATGGGGGCACCTTATAGACAGAAAAATATGGTGGTTTATGTAAATAAATACCCTCCAGGCACTATGGATAGTGCCTGTGCTCTCTGGAGTATTCTGGGATTTCGAGTACCAAATTTTTTTACTTCTTCCCATCTCTGTGAATAACCAACCAAAAATAACAGAGGGAGGAGTGTGTGTTCCTGAAACCAGCTCTGGATTTGTTAGCTGAGGAGATACTCATAAGGGCCTGTAAAGATGGATAAACAAAGGGCTCCATTTCCACTAACAATTCTGCATAAGCTGAAAAGCAAACCAGCAAAGAAGAGTAAACTATTGATCCACCAAGCTTTCACAGGCTGGCTTTCTGTATGTAAATATTTAAAACAAGCAAGCATTGTTAAGGGTTCATTGTGGCCGAGAGCGTACAAAAATGGGGGAAAAAATAAAATCAATAAAGTATACTTCACTCCATTCACTGTTGCTGTATGTTTTTGTCACATTCTTGGGTGACAATACCAAGAGTGGAGAGGAGAGGCAGAAACAAATAGCCTAAGTGTGAAGGAATTCTAAAGTTAACTTTTTTATTTAAATAATTGCAGGACCATTTTAAAAGACATTTATAAGGTTTTGAACTGCAAGCCCCCACCCCCAACTCGGTCTGTGGCTTAGTCAACTACCCCACTGACAAAACCCCATGAAACACACACAATTCTTTCTGATACTTATAAATATAAAACCATTGCTATTGTTATTGAAGGAATTCAAGGGGGGGGGTGGACACAGCACCCATAGCAATTTCCCTCTTCCTTCTTTCTTTTCCACATAAAAAGCAGTCTGCAGTCAGAAACATGAATACAAATGGATACATGAGGAAGCAACTCCATATAATCTGTTCTTGATCTCAAGCCATGATAATCACAAAGTGCTTTTGTTCCAGTATTCCATGAAGCCAAGTTGAAATGCTCAATGCTAAAACTTACAGAAGTTCTGAAAAAGGGATGCATTACTATGCCTCTTACAATACACATTTAGGGTTGGGGTGGAGGGAAGAAATTCAAACAAAAAGGATCACCAGTCCACCGATTTCACATTCTTGCAAGATGTCTAAAGAGTAAATACAGCATTATTGTAGGTTGGGCTCAAGAGGTGGCGGAGCCTGTGGAAGAGAGAACGCCTCTGAATGGGGTAGGGCAGGCATGTCCAAACTTTGGCCCTCCAGACGTTTTTGGACCACAGCTCCCACAGTCCTTTGTCATTGGAAATACAGGCTTGGAATTTGGGGAGTTGTGTTCCAAAACATCTGGAGGGCCAAGGTTTGGACACCCCTGGGGTAGGGCATCATGTTGACAATTTCACTGTTATAGCGTCTATTGAAGCCTGAGACCCAACGGCCAGGAAAAGATGGCATCTCCATTCAGCATAACCAATTTGGCCACGAAAGGCTTCTTGTTCCCATGAGGTTAGACTCAGGCAGTCATGGGGATCTATAAATACATACAATGATTCCCACTACAGGAAGGACTGATTACTTGGCCCTTCCACGTAGTTCCCAACTAGGGCATAGTTAAGTACTGACTGTTTATTATCACAGTGTCTCCCTCTGGAAATGTAAAAAAAAAAGTATCATATTTGTCTTCACTTCTACTCTTTCCGGTACTGTCATAATGAGAGCCATATCAATGTTTTTCTCTAACATATTAAAATGAATTATTCCATTGTGGCTGGGGATGTGCTGGAGCATCGTAACAAAACCCAACGGGATTGTTTTCCTTCCAGAAATTATCTGCCGTACCATGCCAGGGCTGGTCACGATCATCCCTTTGCATTCCTCCGCATACTTCTGCCACTCGAGCTCTTCCCACTGTAGCATATCGGCAATCTCCTCTTCTGGCACCAAAGCTTTACTGCATCTCAACAAATACAGCAGAATCTGATGCATCGACAGCACTTCCTTCCCTCCGTCTTGAAAAGCACAGAAGGGAATACAATCAGAAACACACACTCTCAAACACGTTTAAGGCAAACAAGAAGGGTAGGCATTTAATCAGAGTGAGAAATGCATAGCTCCCTCAGTACCCTGGCCTCCAAGCATCCACATACTCCTCCCCCAACTAATTTTGTTTAATGTTCTTCGTCTTCTTTTATAATGTGACCTCTATTCCCAACAGTATGTAAGCTACTCAGTACATAAAACCTGAGGGCCCCACAGTTATTACTAGAGATGGGCACAAAACGGAAAAATGGGGTTTCGTTTCCGTTCCGTGCCGTGCCCATCTCCCTTCGTTTACCGTTTTTCGGAAACAAAAGTTTAAAAAAAACTTTGTTTCTGTTTACCGTTTTTCGGGTTATTCTTCCCCGTGGTGGATGAGAGCGCCAGGCACGCTGTCATCCCCGCAGGGAAGATCCCTTTAAAGAGACCCCATTCTGCCTCTGCACGGGAGGCAGAACGGGGGTCTCTTCTTCCCCGCGCCAGTCATGACATTGCCGGGTGCTCTCATCTGGCTGGGAGGGGAGGCGGAGGGCAGTCAAGAGGGGGCTGCATTCTGGCCTCCCCGGGTGGAAGCCGGATCCCAGACCGCTCTCCCCACCCTCCCTTGAGAGGAGACCGAGGGCTCTGCTCTGACGGCACAGCCGAGCCCGCGGTCCCCTCTGAAGAGAGGAATTCTGCTGCCCTGCCATGGGCTGGACCCCTTGTCAAATGGCCTGGTTGGCACTAGGGGCACCCACTGGTGCCAGCCGGACCATTTTTGAAGGGGTCCAGCCCACGGAAGGGCGGCAGGACCCCTCTGAAAATGGCCCGGTCGCCAATCAAATGAAAACATTCTTATCTCAACAATTCCAGCTGAAATCCAGACAGCAAAGGACTGATTCATGAGGGGGGAAATTTCCATTTCAGTTGGTCTCTCATGAAATATCAGTTCATGTCAGCAAACGAACAACAAAAAACACCTCATAACTGGATTCCTTCATTTTAAAAACTTCCATCAAGCCCTTTTCATTTCTAGTTGACACTTTCTAATAACATGGTGGATTCCCTCTGACACTGCCCACTGAGATATTCTGTATGGCCTCAGCTTCAGAATCATCTCTTCAAGGCCGAAAGTGGGACCTCACCTACCTGATCCTTCCTTCACATACACAAAAGGAAAAGCTTGTCATACACAGAAAACAAGTTTTTTATGGGAAAGGCAAGACCCATTTTCTCCTAGCTCTTGATTTTCTACAAGCAGATATATATTTTACATAAGGGTGGTCATTCTCATTTGTCATCTGAAGGAGTGCCTTCCAGAGACAGGTTCCTATCATTTCAATGAGGACTCAGCTGCAGTCTCACTGTCCTACTGGCAACATGACACTTTACCTGGTAGAAACCGTACAAAGCGTGGCATGAAATGAAACCGGGGACAAGAGGCATCAGCGTTTTCTGATGAAGGGCCTTCAATTTCAAAAAAAGAAAAGAAAAATTAATAGCAATTCTGAAGAGAAACCAGGCGATTCACACGAGTCCGCATCAATAATATACTATGAAAACAAAATGAATTCTACAGAGCTCAGCGTATTCTTCTAGAAAAGAAATTGAGTGAGGGGGAGGGGGAAGAGAATTTGGCAAACCATTTTGCAATCATCAGGCATTATTCCAAACGCCTGAGGGCTATAGCCAGCGTCAGGGGGCATTGCCTGCTGCCTTCTAGGCTCTCAAATTTACTTTAATGCAGTCTTGGGCAACATGGAAAGTTCTGAAGGGAGAAGGCAAGAAGAGGGTTTTAAGAGACAAACATCTGGATGCAGGTTTTGGTGCTGGTTTTGAAAGAGCGGGTTTCTAGACTTATGGAAGGAGTAGAGAACGTGTGATCCTCTACATGTTCTTGGGCTCCGTGTTCTAACAGTCACGACCATTTATTTATCATTCTAGCTTGGACTAGAAGCTCTGCACTTGTGCCACAGCTAAAGATAGTCTTGGAAGAATTTGGCAATGTGCAGGAAGTTTTCAAAATCCAATATGCTGTTGAAATAGATGAAATCGACTGCGTCATTGGCAGACAAATACCTACATGCTGCCTAAACATTACATTTTCCCCTGCTGGTATGCTTATTCTGTCTTACAATGTTCTAGTCTGGATTCTTTTCAATTCCCTGCTTGGCTGAGCGTACAATTCCTATAACATGCACATAGAGCTATTCTCAACAAAAAAAAATGCATATTGGGTAGAATTGTATCGTGGGAGACAGGGAAAGGGATCACACCACTATCCATTCTAACTTGAAACTGGGGAAACCAAACAAAAGAAAGCATCCAAAATAGAACCATTCAACACCTTTCTTGTAAAAATAGAAGGCATTTGTTTATTTTTTTAAAAAAAGTTTCAGAGACAAATCAAATTCTACAAGAAGCCTCAAAGCCTCTATTCAAGGATGTAGGCACACTAGGAGGCACAGTGAAAGAGAGAGAAAAATCTATCAAGGATTCTTACATTTTGATTGGGTCACACTCCAGGTAAAATTGCCAACCAACACGACAGCTGTCACTGCTTATATGATAATTGCACAGTTTATTACACTGCACTACCCTCCACAGTGCTAACATTTTTTTTTCATTTCGCAGTGTGATACCAATTCACTTGGAATATCTCGGGTCCTCTGTCTAACTGCAATTTAGTATCTCTGGGATTCCTCCCATCACCACCAAAACAAAGAGACAAAACCAAAACAACAAGAGTGATTTGCAAAAAAAAAAAAAAAAAAAAGTTGAGCAGAATCCATTATGTTGTACAGGAAACCTTTTCAGCCTGCAGATTTAAAACAAATATTATTGGAAACGAGGATGCCTTGGTTTAAGTAATTAATTCATTCTCTGGGCTGTTTCGTGTTATGAAAAATTCATAAACCGAAATGCGGTTTCCCCATAGGAATGCACTAAAAACCAATTAATCCACCTGGGAAGTCAGAAAAAAAGGGCATTCCAGTTAACATCTTCTTAAACTGAGGCATCCCCGTTTCCAATAATCTCTTTTCTGATTTATTTTTTTTTTTTTTTGGTTAATCAAGGCATTCATAAACCAAGATACCACTGTACATGGAAAGGACCCAACCTACTTATCTTGAAAGAATATGGTCAGTCCCAGCGGACTGCCTCCCCCTTTTTAAATTGTTACTTACTATGCTAAGTAACAGGAATTCAGCCAATGAGTTGTCCCGCACTGTATGAAAAGCCTTGTCAAACTGTACTAGATGTGAAATTAGTGTAAAGGTTAAAGGCATGGGTTTCCACAAGCAGTATAACTTATGGCTTGTCCAAAGACACCTATGGATACAACTCGCCCTTTGTTATTACATCTGATACAACAAACTCTAAATTTCTAGAGCCAGGGAATAACTGGGTCTAAGCTTGCAAGGAGGGGACAGAAGGAGAAAAAATGTAAGATCCACATCTGCTCCACCGCGTACTCTGAGATCATGTATGAATCCATAAAATAACTCAGTGGAAGAGCTGGGCCTTTAGCCCATGTAAGGGTAGGTGTATCAAAATCAGGACTGCCTTCCAAGCAAGCATGTCCAAGGTGAGGGTATCTCCTTATTTGTTTCAGAAGCCATTTTGAAATACTTACTGGATGCTTTTGTTTATTACCTTTGCGGAACAGATCACAAATACCTTCAAACTAGATAGTTACCTATCAGATTCCAGTCGTAGAGTTCCAGAATATCTTTGAACAGATACGAAGAGAACAACTCCAGCCCCCTTACACAGAAATTCTGAGAAAGGGGGAAAAAGAACATCTCATGCAATGTCACACAAAAGGACCAATGCAAAATCCAACATTCCAAGAAAAAAATAGTGTATATATATATAAATATATTTTTATCGCAATTACAAAACCTATTTGCCATTGGGGGGGAATGGCATTTTATTTATAATTGCAAACTGTATAATTTTAATTACAAGTAAATCAAAGGATAAATGGGATGACAGTTCCCAAGAATGAGAATAATCAGTGGAATCTCCACCAAAAATGACTGGTCATTAAAATGGAAAATCCATCATATATTGCATAAGATGTGAGTGCACTGCCCTTGGCCAGTTCCTGTTGGCCAAGAAGGAGGTCCAGTAGTGTAAGTGTAGTTTAGCTAGACACTAGTTTAGCTGAGTATCTATCTATCTATCTATCTATCTATCTATCTATCTATCTATCTATCTATCTATCTATCTATCTATCTATCTATCTATCTATCTACACACACACACACACACACACACACACACACTGTTATATTAGAAATGGTATTCCCTTTCACCAGGACTGACAGCAAACACATCCAGGCATTCATTAAATCACCAAGACCAGACCAAGAGCTCCAAAGATGCAGGTTCAAGCCATTTCCAGGGTGATCTCTGGGCAATCCTTCCTAGCAGCTTAACTTACTGTTAAGCTACTGTTTCAAACTCATTGGAAGAAAGGTGGGATATTAATATAATCAATAAACAGATAACTGCAATGTAGATATTATATTGTATAGTTCTGGCAAAAATCTGGAAGTTGAGTCATGGCAACTGGACTTCTTTTCTTGAGAGATCGATCTCTCAAGAAAAGAAGTCCAGTTGCCCTGACTCAACTTCCAGATAAACACACCTGGATGACTGAGAATCTTCACAGACATTCTGGCAAAAATGCTACTTGTTCTTTAGTAAATGATTCACTAGGGGCACCAACAAATAAAATTAGTGGTGTGGCCCCTTTACAGCATTTAAACAATCTTAAGTTGCATAATACCTTCCAATATAATATTTGAACATTTTATGTAGTCTATAAAGGCATTTACTCTACTGAAATAAACTAGTTTCCCCTTCAACAAATAAAGCTGTATTTTTATATTAATATTCCAAGTTGGTACACCTTTAATCACAAGGGCTCACCCAGCCATGTATGTTATTTCTTGGAATGTGCATGAACTGAAATCTAATATCTATTTGTACCATCCAAAAGCAAACAGATGTCTTGAATAATGATGCTCAATACTTACTTCAGGAATCATCTCCTCGATGAAATGGATTGTATAATCAATGTTGAACCTGATTACTTTACATAGAGGAATCTGGAGAGAGAAAGGAAGAAACAAGGAACACAGCTTCAGTTTTAAGGAGAAACGCACCCTTACAGGGTTTTCTGTTTTCTTTTGACCAAAAATAAAGTGACTATAAATGTGTTTCTTGCCATGGCCAACTAGAAAATGTACCAAAATAAAGCAGCACATGACATGATCTTACACTGCCATCTACTGGATACTGGAAGCAAAATTACTCCAGATGGAGTAAAAACAAAGCTCAGGAACTTAAGAACCTAAAAAGAGCCATGCTGGATCAGGCCAAGGGTCAATCTAGTTCATCTTCCTGTATCTCACAGTGGCCCCACCAGATGCGTCTGGGAGCGCACGAGACTAGATATCTGTCTCTTCATACCACTGCCCTGCATCTGGTCCTTGAAGTATCCTGGTTTTAAGCCTGGAGATTACATATCTCCCTCATGGTTTGTAACCTGTGATGGACTTCTCCTCCAGGAATCTGTCCAATCCCCTTTTGAAGGCAACCAGGCTAGATGCCATCACCACATCTTGTGGTAGAGAGTTCCACAGACTAACAACACACTGAGTAAACAAAAAATATTTTATTTTGTCTGAGGAAGTATGATACTACAAGATATCTTTAAGAATTCAAGGCAGGACCTTGGGAGTAAATTGTTACAAGTGTGTGTGTAGATAGATAGATAGATAGATAGATAGATAGATAGATAGATAGATAGA
>JAHTLZ010000204.1:77779082-77826615 GCA_023846285.1 Phrynocephalus versicolor | reverse complement strand
AATAATAATAATAATAATAATAATAATAATAATAATAATAATAATAAAGATGTGATCCAAACTTTTAAGCAACTGCAGGGGGCAGCATCTTGTGGCACAGTTGTTAAATGCCTGTACTGCAGGGAAAACTGCTCACAAACTGGGGTTCAATCCCAGGTAGCAGGCTCACGGTTAACTCAGCCTTTCATGCTTCTGAGGTTGGTAAAATGTGTGCCCAGCTTGCTGGGCGGGCAATGTGTAGACTGCATAATTAAATTGTAAACTGCCCAGAGACTGCTTAAAGTGGTATGTGGCGGTATATAAGCAGAACACTTTGTTTGCTTTCCTTTTTTTTATTCTGAGAGTAACCTAAATCACTGCCAACACTGAACACCCTTTACTTCCTATCCAAACTGCAATGGCTATCTACACTATACTCTCCCTTTCCTCTCATGTTTTTCTAAACATTGAGAAGACCATGTTGGGTTCCAGATGCTGTTGGGACATCCATACACATGATGTCAAAACAGTGCTCCCTTGCTGTTGTGCAACCTCTGCTTTCTCAACTACTGGTATTTGGGAAATGCACTACTTCTCGCCTTGGAAGCTTTGGTTTCTCTCTCATGGCCTTAGATAGCCTCTTCTGCAAACACTGCCCAGCCCTAGGTGACCCCAATAACAATACCATATCCACAGGGTTGGCCAACTTTGGCCATCTTCGGAGGGTAATTCTCTCCATTGCATAAGAAATGATCCTACTAATCTATTAGCTGCCCCAAGCAGTGGCTTTGTCACTAGTTGGGCAGGATAAAAATGTCAACAAACTAATTAACTAACTATAGTAGCTAACTAGCTAAACCAGTGCAGCCAGTTACTCATTGCTAATTCAAGTGTCCTACCAATTTGGACTTGGTAAATTACAAGCTGTAGGGCACTGGAGAAAAGTTTCTGCCACCTTTTTTAAACATGCCCTACCTGACCAGGGTCATTGTACCACAGCTCCTCATGCAGACGATCAGGGTGAGCCTTCTTGCGCTTGATTTCAGCAATGACGTCAAAAACCTCCGAATCCGAACTACTGGAGCAGCTGTCAACATCTGACTCGCATTCAGAGTCACTGGAGCTCCCTAAGGATATGAGGGGGTGGGGGGAGATGACAAAATAAATATTCAAAACACAGCCCACTCAGTCCTCCCACGTGAAAAGTATCTTTCGAGGACAACAGGCAGAAAACATAAATTCTGGCAGAACAAACGCAAGGCAACAATCAGGAAAGCAAAGCAAGACTTGGAGGAGGGTATAGCTAAAAGCACTCAAAGAAATAACAAGTTCTTTAAGCACCTGACCATAGGACACACCTAGTTTTTAGAGGTATCTATGTGTGAAAAGACATATTCACACATACATACTGCAGTCTCGATACAGCTCCAGCCTCAGTTTACTCTCCAGCCGTGCTGCTCTTGAAAGGCCTGGAGCAGCATGACTGGAGAGTAAAATGGGAAGACAAGCTGCCACCCCACCCCACCCCACCCCGCCCAGGTCCCCATGCTTGGAAGCCTCTGGCCCTTGCAGAAACCTCCAAAACCAGTGCAGGTCTCCAGCCCCAGTGCAGCCGCAATGGAGGCTTCCCCACCCCATTACCTCCCATGATTGATTTGCTCCGTAGAACAAATGGAGATTATTCTGCCCAATTGAAGACCATAGAGATAAGAAAAGGGCTAGAGAGTAACCGACCATGATGACCATAGAGCTGCAGCTACAAAGTACCCACCTAGCCTCTGGAAAGAAATCAACCTCTGACTTACCTTCATTTGGGTCATGCAAGGCATTATCTCTCCTTCTCCCTGGTGCTGGCCAATCAGGAGCTGTGCAAGGACATGCATCATCCCACCTCCCTGTCTGATTGGCCAGCAAGGGAGAAAGAAAGATGACGCGTCAGAGGCTGCTTCGTCGTTGGAGTTTCGCCCACGCAACCCAAAGGAAAGTAAGTCAGTGGTTGATTTCATTCTGGAGGGTAGGTCCCGGTTTCAAACAGCAGCTGTGCTGCCGGGTTTCATTTCAGAACCACACCCCTTCCAAAACGAAATGCCCCTCTCTAATCAACAGGCATTTAAGAACCTCAGAGACAAAATTAGGCTTCTAGGTGATCGACTCCCTACCTAAGTTTTACTCATTCATAGTCTCTACCCTACGAGCTCCGCAAAAATATTGCAGGTCACCAACCACCTCATTTCTGGGAAGACTTTTCCACAAACCAATCAATCGTGCCTTGCTGGATTATAGTGGCTAAAAATACTTTTGATAAGCATGGAAGAATCAAAAGCAGAGAAGTAAAAAGGAAGCAGTTTGTATCAGTAACAACAACAAACCCAATACCCCCAAAGGCCCTAACACTTCAAAAGGCTGCCACTCTAATCATATAAACAGAAATGGCTGCATATTAAGCCCACAGGTGGAAGAAACAGAGCATTAAGTAAAAATCTATCACAAAGGCTATCATTCTACCCCATATACTTACTCAGAGGTAGGCTTACTTGGGACCAGTTTCCTCCGGTCTGCAGCCCCAGTATTAAGACCTAGTAGAGAAACTATGTCCCTCAACAAATTTCCACAGGGTGTGAAGAAGTGGAGCAGCAGCACAGAAGGAAGAAGGGAAAATGGCTTCTGGAGCAAGCTGGAACAACCCACACTAGAACACCATCTTCCAGTCTAGGGAAACCTAACCACTTGTTGGTATTTCTGGCCTCTTCAGTTATCCTCAGTGTGGTGCTTACCCATGTCTTCATCCAATTTCGTCTTTGGTGGCTCCCAGGGTGGCCTGGCGGCTCTGGCCTTAGCCTGACGCTTCCCTAGCTCTTCTTCAAATTTTTCGTATAAATCTCTTAGCCGGCTTGTTCCAACAATGGTGGAGTCACCCTTGCAATGACAGGCAAAAGAAAACAGGGGTTAAGAATATTTGGCCTGAGGAAACACCTTCTGAAAACCTCCACCTCAAACTATTTTGATTTTTAAAACATTACCCATACATTTGGCACCATGTGGTTTGTGTCAGTTTTTCTCAGATGGTAGACCTAAGCGTGTGGGAAATGGTTGTGCCTTCCAGCCATCACAAGATGAAGGGCAGTTTATGACCCTCCTAACACCAATCAGGACAGCAAGGATATGATAAAAATTGCCAAGTATTGGGGGGGGGGGAGGCACTGCTGGCCACCCGTTCCTCACATGCTTATCTCCCTGAAGTAAATACTTGCAACACAGAAAGTACTGTTCTTCTCCTGATATCTTGCATCAAGCAAGAAATAATGTTAGAATTTCTGAAGTGTCATTCTGAGGGAGCCTTTACATGACCCCTAAAATCCAAGGCAAAGGGCTCCCAGATCTGGAGCTTAAAAATGTTTTCCCACCAGCTCCGGACTTTAAAAAAAAATTACGTATGAGCACGCCCACCTAAGCACGTCCCAGCGCACTTTTCAAGTACCTGGCCTCCAGGAGGTAAAAAATCTTCCAATGCACATTGTAAAGTTCTGAATGCCGGGCTCCCTCGCCTGTTTGCTTTTTTGTCCCCGCCGCCCCTTTAAGAGACAGGAATCACTATGGGGCAGCTCGGGGCTGCTTCCACCAGCAGACAAGGTGAGCCTGCATTTTTTTCTCCCTTTTTTTCTCCCTCCCCTCACGCAGACAGGAACAATGGAATGCGGAGGGGTGGGAACACAGGAAGAGCTACAAGCCCCCATGATCTCTGGTCCGAATTTAAGTTGCCTCCGGATTTTAGAGGTCGTGTAAAAGCACCCTTATTTGCAAGGGGATAAGTACCATGAAACTCAAAGGGGGTGTTCCTCATTCTGGAGAAAATATATAGAATTGCATTTATTTCATGCTTCTATTACACTTATTTCTGACATGCTTACTTTATATGTTTTCACATCAAGAAGAAAATCAAGGGGAGCTTGTAAAAAATAACATTTTCAAAAAATAGCTTTGATAATTTATACACTTGATTTATATATATTGAAAAATCTGAGTGTGTACATATGTATGTTTTGTTTACTTTTAATTTAAGTTTTCTAAATTATCTCTTGAAACGTACTCTGTAAAAGTCAGGAAAAACACAAAAGCAGATGATTTTTGAGTCCACTGTCAGACTTTAAATATTCAACTTTCATATAATGTATTTATTTAACTTAAAATTATATTGAGTCTTTGTTTATAAATATTTATGCACCGTAGGACAAAAACCCCCTCAAATGCTATGTATGCTATTCAAATTAAGCCCCACTGAAATCACTAGGACGGTTGTATTAATGCAGGCTCTACCAACTCATCTGAAAGAAAAATCACACTGCAATCCACATGGCTTATATCTGAACAGACACCTCGGCTGTTATACTGTTCATGATCTTGCTTAGGGTGCTTCATTTGCATATTCCAAAAGCCATTCAGAAATCCATCTTTATGCCTGTGAGGAAAAATAATCTTCGCAGCATAGAAGGTACATATTCTGCATGACTGGGCCATTACGCATTCTCTTTTAGTTGCTAACAGATGTATGTCAGCTATTATAACAGTCAAGCTTTTCTACTTCTTCTGTGTGGATTATATAGCTGGGTAATGTGCCTTAAAATAAAGGATTTAATACAGTCCCCTTTCGTTGATTTAAATGATGATGAAAACTGAGAATTCAAATGTTCTAACCCCTGCCTTCAGTGTAAAGTGAAGTATTCCACAAAAGATCATACTGTACGAAGAAACTTGCATCAGTTCATAAAATGATGACTCCAGGCAAAATCAAAGAAAATCGAAACAAAAGACACAAAACATGTGGCACCTTAAAGACCAACTTTCATATTTTAATGTAATGTTCCATGGACTACATGTCCACTTCTTCATACATATAGCAGCAGAATGATGGTGGTGGTGGTGGTGGTAATGATTTAATCATGCTTACCAATTCAAAATGACATCTCAAAGGGACTGAAGAGAAGCACTCGCAGATGGGGATGGGTTCTAATATAAGTGACGTGAAGTAAGTTTCCAGGAGAAAAGTTTCCTCATCTCTGAAGCTGGGGCAGCAGTGTGTGTGTGTGTGTGTGTGTGTGTGTGTGTGTGTGTGTGTGTGTGTGTGTGTGTGTGTGTGGTGTGTGTGTGTGTGTGTGTGTGTGTGTGTGTGCGCGCGCGCGCGCGCGCGTGCGTGCGTGCGTGCGTGTATTCAGTTGTCTATGTTCATTCCTGAATAATATGGGATTATCAGGAGAGCTGCAAAGGGTGCAGGAAACTGACCTGGTGAGGGTGGTTCCCCATTATATATTGTTTGGATATAGTTATATATGTGAAACCTCCACCTGGACCCTTCCACAGACATGCTATATCTGATAAGTGTGAGATCATCTGCCAGATGATCTGAAGAGCAATAACACCCTTTAGTCATGTCAGCTGCCTGATCTGATTTGATAGATGTTCAATGGATTTTACATATATTAATGACCTAATTAGTTTCCTCCTATTTTTATTTTATTTTGATTGCTGTACCTCTGTTATGTTATGTTTCGTTCTCTATCAGATGTTTTTAAACCGCTTTGTGCAATATAAAGCTAAAAAGTAGTATACAAGGCAAAACAAGCAAACCAACAAACTCTCCATCCATTCATGGAAGGACGTAAGCCATTTGTTGCTAAAATCAATACATACCACTTGATCCATGGGATCATTTGAATAATAACTCTCCGAATGGGTACAACGAACCCACACGGGCTTCAGCAGATCCTCATCTTCGTCCTCGTTCTTTTCGACAACAGCCTCCTCAGGTTCCTTGTCCTTGATGGAGACATAACTCTTCTCCCTGCTGGCATTTTCTGACCACCGGTCCCTGTCATCTTCCCAGCGAGGCCTCTTTCGGTCTTGGCTGGGAGACTGACTGCATGGAAACAGGAACCCTTCATTTGGAACAGAACTCATCCCATTCATTCAAACAAAGCAAAAGCAAAGAGTCCTGCTTATATACCACCCCATACCACTTCAAGTAGTCTCTGGGCGGTTTGCAGTTTTTAATTACAGTATGCAGGCTATACATTGCATCACCACCACCCCCAGCAAGCTGGGTACTCATTTTACTCATTTTCACTGCTGAAGCCGTGAGCTTGAATGCTCACAGACAACCCTTTCATATCCCAGATCCTGAAACATCCCCAGCGGTGGTCCTCAATCTTGAGCCCTCAGATGTTCTTGAACTGCAACTCCCAGAAATCCTGACCAGCACAGCTAGTGGTGAGGGCTTCTGGGAGTTTTAGCCCAAGAACATCTGGAGACCCAAGGATGGGAACCGCTGGTCTCAATTGACACAGCAGCAGTGGCTGAGATGGCTTTATTATTCCAGATCAGAGGAGCAACCCTACCTCATGCTGCTACTGTCAGGGGATGAAATGCCTACAGCCGTCCCCATGAATGTACTGTTGGGATTCCTTCTCTGGGATATCTTTAGATATGATTAATCTCCCTTAACCAGCTGAGAGATTAATAGTGAAGAAATGACGAGTACTCGAACACAGGGATCTTTTAGGTGCTTAGTATCAGAGAGAACGATCAGGGAGGCTTGTCAATGGTAAAAAGCTCTCCCCCCTCTTCAGCTAGGCTAATTTATTACCTTCCAACACATCATACATACATCAGGACAGAATCATCCAATAAACATACAGCTTGCTTTCTCTAGACATGCTCAGTAGAATAAGATGATCTAATATTTTTTAGTATGCAACCCCTACGCTTTTCCCGTAGCCATCTTTACAGAGACCTGTTGTCAGCTCTTATTGGTCAGCCTATTACCCAATAATAAAGTGTTACTAGTGTGATGTAAGACACATAATGTTTGCCTGAGCCTTTTCAGAGCTAGGCTGACAAAGCATAACAGTTAACTCCCAACAATGTACCATCTCCTTTTCTTGTAGGCTGACCCGTGCATACCACACAACTGTCCCCCACTTCCCAAATCAGTCTGCTGCCCTGCAATGAAGCATACGATCCCACTGGCAATGCTGAATTACAATCCAACTACGTACCAATCCAGTGAACTATGGAAGGAGGGCCATATTGTCAGCTCAGGCAGCAAATTGCTGTGCCCCATCATACACTATTGATGCGACCGTCACCAATGATACACCTTCATGTGCACCCTTCTTAAATTTGAAGCATCTTGAGATGGGGGTGGGGGGGGAACGATCAGGAGAATCCCAAATGGAGAAGTCTTGTAACCCATCAGCTCCCCTGTATGAACGTTCAAAGCTGTAAGATCTCGGGCTTATTCATGCATATCTGGTTCCAGTGAATATCTCAGATGTCAAGGGACAAGCACGAAACTATAAACGACGAAAAGCAAGCAGAGACAAACATGTGCTTGCACGCTTGCATCTCACTTCTCTCTGCCATAAGACAGTACCTAGGAGAAGATCTTGGGAACATGCATTCCTTGACATAATGATGGAATCATGGGGAAATCAGGAATCTAATCAGCTTCTGAGTGTGTTGTCTGCCATCAAATCAGAGCCGAGTTACAGTGACCCTAAAAAGACTTTCAAGGCAAGGAAAAGCAGGGATTTGAACCCTGATCTAAAGAGTCCTAGTCCACCACTGTATCCAGTAGGCCACCCTAGGAAACCCTAATCAGCTGGGATGTTGTGCATTAAATGCTTGCATATAGTCTTGCATATAGTCTAAGCCAAGGCATGGGGGTCTTTAGCCTAACGCCAATATTAGCTCTGATGCATTTGGCAGACTTTCCTGGTATTCCTGGCGAAAAAAGGCAAGATCTAATGCAGGGGTGGAGGACAGGTGGACCCCACAATGTTGTTTGACTCCATATCCTACCAACCTTTCACCACTGGTGGTGCTACCCAGGGCAGAGAGAATCCATAGTCTCAACAACATATAAAAGACACCCCATCTCTGGTCTCATGGGATGGTTGTGGACAAGGAAAGGAGCAGAATGACCCCCAGAGTCAAAAGATCCCACTTACCTCCCTGCTCTCTTGTGATCTTTTCTATAGGGCCTCTCTGTAGATGGTGATCGCCTGCTGTCACGGTGCCGGTGCCTTTCCCGCTGTCGGTCCCTTTAGAGAGAAGCGGATGAAAAAAAGTGTGCATTTGTATTTTGGGGATATCAAAAAAATGAGAGAACCAGAGACAAAATGCTGCCCAACCTAAAGCGTTTAAAGCGGGGTGGAGGAATCAACTCCCCCTCCCCACACAGTGGCCTCTCTACCTTATACATGGAACGTCTTTGGATCTCTTTGGATCCCTAAAGGTTTCCCTTCAGTGCTTCTAGCAGCAGACCAGCAGACTTGACAAATGTCCTGACAGCTTAGAAGAGGATTACTCTTATTACATTTTTATTTTTATTTTTTTAACATTATTATTATTCTTTTTTTTTATTCTTCCTGTGTTTGATTGGTGTAAACCGACCGGAGTTCCACTGGAAGACAGGCGGTATAAAAATATAAATATAAATAAAATAAGATAAATAAGAGGAAGGGATAGCTAGCGGCCTTATTCACTGTGGTACCATAATATTCTCCACAGGCTGAGCAGACAATCGTAGCAAAGGGAACTGACTCGTGAGCTGTCCTGATCAAGCAGCAGCTCAGGGGCTCTCCAATGCATGGCTTCATGTTTCGCCCTATTGCGGCCACAGAAGCAAAAAAGTAAAAGAGAGTGGCACCCCTTGCTAGATAGTCATTCATTTCCACAAGTTTTGGTTGTCAACAAAATAGGTGTCAAGGACAGTGCAGTGGTTTAGGCTTTCTGCTGTAGAGCTAGAGGTTTGGAGTTCAATTCCCCACTGTGACTCCTTGATGATCCCCACTGTTGGCCTTGATGTTCCAAACTTCAATGCTGCCTAGAATTATAGAATTGGGGAATCTTGCAATGCACTGTCTTCTACTCACCTTCACCCTCAGCCTGAGAAACCCTAACCCAAATAGGCCAACCGCAGAACAAACATTTCCCACCCCTGAAAAAAAAGGAGGCAATCTAACCACCACTGACCCACTTTGTGGATAACAAAATAACGATCAAATTCCACCCCACACACACACACACACATGGGTGTCATTCAGAGTCCAGATGAAGCGAGAACAAGGAACTGATGGTCTACTGAGGGCCAACCGGCTGAAATGCCCAGCCTTTTCACTGTTGGCTTTAGCAGGCTGAGCTTAGATTTGCACCAAATAACACCAGGGAGGCCACACGCTCCCAAGCAAGAAGGAGGGAAGGGCTAAGATGGTGGCACCATCAAACCAGCTTACCTGTACCACTCATAGCTTCTGTGCCGGGGAGGTGTCCGTCCTCTCACGTAATCTGACCGGTGTCGGCTACTTTCCTGCCGCCGTCTGTCAGGGCTCCTCCCTCGATCCCGCCGATCGGCGTGATTAGTGGAACGGTGCCGATCCCCGTGGCCACGAGAGTGGTCCCGATGGCGATGCTCCTCGTAGTGCTTACTCCGCTCGGGAGACCTCCGCTCAGCCTCGGACTTCTCCACCTGATATTGACTCAAGGACCGGAAGCCTCCACTGCTGTTATTCCCGCTGCTAGCATTCTTGCCGATGCTGCTCGGGTAAGAGTTTGTATTGTGCGGGTAACTATTGAAATTAGGTGGGGGGAAAGTCTGTTGGGAATAAGCTGGAGAGTACATCGGTTGATAATTCACTGGCTGAGACATGATTGGTGGTGGCACTGGGTTCGGCAGGGATGGAGGCGGCATCATGTAGGGGAAGGTGTTTTGCCCGGGGGGATTATTTGGTGGAGCAGAGGGGGGGTTACCAGGATTCGGGACCGGGGGTGGCACTGGAGGAAAGCACGGAGGGAGTGGGAAAGTCTGCCTCACTTGCAGACCTGTAAAAGGCGGCCGCAGAGGGCACTGGGTGACCGTATTTGGTGGCGATTGAGGGATTGGTGGTGGATACGGAACAAAATCCATCCTAGGGGGGACATAGTTCGCAGATGGAGGGTTAGTGTAGGTGGAGGCGGTGACATTTTGCTGGTCATACTGATACGGCACAGGAGGCTGCTGAGGATGCAGCTGCCTCAGGTTTTGGGGACGAAATGATGGCACTGATGCTCTGGCTGCAGCTCCCCCTCGGCCCCTGGGACACCCTCGCCCTGCGTGGAAAGACATGCTGTACCTTTGGAAAAAAGGAGAAAAAGGCAGGATCACTACCAAGCTCGTGAGTGACCTTCCTCACTTGCCACTTTGCTATGGCTACTGTTTCATAGCGTTGTGCAACACTTCACAATACAGCCCCCTTAAGCCACGGCTGCACTTGTGTCCCTCCCAATGAGAACTTGTGCTCCTTGCCGCGAGCAAAAACAGAAAGTGTTCTGGCTGGGACTGCATCTTCGAGCAAATGGAGAAGAAAGAATAGGTGTGTGTGGGGGGGGGGGAGATTCCATCAAACAAAGGAAAATGCAAGGGGGAAAGAAGCAAGTTGCAAAATGGTGCTGGGAAAATATACCAAGTAATTGGCCTGCTCTTTTGGGGAGCAAACACACAGCAATCAGCCTCAGCCAGAGGTGAATACATTGCCAGTCCTCATCCATCTTGGCTAGTTGGAACTATGCCCTTAGGTAGCATAAAGGTAGCTGTTCTTTCCTTGTGTGACACACACACACAAAATCCAAAAAGGATACATTAAAAAATTTAATGCCTCTCAAATTTAACAGAAGGACCGTTGCCTCATTTATTCATAAATGAGTAATAACAAGAATGTTTGCATACTCGAGTCAGCAGGCATCCCCATTCAGAGACTGCACACTGCAGTAATATGATGCAGAAAATTGTCCAAGGAAATCCAGTGAATATTATCCCCGAAAAATCATTCTTGTAAAACTCACCCCTGTGACTTTCAATTTACAATCCACACATTGGCTTTCTAGCTACGATTCTGTATAGTCTACTGATATATCTTAGATCAGAAGGCAAGAGCGTAAATGTATTAAGGACTCCGATGGGGGAAGAAAAGTTTAAGAGGCAACTGATCCAGGGTTACACAGAGAGTATAGGGTTACATAGTGTCATGGTCAAATATGGATTTGAACTCAGGCCTCACAAGTTGCTGTGGTGGTGGTAGTGGTTTTGACAGATACAGTACTGCCCCATCATGCCAAAGCATTATCTGGGCAGTTTACAACATAATGATGCAAACAACACTTGCACCCCCACCCCCACCGCCAAAACTGGGTAGCTCTACTGCAGGCTTGTCCAAACTTCGGCCCTCCAGATGTTTTGGACCACAACTCCCACAGTCCTTTGTCATTGGAAACACAGGCTTGGAATTCTGGGAGTTATGGTCCAAAACATCTGGAGGGCCGAAGTTTGGACATGCCTGCTCTACTGGATCAAACATTTCAGTTTAAGTACTTCTGGGTGACCAAAGCATTTTAAAATGTTTCATAAATTTAAGTCAAATAAATATGCTAATTCAGGTTATACATATTCCATTTAAGGTGAAGGGAGATTTTTGTGTGCTGCAAGACTTTGTCAGAAAACTCAAATTACTGAACCATTGGCATCTCTAGCTTAGTAGCCATCTGCTCTGAGAGTAAGGAGGGTGTGTAGCAAGAGGAAAAGTCAGGAGACATGGGTTCAAACCCTTGCTCAGCCACCGAATTTCACCTGATGGTAGCAATAGTAAAAACTTACTTCAACACTTCGCATACCACAAAAACTCAACTAGGATTGCTATATGTTAGGGGTGACCTGATGGTGCATAACAATAACAACACTGTCTACTCTAGCAGGTAGCTTTTCTCATTCTCCATCACTTGTTACCAAATATTCTGATGTGTGTCTTGCTCTCTTGTGCAGTGGTCAGTTTTGAAGTGCATGAGTGCATCGTGACAGTCCCTGTATCTAGGTCCTCAAAACAGCCCCAAAAGGCAGACGCCAGACAGCTGATCCATCTTGACAACCCAATTCTAGCAGGGTTGATATCTATCAGAAACAGGTCCTTTTTAACTCCAGTGGGTTTGAACTGATCACTCAAAAGCAAGCCGCCCTGTTGCAATAGGAACAGCATACTGTATACTATATTGCCACTGGTAAAATCCAGTCCCTCATCACATTTGTCTGAGGACTGTCCCTTGCAACAGAGAGAACATGAAAGTCAGGAGAGAGGAGAGGACACCTCTGTTCTTGCCAATGAGAGCAAACTGTAGTGGTTGTCTGTCCACATATTAAACATGCAGATATTAGGCAGCAGAACATGTCCGAAGACCTCTTCGGTTTGGGAAATTTTTACATGCAAGTATTTGCTTTTTGTAGAACACTTTGCATTGCCAAAGCATAATTTAAAATACACAATTTAAACGTATCCCTTGATTTCAAGGAGCAACTGTCACTCAGTAATGGAATTTCACCTGTATTGGGGTGGGGGTGTGGATAGTGACCAGTACACGATACTTTATGAGAAGTAGTAAAACAGTGGGGACTCCTATACCCAAGATTCACTTTTAAATGTAACATTCTGCATCTGTTGTGCTTATCACTGAACCAAGATAAACCAATGAGGATGGATGGAATTTACAGATCCTACCCATATTTGTTAAGTACTATCAAGTTGGAACTGAAGTCCTGTATTGCCAGGGCATAGCGTAATGGATTAGGACTCTGAAGAACACCGTTTGAATCCCTGCTCAACCATGGAAAAAAACCATTGGGGGAGTGCAACTAGTAAAATCTTGGTGAACTATCTCATTTACCGTGAAAACCATATAAGGGTCATTGCAAGTCAGTTCCAACTGGACAGCACAGAAACAACAGAGTTTTCACTGTAATGTATTTAAGCAGGGCTGTCCAACTTTGAACAGACCAGTGTCTACTTTTTCTGGCCCAAATTGTCTGAGGGCTACTACCTCTACTTGCGAATTTTATCCATTCCAACCACATGCTCATAAATTTAAAAAAAATTGTAAGTAGAGCAGCGGTTTTCCATAAGAATGCATTGAAAACCAATTAATCTGTTCCGGAGGGAACGGATTGTGATGCATTCCTATGGGAAGGCTGACCATGCACATTTTCCCCTTGCACCCACTGGAGCCGGTGCGGGTGGCTGGCTGCAAGGGCGGCACGTGCATGCTTGTGCAGATCACCCCTTCCAAGGGGAAACCTCCGCAACCATGTACTGTACACGCCTCCCTTGCACATGGCTCGATCAGGTGCAAGGGAGGCATGTGCCTGCTTGCGAGTGGCCTGGGCAAGCTGCGGTGGCAATTTCCATCCTCCTCCACTATCGCTCAGGAACAACATTGGGAAGGCCAGGCGTTGCCCAGCCCAGCCTTAGAATGAACCTCCGTTGCCTGGACTGGGTTGCTGGCTAACGTTCTGCACGTTTGCATGTGCTTCCAAATTTAAACCAAGGAGGGGAAAAGAGGAGGATAATTCGAATCGCTCTAGAAGGGAAAGCTTGTTTCCAAACTTTCTTTCTCCTGAGGAATTAAGAGGGAATCCGGGTGGACTTGATGACCCATAAGGTTTATTCTAACTCTGCCGTTCTAAAATTAATATTATTACCTAAACAAACGCCCATGAAATGCGAGGGACTGTCATTCTGCAAGAAAACAAAGAGGGCCAAAAGCGGGAAATCTAAAGCTCTGATCGCGACTTACAACTATCGCGTCCCCTTTGGAGACCGACACTTTATCCGGTAGGACTCCTCCGTAGATCCCAGCATCCAGGCGCCGGCAATTCAATCCGAATATAATCCGGAGGGGGGGGGGAAGCGCAGGGAAACAGCCGCCCCGGAAGGAAAACGTGTGGAAGGCGGTGCAAGCGGCAGCTCCGAGCGGAAGTTTAAAGAGGACCTCACTTCTCGCTTCTGGCCAACGCGAACTCTTGGCAAGGAAGGGGGGGCGAAAGCATGGTGACCGCTCCAGGGATTGGGGCGTGCACGGTTTTGTACATCGGCAGCGCCGCGGGGCTTTCCAGCCCGGCGATCTCCCTGCGATCGTCGCTCCGGGGCTGCCCCGGCGCCGCTCCTCCTTCCTTTCCCGCCATGCCCGCGTGTGTGTCACGTCCAGACGTGTCCCCTGGCGCGCTCGCCTTCGAACGTCGGAGACGCCGGCGTTCGGGCCGTGGAACGTTGAGCCGCCCCGGCGTTTGGGCCGTGGAACGTTGAGCCGCCCCGGCGTTCGGGCCGTGGAACGTTGAGCCGCCCCGGCGTTCGGGCCGTGGAACGTTGAGCCGCCCCGGCGCTCGACAGGCGGAGAGCCTCGCGTTCTCTTGGGGAAGCCCGCGTGCTGGGGACGATGAGCGAGACAGGAGGTGACGGGGAGCTGCGCGTTCCGCCCGCCTGCGAGGGGGCGAGCCCTCTCCGTGCCTATCCGACGATGCCGGTCTGGGTGGTCGAGGATCATCACGATGTAGGTGGAAGGGCCCGTTTGGACTCGCGTTGCTGTCGGCCACGAACTTTTCCGAAGACCTACTGGGTCCTGTGGGATCCTCTTAGCATTCAGAACACTTAACTAGGCACTGGGCATAGTACCCGCTACTAACCTGTTGATCCAGGTTGGGAAAGTGGCTCAGGTTTCGGCTCCTGCAGGGACATCCGCTAAAATTCATCTGAAAGGATTTGAAGCAGTAATTGAGACACTGGAGTAAAGGTTCAGCCTGCATAATTAACGTGTAAACCGCCCCAAGACTGCCAGATATGGGCAGCAGGCGTGGCCTTTGCTTTGTTTTGAAATCGAGGATTTATGTGGGCAAATTATGATAAGGGAAAGTCACTTTGGATTAATGATGTGTAAGAAATGGCTGCAAGTAAGGTCCCAGTAAAGCCTGAGAAGTTGAATTCTAAGGCCAGCTATTGTTTGACAATGATGGCATTGTCATCATTGCAGGAGTAAGTACTGTGTGTGTGCACGCTTGCCCTGATGTGTTTGAAATTTTGGCTGTTTGTTCATACAGTACAGTACTTCCACTGTACGGACATGGGTTGCTTTCCCCTACCTGAAATGCCTACATTCTTTTTCTTCTAGGTTCTTCCTTTCATTTATCGAGCCATTGGCTCCAAGCACCTTCCTGCTGACAACATCAGCTTCGTCCATCTGGATTCCCACCCGGACCTTCTCATACCAGTGAACATGCCTGCGGATACCGTGTTCGACAAAGAGGCTCTGTTTAGGTAGGATCACACGCTCTCATTCTGCCTCAGTTATTGAGGTCATGGTGCCGAGCAGTTTATTCAACCTTGGCCTACTTGCCTCTTCCAAGGGGCAAATGTCGTGTGTCCGTCACGGGGATGTAATAGACAAGCAGCCCCCTCTACGTAAGTGCCACCACCTCTACACCTTGATCACAGAACCACCTTACAGCCTTGTCAGATCAGCTGATAGGAACAAATAAATCTTTGTGGTGTGTGTGGGGTTTTTTAGAGTTAAACTTAGAATGGGTCTTTTTTTCCCCTTAAACCAAATACTGTACAGTCGTTTTATCTGTGTTTTATGTCTAATTGTCCAGAAGGGGGCACCCAAATATCCTCAGCTCTGAGCACAGGTACGCAAAAGTTCACATCCAGACTTCCTAGGCTTCTTACGTTCAAATGTGACTGCAGTATGTAGCCAATATGGGACTCTACACACATGCCAGAGTGTGTGTGTGTGTTAAAAATCTTATTTATTTTTATTTTATTTATTATAGGACTTCTATACCGCCTATCTTCCCGAAGGAACTCTGGGCGGTGTACAAAAAGCTGATCCAATTCAGCCTAGACAAACAGACTCACAAAAATCAACAAGCACACTAAATTAAAACAGTATGCACCTGTCACAAAACGGCAATAATTAATAAAGCAGATGGCGGAGGGGAAAAAACTTTTTAAAAAAACCTACGCTACGTCACTGAAGGCCTCACGAAAGAGCAAGGTCTTTAAAGCTCTACGGAAGGCCAGCAGGGACTCTGCAAGGCGCACTTCACCAGGCAGGTGGTTCCACAGAGTTGGGCCAACCACCGAGAAGGCCGGGTTCCGGGTCGAGGTTCTCCAGGCCTCTCTGGGGGTGGCCACACAAAGCGAGTGCGCCCGCAACATCCGCGTTGGATGGACCGAGGTTGATCTCTGGGCGATCCGCTCCACCAGGTAGTCAGGTCCCAGACCATGGAGGGTTTTATAAACTAAAACCAGGACCTTGAATCTGATCCGAGCCGCAACGGGTAGCCAATGCAGGCGAGCCAGGACTGGGGTGATGTGGTCGTAACGGCGCACACCAGCCACCAGCCTGGCTGCTGCATTTTGCACCCGCTGCAAGCGCCGGAGGAGAGTCAAGGGCAACCCCATGTAGAGAGCGTTGCAGTAGTCTATCCTCGAGATCACCAACGCTTGCACAACAGTTCTCAGGGAGTCACCGTCCAGGTACGGGCGGATCTGGGCAATCTGTCTAAGATGGAAAAATGCGGTTCTGGTCACGGCGGCCACCTGGGCCTCCATGGTGAGCGCCGGGTCCAGAACCACGCCCAGATTCCGAACTCTATCTGCCAACTGGAGGGAAACTCTCTCCATGCTGGGGAGAGGGCCTCCATACCCAGACAGGGAAGTCCCGAAGAACATCACCTCAGTCTTCTCGGAGTAGAGTTTGACTCTGTTGGCCCTGGTCCATGCCATGACCGCGTCCAGGCACTGGTCGAGGGTCCGGACAGCTTCATCTGCAGAGGTGGAAAAGGAGAGATAGAGCTGCGTGTCATCAGCGTACTGATGGCAGCAGACTCCAAGTCTCCTAATGACCCCAGCCAACGGCCTAACATAGATGTTAGTCTTCCAGCAGTGTAAGGGAGGGAAAAGAACAGTTAGGAGGAACCATTTAGGAGGAGAAGAGACCCAAATAACAGTACTAGCCTCCTCAAACCCTCACCCTTCAAAATCTCACAATCTGTCGAAGGAAGATCATGTTGTATAGACACAAGCCAGAATCTTAGTGTTGTTCCTGTCGGTTTTTTGCAACTTGCCTAACTGCGGAAGTGCCGGGGTTCATCTTCATCATGTGACTGTCACCACACATTGTTGTATACCTGAGATGCCCGCGGCACTTCACCAGCCAGCTGCAGCTAGTTGTGGAAAGCTGATGCAAACTGCAAAACAGTTCCAGCCATCGAAGGATGTGTATGAGAAGCAGCAAACCATCTGGCAAGGGGATAAATTTCACCTTACGAGGAAGGGGTTGTCTGTCTGTCCCACTGGAGGGAGCCCTGAGCAGAACTATTCTACACTGTGACAACTTGTTGGGAGGCTCACTCGTTCTCTCCTTCAGTGTAAAATAATCTAAAGGAAGAAAACTGTGAAAGATTTCAGGGCATAGGCTAAGCATGGTTAAGAGGCCACGTAGAGTTGGCTGAATGTTTGAAACAGAAAACACGAAAATAGAATGATGAAACAAAATACATGGGGAAGGGCATGGAGGGATCACTGGAGCACTCCATATGGCCATATAGTATTTCATTGCTGGCCCGAGTAGTTGTATGCATTTCCAAAATGCTTCTGTGTCTACCGCTTTATTTTACAAAAGGCTGCTGCTTGACTTTTGGGTGGCTGCCAGATAAAGGATTTTTTACCTAAGGGGAAGAGAGTTCGGAGGTTACTACTTGCTGTCATGCCAGTCTTCCTAGTGGTTACAGTTTCATTAAAAAAATCCATGTTAAAAAAATTATACTGAGCAAGCCTTTGAGGTAACGAGGCAATGGAAACAGCAGACCTTCTGTTAAGTTTGTACTGTATTTGAAACAATTTTGTTTATTTCTATGGTTTGCAGTAACAGTTAGGTAGGACCCCCACTGAAGGCAATGCCTATCCACAGACTCTAGAGCAGTAGTGCTCAACCTGTGGGTCCCCAGGTGTTCCTGGACTGCAGCTCCCAGGAGTCTTCATGACGAGCTGAGCTGGCCAGGACTTCTGGAAGTTGCAGTCCAGGAACATCTGGGGACCCATAGATTGAGAACCACTGCTCTAGAGATAAGCACCAAAGGATACGGCAGGTGTCATACTGGAATACAGTGGAGTTTGTGTATCCTTCTGTCCTTGCTGTACCTTATTACTAATTTTTCCTTCTTCTTATTCCACCTTCTGTCAAAACTGCAAGAATCAAATATATAAAATGACAGTATATTTAGTACCATTTAATTATTTGGTGTGCAGGTCTCTTTTTGTCACAGACATTGGGTTTTCTATATTCTTACACTTCCTTGATTTACTCTAATATAAAAACAAACCCAAGACAAAGTGTATTGCTAATGTATACCAGTATCACCCCATAAGGCTTTAAAGCACACTTTGGTCTGTTTATAATTCAATTATGAAGGCGTCACATTGGCTCCCTACCCCCTAGCAGCAGCAGCGGGCTAGGTTTACCAGCCTTGGACCAATGAAAGGTTGAATGAAACTCAAATTGGCTACCTGAGCACATCAAGTTCAAACTCAGGTAGTGAGCAAAGTGTTCACTGCACGACTGCAATTCAACCACTGCCCCATGAAACTGTAGATACTGATGTGTGTTCTTTCTATATTTAGATGTCAGGAACAGCTTTCTGACGATGATATTTGTGCCTAACATTCTATGACAGTTGTATATATCTCAGTCTATTTTCTTCTTTTGTGTATGTGTGTGTGTTTTTATTATAGTGAGCTAAGTATTGAAAACTGGATTATGCCTGCTGTTTATGCAGGTCATTTCTCCCAAGTTGTTTGGCTACATCCACCTTGGGCTCAACAAATGCAAGAAGGAATCCATCATTTTCTAGTGGGCAAAGATACCTCCACCACTACAATACGGTAACTATGTGTTTTTCTCTGTTCAAAATGGTAGGTCTGAATATTTTTGCCATATGTGCCTCTTAACGTCTTCCTGCCCATTTTCCTCAGAATACACACTAGTGTGCAATGTTTAACATCTGTACTGCACAATCCTATACATACTGTATTTTCTGTCTTTAAAATGCTGCTGTATATTAGACGCCTACCACACTTTTAAGACCTCCAAATTAAAAAAATAATAAATCCTCTTTGATCCCTCCTCCACCCTGCCCCGCCCCACCCCATGGCGTTTCCTTTACCTTCTGTATTCTGAAGACTCTTCTCTGCTTTGTTTTTGCAAGGAACGGGGCTTTCATTTTTGCAGTGAAGAAGCTCATTTTCAGGCGAAAAAGGAGGGTGAGAGGAGGGTGATCAAGTGCTCCTAGAAAGAAAGGAAAACAAAACAGCAGGTGGGGGGGGGTAGAGGAGAATTGAAACAGGAGAATCCAAATGGGCCTGGCTGGTTGACAGCTATAGAGCATTCTATGTCCCTCATTAGACTACAGAGCCAACATTCCCTTTGATACCCTGGAGTGCTGCACGGCAGCTCCACCCCCTGCGTACAAGGTTCCGATAATGACCAGAACCCAATTGGCTGAAACGTGGGGTTGCCTGTGTGCACCCGAGGAAGCACTGTGCACTCACGTAGCTTAGAGGCCGTGTTGGAGTGATTCCATGATGCCGTACAATGGGGCCGCCACAACATCCATGCTCATGTAGGTATAGATAGCTCTCTTCATCCCTCTTAAGCAGACACAGCCAAAACAACACCCCAGATGGTGGTTTCAGGGAGCAGGTGAGGTTTCATGAGAGGACAAACCATGGAGTTCCGGGTGGAAGACACGGAGGAGAAGCAAGGGCTGGTGTGAAAGCACCAAGGAGAGATCCTTTGTGCCTTTAGTGGTGAAACTTTGGTGATGCTTCTCAAGAGAAGGGACCTCCCCCTTTGTTGCCTGTTTATTCCAAGCCAGGTTTAGAATTGCGCCATCACTGAGTAACAGCTGTAATATATTGGTTGCGAAAAAGGAGGAGGGAAAACACAGTGCCAATAGTTTCTATAAGAGACGTGACATGGGATTTTCTCATCAACCATGACCACTAGGGAAGGCTTGAATCCCAACTTGAAATGTGCTGCAGGAGTATTGAGAAGCCCTATTATCATTCCAGGGTCACAGGCACAGATAATTACTTCCTGTCCGACGGTCTCTACGTCCCGGCTGATCAGCTAGAGAATGAGAAGGCTCTCCACCTGAGCGTCTGCCTCGTGCATCCCTCCAAGCCCTCTGGGAACCAAGAAGTTGAAAGCTGTACTCTGCCTTCTGCTAAGAAACTCAAGATAAGTGAGGTCAGCTCAGCCTCAGCCGCCTCTTCGTCGAAGGATCCCGGCATCCCCCTCACCCGCGAGTGCCCAGAGACAGAGGCAGAAGGCTTAGGAAAGGGGCTCTGGCCCCGGGAGGAGACCTCCAGCTTCCAGGACCCCACAGCCTCTTGCTCTTTTGGGAACCACACCTGCCAAACGACCGAGCTGGTCAGAGACGTCCTCCAAGTGTTGCAGAAGGGCACCACTTACGTTTTGGACATTGACTTGGATTTCTTTTCCGTGAAGAATCCTTTCAAAGAAATGTACACTCCAGTAAGTATCGCGTTGGTTAATCTGGTAGCTCAAAGAAGGGGGCTGATTGATTTATATCCAAGGAAGCTGCCCCTTTAGTCATCAAGTTTAAATTATTATTATTTATTTAATTTTTATGCATCGGAGCAGGATATTTTAAACCTTCAAATCACAATTTATTGGAACATGTATGCACAACTAGACCTGGAATAAGGACATTCTGGCTGAAATCCTGTTGTGCAGTCATTTTATTTTATTTATTTTAGAGTATTTTTACCCCGCCTTTCTCCTTGGAAAAGGACCCAAGGCGGCTTGCAGAATGAGGGATAATATGCAGTCCAGTACAATTAAGGCATGTTCATGTATTTGAGAACAACGAATTGAGGGGACATCTTATAGAATTAAAAGACAACATTACATTAAAGCTGCAAGCTTATAAGTAGTTATAAACACAAAGTCTATGTGTACCTATAGATTCATATAAAATACATATGGTAGTCCATCATTCAGGGAAAGCTTGCCTGAAGAGAAAGGTCTTGCAAAAGATGTAATTTTAGAGGTGGATTGCTGCTAGTTAAGACATTTCTTGCAGATTCTGTCTGTTGCAGATGACTTAGATAATTTATTTATTATATAGTTTTAAATGCCTATGGAGCAAATTAGGGGGAAAGTCACGTAGAAATTGATGTAGTTGTTTTCATCTGAACCTTCTCCTACCTATTTAACTTGTAAGAATATTTAAGCATAATGGGAACCTGTGCATAGAGTATGGGTGTGCATGTTTGTTCTGTGTTTTTAAGTATCTAAAGTTTGGGTTTACCTTTTCAAAGCAGTAGCTCTTGAGAGTGGCTTTGTTGGTGAATCTTTTGCTCTTGCGATTGGAGGCAGTTCCCACTCCCTCCCCGTCTTCTGATGCAGTGGTTCCTAACCTTGGGTCCTCACAGACTACAACTCCCAATAGTCTTTGCTAGGACAGATATAGTTGTGAAAGTTCCAATAATGTCTGAAGATTTAATGTTGAGAGCCACTGTTCTGATGCATGATAAGCAGCAAGGAGGGAAGGAACATCACGTCTTCCATGGCCCGTGTTTGACTAGTGTCTGTAGATATCTCGCTCATGGCTTCCATTTCTTGGAAGAGGCATTCAAGTATAGTATTTGGGGTGCACTCTTTCATGTAGGGGTTTCATATACATGAAAGTGTTTATGAGAATTCCAAATATTGACACCATTTATTCCCAGATGGCATTGAACCACACCTCCTATCAGCCGTTGCTTTTGGTTCTCCTGGCTAAGGATGATGGAGGTTTTAGTCCAACAGCATTTTGACACACGTCCCAACTTTCTCTTTGACAGCCAAGGCATATAATTGCAGTGTTGAATATTTTCCTCTTTTTCTTTATGTAATTTAGGGAGAATACAAAATTTTGCAAGAGTTGTACAGTTTTAAGAAACCTAACAGCACTTCATCAGAGGTAAGCATTCTAGTCCGCAAAGGAGTGAGACAATTAATCTCATTTTCCCTTAGAAAGTACTAAGAGAGAGTATGAGAGGGAGAAAGGGTTGCAGGGAAGATTGTGAGAAACATTTACACTGGCTTATGGTTATGCTCGGCTGATTACTCTGCAATGAAGCCTTTCGAAAGGGTTTCCCCACAGAAACACGTTCATGTGGTTTACGTGAAGGTTTACTAGGACTATGAATTTAATTTGTGGCAAGGAGAAGAAGTGTACAGATTTGTGATTTTTGGGGCTGGGGCATTCTGGGAGTTGTAGTCGAAAATCGTGTGGATTCTGCCAACAAATAAAAATTACATACCGTGGTGAAAAGAAAATAGAACACAGTTTTTAAAATAATGTTTTAACGGTCATATCCACTGTCTCTCCTAAATGCTTTTAGCTTGGTGACATTTTTTTAATTGAAAATATTTTCAGAACAAATTTCTGGATGAGCTGCTGAAACAAAAGCACTTCATATGCCTTCCCAGAAATAAGTAAAACTACTCAATTCTCCCTCTCTCCCTCTCTTTCTCCTGGTCCTATGGTTGCTAACTCTGCTTGACTCAACTTGTTAAAGCAGGCAGTGCTAGTCATATTCCATAGGATGGAATTTTCATTTTTTTAAAAAATACTACATGTCCCATAATTCTAAATTCCGGGAGTTTTACCTGTCAGACAGACCCTTCACAGACACCCAAACATGGCTTATCTGGGTTAAGGGCCTTTCTGAATTGGGAGCTAGGCCTCAATAGGCCTCACAGCCTTCCAGTTTAGGCCTTTCTCCCAGGTCAGCTGCACTGAGGTGCCTAGAAGTCTCATCTTTAATATCCATTATAGAACTCACGTAGTTTTCTGCACATTGAACAGTGTTATACATTTTTTAAGATAGGATCAGTGGGAGAAGCCCAGAGAAAAAATTATTAACCCCCACAATGCCTTTGCAGTCTGTGGGACTGCAGGGATTAAATACATGCTTAACTGCCTTGATTTCCAATTAAAATTTAGTAGATGTATTTTTCTCTAGGCTGCAACCCCTAGACTGAACTTCTCTGAAGCATGGAGGTGAGATGGGTTAAAGGTGACAGCTTCCTTGGGCAGATTCCAGGGACCTTAGTGCCCAGGGATAGGGGTTACTGTCCTAGTTTCTCTACAGTAACAGAGTTTTCTGTCCCCAGAGGAATCCCACAGGCTAGTCCTCAGTTCAGTCTTGGTACAAGTCCTAGATTCACACTTTTAGTTTGTTAACAGGAAAAATTGGATACAAAAGAAATCTCAAAAGTAAACATAACAAAAGTGTCACAGTGCAGAAGCAAATAAACTTCAAGCTACTAGGCATCAGCATAAAACGATGAGCAATAACCAGCAAGTGAAATGTTCAGGTAGCCCTAGAAACCACTAAGTAGTCTTCAGTCCGTGCAAACATGTTCTTATACCCATAACATGCATCTGGTTGGGATTCTGTTAATTACCACTGTCAGGTTTGTTTCTGCTTTTCTGCATCAAGGAGGAGTTGACTGACTGCGTGGAGAACCGGATCCACCAGCTGGAAGATCTAGAGGCTGCTTTTGCTGATCTGTGTGATGATGACACTGAAGAGAACCTGCAAAGATGGGCTTCTAGTCCTGGGTAAGGGTGACGGCACAAGCTTGCATGCCTGAACTTAGGGCTAATACAAAAGAGGCACTTGAGGAAATGGTGCAGGGAGGTGCCATAGGCAGTGACAGACTTGCTTGGGTTGTACACTTCTTTGGGGAGTAGAAAGTGGCTTGGACAGAGCTTGGGAACGGTGGATTTTTAAACTGCAGCTTGGTTGTGTAGGGCCAGAGAACTGCATACCATCAGACAACCCACATGACTTTTTATGCCACAACATATCCCTTCCCAATAGCATGACTTCATTTCCATCTTACCTATCAACAAGATTCAGAAGGCATCTGTTGGTCAGTTGTTTAAGATGTATGATGAATGATCAGAAATTTATCATGACAGATGTGGAATGTTGCAGGCATGGGTGCATAGGGAGACTGTATGGACTGTATTTGGTACAGGAGGTGCCTTGAACGGCAGCCCCTCTTGCCTTGAGGGAACTTGCTTTAGATCATGGCCTCTTGTTGGGAGGGTATGAAGAATCCTGTTTTGCAATGCCTTGTGCATGCACCGATTTGTATCCCGGCCTAAAGCCGCAATAAATCGAGTTCACTTGCCAAGCGGTAAAGCTTGTATCAAGGCCTTTTGCAATACAAACCTCTTAATCAAGCATTATGGAAGTCACTAGGTCCATCAAAATAAATTGGGGTGAAAATTCCAAAGGATGACTGCTAACACAAATAAATCCTTATTCTTGAAGTCCCTTAAAGAAAGCAGTGCTTTTACAATGGAGGCAGATTACACATTCATGGCTGATGAATATGCATGCATCTGTGAAACAGCTGTAAGCCATAAACTTGCAGCAGCTTAAATTCAATTCTTGAGCTTGTATAAAAGCTTTAATTGCTGGGTTCTAGCATCTAATGTTGGCTGGATGCACTGGAAGGGTTGTGTAATAGCTGTTCAGATTACTAGAAGAAATACTTCTCAGTCTGCAGAAGGGGAAAATCTATAAATTTGTGGGTTTTATGTATCTGGTTTTAGCATGGTTGATAGCGTTATCATTTGAACTCAAAGGTCTAACTCTCTCTCTCTCTCTCTCTCTCTCTCTCTCTCTCTCTCTCTCTCTCTGTGTGTGTGTGTGTGTGTGTGTGTGTGTTTTAATTACAGGATGAAGCCTCTAGCTCAGCTTGTACATAGTTTGAAAAATCGAATGGGGACCCCAGATTATGAGATGGTAAATCTTACTCATTCTGTAGCATATGAGTTGCTTTTTTGCTACTTGAAGCTTAATTATTTGCTGCACTTCTGCATCGCAAGGAACCTTGATTTATCATGATGGGAACAAACTGCCATCCCTCCCATTTCTTTATCGAGCAACCATAAAGAGATGGAAGTTTTTGGTTTTCCAGTTTCAGGTAACCATAGTTTAGGATGCCATCTGAAACCCACACAGCAGCGTACCTTAGCTGTTGTTCATTTGAGGCAAACCAGTTTTGTAAACCATAATCAAATTTGATTTGTTTCAGACAAACCATAGTTGATGGATTTGCGGGGGGGGGGGGTGATGGTAGAATGATGGTTAATGTTAAATAGAATTTGCTGATTTCAGGTAAAATGCCAGTCCTGCCATTAATAAAAATAAAAAAACTAAATCTTCGAAGATCTTGCAGTTTATCAGAAGAGGAAGGAGGCTATTGGGTGAGTGGGAGCCTCCATGTCCTCCTGCCACAGCAAATCCTGGTTTATCATTATGTCCAATTATGGACAATGTTGTTTTCTCAGTCTAAAGCTGTGATTGACGTATTAGCTGCAAAGAGTAGAATAACAGTCAGGAGTCTTTAACATAAGAACATAAGAAGAGCCATGCTGGATCAGGCCAAAGGCCCATCTAGTCCAGAAGGTGTTTTCCCTTCTTTGATGTTACTGAGGTTTCTTCCGTGAGCAAATGTATAGATAAATTGCAGTTTATAACCTGTTCCACTTTTATAAATTGCTTTGGGATCATTCATTTTTCAGGTCCATCAAGCTGGGCTTACATGTGATTACTCAGAAATTCCCCACCACGTTAGCACCGAGCAGGAGATTGAGAGTCTTGTACAGTCTGTGAAGCATCTCTTGAGGAATTTGCCAAACCCAACTCTGGTGACCATCGCCCGGTAAGCTTGCGTGGGTCCTGCCCTGGCAGAGCAGTTAAGCTGAACAGCTGCAGTGGCATAAGCCAGGTCAAGCCCCTTTTCACTGACGCATGCTTAGAGGATGAGAGTCTCTTTGATCCCTGGTAGTGCAATCTTGTACTTTGCCCATAAATGAGTCCCACGGCGTCCAGTAGCTGATCTCACACTTGTGCTGGCAGCAGAAGCGATCTTTGGCCAGCGGAACCCTTTTCTGCTGACTGATCTCAGCTGAAAGAGCCATCTGTCCAAGAGAAAGGCTCCCCTGGCAGAAAATTAACAAGAATGAAGAAGGAGCTGGGAAAGGGATTGGCCCGAGTGCGACAAATGCAAAATCCCTGATAGGCCAAAGACCCAGCCTCTGTGGTAGTCCAAAGTTAGGCCGGGGTGAGACTGCTCCTAAGTAATTTCTAGTTAAATCCCTAGCCTGGAAGGGATTTGGAAAAGGGGGAGCTTAAGCTAGTGGGTGGTTCTCCCTCCGGTCTGCAAGGGAAGCAGGGAACATCTGTGTGAAAGAAAAGGACCAATCCTTTGTAATGAGGACCATTTATATCAGATTGAATTCACTTGCAGGTCTAGCTTGGATGACTACTGCCCTGCGGACCAAGTTGAGTTCATCCAGGAGAAAGTTTTAGATCTGCTGAGCTCCGCATATGGCACGCTGGATATTCATTTAGAATACTTGGAAAAGCCATGTCCCACTGGAACAGATTATTCGTCCACAGCATGAACAATCTGGTTGTTACTGTGTGTGAGAGAGAGAGAGAGAGAATGAGGGAGACAATCTGGATACAGTGAAACTTCTTTGGAATCTTATTGCTGGTTGTAACCCCCTGTCACATCATTTTGGACTCACAGCATTAACTGATTGGTGATTTTCAAAAAGGTCCTAATGTTAACAGCTCTACTCAGGCCGTGGAAATTAAAAGCTCTCTCTCACTTTTCTGAATCAATCTGTCTCATGGGAGGTCTTCCTATATGGAATGACATCTCTGCAAAAAAGTTTTCTTTCTGAGCACTGCCTACTTTCTTTGATTTTAATAAATTTGTGCCAACATTATTTTAAAAGGGGACAAAAGGCACAGAGCAGAAATGGAAAACCTAGACTAATTATATATAAACAATCAATGGGATTTTGGGATGCTTTTATTTATGTTTTCAAAAAGACGCAATAAACCATCCAGTTTCTGGCTTGTGCTTATTCTGTTTCAATTTCCTTAGAAGAAGGGAAAGCTGATTTGGAAATAGTGCTTCCTGTATTTTTGCAAAGAGGAACCAGACAAGCCTTGGGGGGTGGGGGGGAGTTTTATTGTCTTAGGTTGAAATTATTTCTCCCAAGAAATCTTAACTGAAAAGCCTGGTTAAAAAGTTTTCTGTTTTGTTTTCAAGCAGTGGCCATCCTGGCTGGGTTCATTTCTTGTGCTTGTTCTTCACATTTCTATTCCCACTTTAACTAGAGAGGAGAATCCAAGGAGTTTTCATGGAGCTCTTCCAACTTTATTTTGTAGATACCGATGAGTGGTACTGATTTGGCTGGATGGTTTTTACATGAGCCTACGAAGTCAGAAAGGAATTGAATGGAACGTATGAGTCAAAAGTAGAACGTGCTCATCTAGAGCTCCAAGAGGCAGCACACAGGCAGCCAGTTTGTTTACTTTCCATTTCAAATGAAGGCTCTCGTCCACCCCCATGCTCAGCGGCAAAGAAAATTTACGGAGTTCATTGCACTTGGGCCAAGGATTTTGCGTGGCCTCCCGAGCAGCCCATCCCCAAAATATTTTTGTTGCAAACCCCACCACCACCACCACCCCAGGATAATTATGTCTTCAGAAGCCTCCAGAGGACCCAAGTAGCACAGAAGAGCTCTCCTCTACAACAAGGCCTTCTCGAGATATTTTTTCCCCACGAGAAAGATCCCAATCAACTTTTTCAAATCCAGAATATGGTTCTATGGGATAATCTGGTGCAGACTGTAGTGGGTCCAGGAGTAATGGGATCCTGGACTTTTTCAGGTTACCCAGGTCTAACATAAAAAGGTTGGATTTTCCCCCTTTTGCACCTAAAGATTCCCTGATCGATTTGGTGCCAAATTCTTATGTATAAATACTGGTATGTTCCAGGAGTGGACTGTTGGGCAAAGATCTCAAGAAGCTTGTGTTAGAAATAGGCTAAAGGCCCCGTCTTCGGCTTCCTCCCTTTATTTTAAAGTGGATACTCCTGGGTTTTCAAGGGCGTGATTTTAAAAAAAAAAATAGCAGGGAAAACTTTCTCCTTTATGCAGATAAGAGGTTGAAAAGCCATTCCGTGCATCTGGTTGCTGTGAAAAAAACACAAAAGCAGAACTGGTTTCGAGAAAAATGAAAAGCCTGCAATAAAATCTGGATATTTCTTCAGAGTAGTTGCCCCACCTGCCCCCCGTGACTGAAAAGCTGTGTCTTGGTCTCTCATACCTTGACTGCCATCCTCAAGGTTATTAGAGACTGGAAAGCTATTGTACATAGGCGATAGCTCAGGCATTTTTCTATACTGGGGTAGATGATGAATGAGAAAGCTGAGCTATGTAGTGAGCCTGCTTTCATTCTTCAAAGTGGAAGGCAGGACTAGAATTTAAGTGGGTAGGAAAATTCCTGTTAAAAGAAAATTAATGAGACTATGGCTGCAGTCCTGTATTTCTTCAGCAGGTGGAGCGCTTTACACAATGTGTACAGTATCATTTGCCTCTTTTACAAAAGAGAGGAGTTGAACGTGATTCTCTTTGCCTAGTTTTCTGATGTAAAATAGATTTGTAAGCACTGTCGCAATAATAAGGGAGCTTGCCATCTTGTCCTGTTACATACTTCATACACTCAGATAATTTAAGGTGTCAAGCTTGCAAAACTTAGCCCCTACTAAGTAAGATACTTAGGAGGACATCAACATCCACGACGAGCCAGGTTTTTTAGGAGTGGCTCAAGACTTCATGTCTTCCATGGCAACCATAGGGCTGTCCCAAATGGAATCTGCCCCCACGCATGCTGTAAGGCACTCTTGAGACCTGTTTTTCTATACTGGGATAGAGGGTGGTGATTTGAGTGTGGAGGAACTCTCTGTTGTCCATTGTCATGGACAGACCCGCTGCCCGCACCCATTGTCTTCCCCTTAAAGGAGGCTGGTAGTAGCCCTTTTCTAGGCCATAGCTGGTGGATACCTGTGCCTACAAGTGACTGGAGGAGGGAGGCCCACTGGCCATCCCAGGAACAGTCTAACTATCTAATACAGTACAAGTGAGGAGAAGCAAAGTGTTCTGCTTATATACCACCCCATAGCACTTCGAGCACTCTCTGGGCGGTTTACAATTTATTTATGGAGGCTACACATTGGAGGTGCCTGTTTCCCTTGAGCTTGCCCAGTTCAGAGGTTATGTTCATTCCCCTGGTACAGTGATGGCGAACCTTTTAGAGACCAAGTGCCCAAACTGCAATTCAAAACCCACTATTTTTTTTTTTTTTTGCAAAGTGCCAATACAGTAATTCAACCTGTATACAGGTGGCTGTGAAGGGCTGATGTCGGGTACCCACAGAAAGGGCTCTGAGTGCCACCTTTGGCACCTGTGCCATAGGTTCGCCATCACTGCCCTGGTAGCTAATATGCTCTGAGCAGCTGTCTACAGGCTTGCTGTAGCAGCTCCTCTGAAAGCAGCTGCCTGGCTTGGTTTGTCAGCTCCTGTGGAGAATGTTGTGATAAGAGCTGGCAGGCAGGTGCTGACAAGGCTCCTGGATAAGTTGTTCTGGTGCATACTTGTCTCTCCTCTTGCTTCATTGATCTACAGCTAGGTCCTATGAGAAATGAAGTTAGTTTAATGTATTCTTGAAGGCTGTCATGGCCGGGATCTGATAGTTATGAGTTTTTTGGGCTGTTTGGCCATGTTCTGGAAGTTTTTCTTCCTGACAGTTAACCCAGAGCACAGAGAGAACTTCTAGTTCCCCAAGCTACTTGCCTTCTGAAGATGCCAGCCACAGAGTCTGGTGAAACGTCAGGAAGAAAAACTTCTAGAACATGGCCAAACCGCCCCAAAACCTCACAAGTAATGAATTTAGTTCTTGGGGGGGGACCTCCAGTTTATAAGTGTGAGATATGATACCTCTGTATTCATCATTCAAAACACCAGGAGATTGCCTGATATTGCTGCATAGTATTGTACCTGCGCTGTCAGCATGGCATGCCATGCTTTACATAGCAAAGGGGTAGCCTGAATGTTCACAGCACCAATGGCAGGAGCCAAGATGGTCTACAGGACACCTTCTTGTGCTCTCTACCATTCACGCTTGTCCTGACCATTGCTTCATGTTTGGTTGAGAGATGGTTAACTGATGAAAAAGGGAGTTAGCTTCTGGGATTTTTCCTTGCTTGGAGTCACTTTTATTTATTTATTTTATTTTATTTTTGAGTATTTTTAACCCCATCTTTCTCCTTAGAAAAGGACCCAAGGACTTTGTGAATAGCCTCAAAGAAGAATACTGTCTGCTTTGCTTTTGAGTTGATTAGCAGCAAGTTGACATTCAGAAACCCAAAGAAGGAACTTTTCACAGCATGCAGAATTAACCATACCTTGGACCTGCACATCTGCTGTGAAGGCACGATTGCAATGCATAGAGTTCAAGAGGATGTACGAGGTGGGTGGGTGCGGAATCTTCCCTCTCCCCATTTTATCCTCACAGCAACCCTGTGAGGGGATTAGGCTAAGGAAGATAGTTCTGCCTTGTCCAAGGTTGCTCTGTGAGCTCAAGGATCAAATATTTATTTATTTATTTATTTATTTATTTATTTATTTATTTATTTATTTATTTTTGTACTTGTTGACCGCCTAATTTTCTCATGGGAACTCGGGGCAGTGTACAACACGTTGCAAAACAACTTGTTCAAACCTACAAGCCCCCAAACATAACAAAACAAAATACGAATAATAAAGAAAACAATAATAATAGTAAAATAAAATACAAGTGGGAGTAAAAAAAAAAGCATTATTCCTCAAAAACTATATAGCATGAACAAGATCCAGCAAAGAGGGCTGGGACCCACAGACATACAGACTAAAAACCACAGTATGCTCAAAAGTCACCCAAAGCATTCCCTGAAGAAGATCAAACCTATCTCCCCATTCTTCCAAATCAGTGCTCTCACCATTACACCACACTGGAAGGCCAGAACCCAAGGACTTAGAAAAACACCTTTAAGGCAGGTAACATGGCCTGGAGTATTTACTTTGTGCAGTGAGAACGGCCTGCCTACTTGTATAAAATGGAAGCTGTTGGGATTTTCTTATATAAACAAGAGCATTCCAGCTCCTGCACAATGTGAGTCTTAACTCCATGAAACAGCCTTCAGGATTGATGTGCACACCTGGAAGACTCAAAGGGTGATGCCTCATTGGTGAAAGTGAGCCTAATGAGGTTGTTTTTGTGACACAGAGCCTCAACTGCCAAGCCTTCGGTGCCTCAAGTGCTCAGGTACTTAAGAGATCTCTCTCAAAAGGTACCGGCGGCTTTAATTTTGGCAGAGCCGCAACCTGAGT
The DNA here is from genome assembly GCA_023846285.1 of Phrynocephalus versicolor. Lineage (NCBI taxonomy): Eukaryota > Metazoa > Chordata > Lepidosauria > Squamata > Agamidae > Phrynocephalus > Phrynocephalus versicolor. Next base: position 77,795,402 of record JAHTLZ010000204.1, on the reverse strand, counting down.
GTGTGTGGAAGCACTTCAGCTGGGATGAAATGGAGCCTGAACCGCTGTTCCTAACATTGCAGGATTCGTACTATAGTAAGAGACAAAATGAGCCAGCTGCCTGGCTTACCTCATAGAGGTGTTGTGAAGATGAATGGGCCAAGAGAGAGGGCAGAGATCTGAGCCATGTGTGTTCTCTTGATCTCATTAAAATGTGGGTTGTACATGTAGCAACAAATAAAACTAGTACAGCATGTTATAGGAGAGAACAAACAGCTGCTTTTCCACCCCTGAGACCCACCGCAGGCCATCACAGCAAAGTCAAGCAAGCCAGCGAACCAGCCAGTGGTCCAGTTCAGGTTGTACAAGACCTCTCTGTATGGTTTGTGGTTGGTTCCACAAGGCACAGCGTGATCCTCTACTTTGTCTTCAGGGAGAAAAAGACTTTTCAGTGACCCCCACATAAAAATAGGCTGATGGAAATTCAGTATTGAGTTGCTAACAGTATTAACCAGAGGATGTTGGACATTGTTTTCTCAATGAAACAAAATTAAAAAAGACTCTCCCGGCCTCTGCATCCCTCTTCACCTGTTTGAAACAATATATAAAATATACAGTGGACCCTCATATAACAAATGGTTTGTATAACATAAAATTTGTACAACATAAAAAATTCCGGAGATAGGGGAAATTTGCTTAACAGAATCACCTATGGGGCGAATCTGTACAACATTCACATGTCGCAATTCGGGATTACTCTGTTTTCAATGCATTCCTATGGGAAATTTGTATCAAGGAAAATTTGCTTAACAGAATTTCATTTGGAATGAATTAATTCCTTTATCCAAGGTACCACTGTACTGTATATAAAATGCTTTGAGGGCTTTGTCGATCTGTAGACTGATTCTGCCCTCCGCAGTAATGCAGCCAAAAGAAACAAACATTGCTACCTTCTCAATTTCTATTCAGCAGACACATCTCTGATCCCCATGGCTTATCAGTACTGTTTTAATATCTTGTAAGATTGTCATCTTTATTAAAAAAAAAAAAGCATCTGTAAAGCCTTTTGCAGAAGTGAAAGAACTTTCACAGGTGCATTCAGTTCATTTGGGATCATCAGTAACATTGTGTTCCAAATGGAAGCCTGGAGTAACAACAGGGGTTATTGTAATAAGGTTATGTTCTGATCGCTTTTGAACAACATCAGAATAGCTTGCAGGATGAACATTACCTCATCTCACCTCAAGGAAAAAAAACATAATTACAAATACAGTGGACCCTTGTATAACAAACAGCTTGTATAACATAAGATCTGTACAACATAAAAAATCTGGAGATAGGGGATATTTGCTTAACATAATTGCCTATGGGGAAAATCCATACAACATAAAAACGGGATTACTCCATTTTCAATGCATTCCTATGGGAATTTGTATAAAGGAAAATTTGCTTAACATAATTTTCATTTGGAACGAATTAATTCCTTCATACAAGGTACCACTGTACTGCAATGTTGTCACTAATACAGGATATGAGGTATGTATTTCTTTGTAAATATGTTTGGTCTAAAGATTAGTGCCTTCATTTGCTGCCATTCTTTCTGATCAGCTTCCAGTGTTTTCTTCTTTGCAGGGTGCTCTGCTAAACGGCCTGAACACAGCATGGGCAGCTTGTCTCCCAGATGTTGTCAAGGTCCAGCTGCCATCAGCCAACATCTTTGGTGATGCTAGATGTGACAGTCTTCAAAAGGCGATCAGTTGCCCATCACTGCTTCCACCTATATTTTAAAACATCATGATTGCACAAAAGAAGCCTTGTCTCCCACTAAAGGCTTTGAGTGTATCCTACAACATGATGAGCAAAATAAAAAGAATTATGTGGTTGGTGGGAACCTCCTGCAAGACTTGACAGGGACATGCCAATGACATCCTGCCAACAGGAGGAGATATTGGTGACTTTCCTGCCCCACAGCAGGTGGGAATGACTTAGTAGGTTAGGCCAAAGGAAACATTTATTATTGATTTGATTCAATTTACATTCCATCCATCTGGCTACTAGGCCACTCTGGGTGATCCACAGCAGAGTAAAAGTCCAGTAACACATTAAATAGTCGTATAAACACAACAATATATATCAAATGGAGAAATACCATCAGTCAAACTTAAAAAACAAAGGCAACATACAGAACAGTTAATAAGAGTAAGATGGCTGAATAGATAAGGACTCAAAGCAAAGCAAAGTGTGCTGCCTATATACTGCCCCATAGCACTTAAAGCACTCTGTGGGTGGTTTACAATTTAATTATACAGGCTACACATTGCCCCACCACCACCCAGCAAGCTGGGTACCCATTTTACCATCCTCGGAAGCCTGAGTGAACCTTGAGCCTGCGACATGGAACTGAACCCCAGGTCACGAGCACAGTTGTAGCTGCAGTATAGCCGTTGAAGCACTGCACCACACGGATGTATGTTCTCTGTTAGTGTGATATCTTGCTGAGACAACCTTAACAAGAGCTACTGTACTTGAATGGGAAGAGGGAAGAGAAGTGGGCAACACCTGGTGCAGCCAACCTGGTGCAGGGACATAAAGGAAGACAGGGAGGAGAGCAGGTAGAAGACAAATGAGAAAAGGGAAAGGGGCATATAGGAGTGGAGCAACATCTCAGAGTCAGCAGAGAACCCCTGTGTCCTAGTCCTGCCTTCTTATTTATGTTACCTAGCTGTCCTCCCAGCTCCAATCCCAGGGTGAGGTTGTGGTTTCCTGGTCCAGCCCATAACAAAAGAACTAAGCCACTGAGTACCAAGTACCAAAACCAGCAACTCCTCACCATGCCAACTTTACTCTGATGTTGGCAGAAATGCCAAGAGACGGTGTCAGCTGGAGTGGGATCTAGAGGTACAGCAAAACCAGCTGCCAGGGAGCCAGGAAGAATTGACCGACTAACTGATAATACACTTCATGCTACATAGCATGTCAGGTAGCAAGATTTCTCCAGCTTGTTCAGTGTCCTCCCATGAAATATGTAGTGCCTTCAGGTCTTGTGTCATTGTTCCTCACCATGTTATTCAAGGGTATCTTCATTGTCATTTTATGCCGATGGTGTGGTAGACCCTGAAAAACAAGGCAAAGAAAAATATATTTTAAATTTTTTTATAAGTGATGAAATGCACCAGAGACTTTTAAAAAACCAAGAAAATATCACTTCTCCTGCCCCTTCACTGAAGAGCTGACAGCCTGAGATAGCTCACTTATTAATCCATTTCCCAATATCGGGAATTCCAAGTGGAAGGAGCTGCACCAGACTGGGTCGCTTGAGCTCTGATATGCTATATAGATGTCAGGATCACACCAAATGGTATTCCACATTTCTAACAGTCCCCGAGCAACCCTATTTAGTTGACACCAGCCTGTTCTAAAAGAAGCCATGCAGACAAGCCCGAAGATATACAAGGAGGAGGAGGGGGACCACAAATTCTATCTAGTAACATCAATGCAAATCGTTCGCTTCTCGGTTTCTTTGGCTGAGACCCCAACTCTCAAAATCCCCAGACAGAGTACTGTATAGTTTTTTAAAAGCAACTTTTTGCACGGTCCCTCTGAAAGGTTGTATTCAGTGGAGCTTACTCCTGGGTCCAGGACCACAGCCTAAATCAGAAAGATCAACTCCTTCTCTGCAAAATTATGCCTAGACTGCTGAACAAGGTGCATCAAATATTGTTTATGCATATGCATGATTCAAAGCACTTTTCTCGTGCAGTGAATGACTACTGAATCCCATTTGATTAGCTGATAGCCTCAACTTAGTTTCACTCCAGTTATTTTTTTTTTCAAAATTAATTGGAAGTGTAGGGAATTAAAAGCTGTGGGTGGAGGGGAGAGACAAAACACGAGAATAACATAGTCGGAACCAGTTTGTTGAGTTGCAAAGTTACAAAAGCAGTTTTCTACACAATGGCAATGAGGATCCAACATAAGTTGTGAATATAAACAAAAACAACATTATCACCTGTAGATGACCAGGGAGAACTTAACAGCAATACTCACAAAGCATTATATAGCAGATGAGGCCTCACTCTGCATTTTAGGCCAGTATTGTAAAATGGGTAAGAGACATCCTATTGTTCTCCTGTAGAGATGGGCACAACTTAGCGGAATTCCCGTTTCCGTTTCCGTTACTCGTTTCTGTTACACAACGGAAACGGTAACGGGAATTACTCCGCCAGAACTCGAAATCGAACCGACTAAAGAATAATTGGGTCTGATTTGTCGTGGTCGTTCCTGGCATCGTGGCGATCCCGCGATGCCAAGCGGCACAGAAAAAAAGTTTTTAAAAGAAAAAAAAACCGATTCCCGGCCAAAAAGCAGGCGGAAATATGCCTGCCGTGCCTGAGTAAGGGCTCAGGGCACCTACCAGAGGGGTGGTTTCTGGAGGGGGGTCCCCGGCCTCCCCCCTCTCTTCCTGTCCCTCTGGCCCTGGGCTGCGCTGGGGGCGGGCATCCTCGTCGTCCCGCCAAAGTCGCAGCCTCGCCGGCTTGCTTGCCGCAATTAAAGCGGAAGCGGCACAGAAAAAAAGTTTTAAAACTCCCCCCCCCCATCCTGGGCCAAAAAGCCGGCGAAAATATGCCTGCCTGAGTGAGGGCTCAGGGCACCTACCGGAGGGGTGGTTTCTGGAGGGGGGGTCCCCGGCCTCCCCCCCTCTCCTGTCCTGGGCAGCCGGACTCGAGTCGCCATGCCATGCGGTGCGGGCAGGGGATCCAAAATGGGGCGGCAACCGCAATATTTTTTTTGAAACCGTGGTCCAAAAACACACAACAAGCACCACAGAAACATGCGAAAATTGCTTGCTAGTTGCTATTATTGAGAACTTTCTGGGACCTGCCCGGTTAGAGTTTCTAGATTAGATGGAGTGGCGGGCATGATTTTCCATCCTTACCCGCCCCCCTCACTATGACCTTGTTTCTAATCAGTTCCTCTGACCTTTGGCTCTCCCGTCCCCGCTCCCAGGTGTTTTCAATCTTCTTTGGCCAGTCAGTCCTGTTCCTGGATTTTAACCATCTCCCTCCTGCCTTAGGTCCTCCTATCATTTTGTATTATTATATTACCTTGGATTTGTATTTTTTTATTTGTTGTTGTATTGTATAGTCATTTTATTTATTTATTTTCATTTATTTACTACTTATTTTGTGGTGGGGGAGGTTGATTTGCTATTGTATTTGTATTGTATTTTTATTATTTGTTTGCATTGTATATTTTGTTCGTGGGGCTTTGTTGCTGTAGGTTTTTTTTTTTTTGATTGACCAACGTTACCGCCATGTTCGCAGGGGCTCATATACCAACGGTGTCGGGCCGTGGGCGGTACGCTTGTAGCCGTTGGGTTCGTCAGACTAGAAGAACTCGGGTCAGGCAACTTGTGCCTGTCCCTCGTTCTGACCCCTCGGCTCCCTGTCACGTATCCGGGAGTCACTCCACCAGCGCCCCCAATCTTACCTGTCTCCTGTTGAAAGCCAGGTCGGTGCATAACAAAATCCCCATCATTCATGATTCCATCGCGGATGGCGACTCCGACCTGGCGTTTATCACCGAGACCTGGGTGGGCATGGAGGGTGGGGCTTCCCTCGCCCTGCTGTGTCCGCCCGGGTACTTGGTAGAGGGAGTGGGGAGGTTGGGGGGTCAAAAGGGGGGAGGGGCTGCGATCGTGCACAGGGATTCTCTTCATGTCAGCAGGGCCTCGACATTGGTTAGCCAGGGGTTGGAAGTACTTCACCTGTTGGTGGGTCAGCGGGACAGATTTGGCATTGTGCTGGGTTACCGAGCTCCCCGCAACCCAGGACAATCCCTTCCAGAGTTCACGGAGTTCATCGCCGCTGCTCTGTTGAAGTCCCCGCGCCTTTTGGTGGTGGGTGACTTCAACGTGCATGCCGGCGGTGGACTTTCCGGTGCTGCCCTGGAGTTCATGGAATCCATGGCTTCCATGGGTCTGTCCCAGCATGTTTTATGCCCCACCCACAGGTCCGGTCATACCCTGGATCTGGTTTTTACCTCCATGTCGGGGGACTCGTGTCTGGAGGTGGGGAACATTGTTTCCCTGCCTGTGTCATGGACAGACCACCACCTGCTCTCTTTTTCCCTGGCGATTCCGGCTCCTCCCCGCGGGGACCCTCGGGCCTCTGTTTTGGCCCGCCCCCGGAGGCTCATGGACCCTCAGCGGTTCGGTGAGCTCTTCGGGGGGTTGCCTGGTGGTTTGACTGGCGCTCCGGCCGAGGTTGTGGCTAACACTTGGCATGAAACAGCTGCCCACACCATAGACCGGATCGCCCCCAAGCGCCTCCTCCGTTGCCGAGCCCGGCCTTCCCCTTGGTTCACCGGGGAGCTTAGGGCAATGAAGCAGGAGAGGAGGAGGCTAGAGCGCAGCTGGAGGAAAACCCGGACGGCGTTGAGTAAGGCTGCCGTTGATGCCCAGTCTAGTCGCTACACCATCGCGATAAGGGAGGCTAGAACATCTTTTACCTCCCTGAGAATTGCTGAGGCCTCGAACCGCCAGGCGGAGCTTTTCCGGGTGGTTCGTGACCTCAGCAATGCTAGTCTGGCCAGGCCTCCTCCTACTGATTTCAGTAGCGAGCAGTTCGCAGCCTTTTTTCGAACAAAAATAGAGGCCATCCGTGCCGGCTTTGACTCCGGTTGCAGTGGTCCCGCTCCGCCATCACCAGTTGCTGGTCCGCCTTCGTCACCTCGGTTGGATGCGCTTGGGCCTGTTTCCGCTGTCGAGGTCTCCAGGGCTATGGCGCATTGCCGGCCTGCCTCCACCCCTTTCGACCCTTGCCCTGCCTGGCTAATTAGAGCTGCCAGAGGGACCATGGCCGAATGGGCTTCTGTCATCGCCACCGCCTCCTTCAGTGAGGGGGTTTTTCTCTCTCGTCTGAAGGAGACGGTGGTTAAGCCCATTTTGAAAAAACCCGGCCTTGCGGTTGACGATTTAACAAACTATCGCCCAATCGCCAACGTCCCGTTTATGGGCAAGGTGATCGAGAGGGTGGCGGCGGTCCGGCTGCAGTCATACCTGGAGGATCGGCAGTGCCTCGACCCATGCCAGTCCGGGTTCAGGCCCCGTCGGGGTACCGAAACAGCTTTGGTCGCCCTGCAAGATGACCTTATCCGGGCAGCCGACAGGGGTTGCTCTACCCTGTTGGTCCTCCTGGATCTGTCAGCGGCCTTTGATACCGTCGACCACGGTATCCTGCTGGACCGGCTCTCTGAGGTTGGGATCGGAGGCTCTGCTCGCAGATGGCTCCGTTCCTTCCTGGAGGGCCGGCCGCAGTACGTTCAGCATGGGGGGGAGTTATCGGCCCCTTGGATTCTCCCTTGTGGGGTTCCACAGGGGTCGTCTCTGTCCCCCATGCTGTTTAACATCTACGTAAGGCCGTTGGCGGGGGTCATCAGGAGTTTTGGAGTCTGCTGTCATCAGTACGCTGATGACACGCAGCTCTATCTCTCCTTTTCCACCTCTGCTGTGGAAGCTGTTGAAGTTCTCGATGGGTGCCTGGAGGCCGTACTGACCTGGACCGGGGCGAACAGGCTTAAGCTCAACCCCGAGAAGACGGAGGTCATGTTCTTTGGGAGCTCGCCGTCGGGGTACGGTGGCCCCCTCCCCTGCCTGGGGGGAGTTTCCCTCCAGCTCGCGGAGAGGGTGCGGAATCTGGGCGTGCTCCTGGACCCGGCGCTTTCCATGGAATCCCAGGTGGCGTCGGTGACCAGGTCCGCCTATTACCATCTCCGTCGGATCGCCCAGATCCGCCCATACCTCGACGCGAACTCTCTGAGAACAGTGGTCCAAGCACTGGTGATCTCGAGGCTGAACTACTGTAACACCCTCTACATGGGGTTGCCCTTGACTCTTCTCCGGCGTCTGCAGCGGGTACAGAATGCGGCGGCCAGGCTGGTGGCCGGCGTGCGTCGGTATGATCACATCACGCCAGTTCTGGCCCGCCTGCACTGGCTGCCCGTTGCAGCCCGGATTAGATTCAAGGTCTTGGTTTTAGTTTATAAAACCCTCCATGGCTTGGGACCGGACTACCTGACAGAGCGTATCGCTCAGCGATCCACCTCGGCCCGTCCCGTTCGGCAGGCGCGAGCGCACTTGCTGCGGGTCGCCACTCCCCGAGAAGCCCAGAAGTCGAGTACTCGGGCCCGGGCATTCTCAGTGGCGGCCCCTAGCCTTTGGAATTCCATCCCTCCTGAAGTGCGCTCTGCAGAGTCCCTGCTGGCCTTCCGGAAGGCTTTAAAAACCCACCTCTTCCGGGAGGCCTTCGGCGATTCCTAGGGGTTTTTTTTTTTTTTTTACCCCGCCATCGCCATGTCTCTGAATGATATTTTTATTAGATTTTTATTAGATTTTTATTAGATAGTATCGGGAACACTATCAGATTTTTAACTATATTAGTTTGTTGTGTGTATCGTCTGTTTGCTTAATTGTGATTATCTGTGCCAATTGTGGCTTTGTAAGCCGCTTAGAGATCTTTCGATATTAAGCGGGATATAAATACAATAAATAAATAATAAATAAATAAATATTATAAAACTGCCAGAATTTTTACAGTAGCAGTGGGTTTTTCTTGCAACAAAATGTCTCCTCTGTCCTCTCTCCATTGATTATTTTATTTTATTTTATTTTATTTTATTTTATTTACACCTGCGCAATGATGGGCTGGCCAAGTGGCCATGTGGGAGTGACCATGCAAATTTTTGGAGCCATCATGGCCACTTGGCCACTGAGACTTCTGGGATGTGCCAAAAAGCCCACTAAACCCTGCCCTAGCCCCCTAACCCTAACCCTAATCCTTGATTCCTTACCCATACGCCACAGTACACTGTCTTCTTAGTGGGTCAGAGAGGCACCCAGAGGTGCACCCCACTACCCCACCCTAACCTCACCAGTAACTAGCCTAACCCTAGTCCTTTCGCTAAGCTGCTGTCCCCTAAGCCAGATCTACTTGCATTGCACTACACGCAAGTACGATTCCCTTCTTTGTGAGATACAGCGGGTGCGAGTGACCCAGTCTTGACTCAGGGTTCTCCTGGACGGACGGTCATGCACCAGTGCACTGGTCTCACTAGTCTGCAACTGGTATGCATATCCATATGGCTATGCATGCCCTTTTGCAGCAGCAGGTGAGGAGAGGAGACCCCCCATGTGGAGGGGTCTCCTGGAGCCTGCTTTCCCTTCCTAGCGCGTGAAGATAGGAGGCACCCACCCCCCCAAAAAGAGGTGCCTCCAGGAGCCCACTCCCCCCCAAACCAGTTTAACAACAGACGAAAAAATAAAAAACGAAACGACTATTTTTTGCGAATTTTCGCGAAAAATGGAAACAAGACGACACGGGCCACCTCCGACACACGACAACTCAAAAACGTCATTTTCCCTAGTCGCGCCCATCTCTATTCTCCTGTGGTTAAGCACTGAATTGTACAGCATTGTCAGGTCATTTCCTGGCATTTTGAATTGTGGGGCACAGAAGCAATACAGTAATTCCCCTGCCTATTGCGAGAGTTAGGGACCCGACCCACGATAATGGAAAAGCTGTGACATGCAGGTGCTGGGTTGGGTCGTGACTGGGGGGGGTCCATGTGGGGCCTCCTACACTTACCTGAGGCCTGGTGCTGCCTCAAGCCTATGACGGGCTTCCCGGGCCTGTCGGAGGCCTCAAGTGGTTTCCGGTTTTCAGGAAGTCACTTCTGGTTTGCCAGAAACTACTTCTGGGACCTCCGACACGCCCCGGAAGCCTGTCAGCAGCACGTTGGGGGCAGTACCAGGCATGGGGTAAGTGCAGGATGCCTCAAAACAGGGCCACACAGTTTGCCCCAGGGGCCCTTGCCTTCATATACTGCGTTCCCAGGATATACTGGGACCGCAGTACTGTATCTGAAACGTGAAATGACGGGGGATGACTGTATCCTACATTCACGCACCAGAGAATATTAGAGGAAATGAATTAATTGTGATTACTTGGTTTGAAGACTTGATCAGGCTGCAAAATGACAGGACCTTTTGGAGCTCCATAATTCACAGGTTGCAATAAGCCAGAAACAATTTGTGAGCACCTAAGAGCATCAATGCTTCGCAAGGTTGCAGGAGAGCCACAATGCAACTTATATGGTGCAGATAATTTATCTAGTGGCTCTGCTTCCCTGATTTATAAAGACTAACTGTGCAATTCTGTGCATGCCTACTCAGAGGTAAGACCTACTGCATCCAGTGCACTTATGGGTCTTACCATGTAGCAAAGGCTAAATGGTAAGGCCCATAAATACATCAAGGGCTCAATGTGAGAATGAGAAAGAGTGTTAGCAGAATTTGTCTTTATCCAAAAAGCAACATTCATTTTTATGACATACATTTTATCTAGCAAGTTTGTGTTACTGTAATGAGGAGTAGTGAGGATGTACAATTTCTGAAAAGAGGCGAGCTGCATATTAATGTCTAATAATGTTGTGGCGGTACTTATTCATGTCATTCACAGCTACTTTGAGTGGGATGCCAGCCAAATCACCGTGATGTAACTGGTTGATTTTATGAGTGTTGGCAAGGTTGCATTAATTTTCATCCTGTGTTTCTGAGATATCTGGAACTGCATAGATTAAAAATTAGTCAGAGCATGTTTGCTGTGCAAGAGAGGAGAGAGAAAAGGGGGGGGGGAGAGAAACGAGAACAACAACTGAAAGTTTTCTGTTTCTTGAAAAAAGCCTACATGAAAAGCAATCCTGTGTATATTTTCTGAGGAAAGATCTGGGTTTAATGTTTCTTATTACTTAGCAGTTCCATTTAAGATTCAATTCTTAAAAAAAGAAAAGAAAAGAAAAGTGTTCTGCTTATATACTGCACCATGAGGCCAGTTTATGAATATGGGATATTTCGATTCTCTATCCATGACTGAAAATGCCATGAAACAGCTCAGTATTGCTCAACAATATCATGCTTGCATTTCCAGCAGGTAAAGGGATGTCAAACTTTACATAGCAAAAGGCAGCCTGAATGTTGATAACATGCACATCAGTAGTTAAGGTGGGTCTACAGGATTCCCTCTTGTGCTTACTCTACTGTTCACAAAGAGAGGCCAAGCAGGGTGAAATTCTAGAAGCTGACTCCTTTTTTTTCAATTGATTAACTACTTCTCACTCAAACACAAAGCAATCATCATCTTCCTGGTCAGTAGATGTGCTGGCTGCAAGCTTTTTAAAGTTGAATTTTAAGAAATTAAAATTTAACTTTTTAAAGCTCTCATTCATGTCATGCAGAATAGGAAGTCCCTGCCCATTTGTGTGGCAAGTTTATGAGAAGGCACTTATCTAGAGTCTAAACAGTTTCCTTGGATTTAGATGGAAAGGAGAGATAGAATTGGGTATTATCTCTTTAATGTTGAGAAATCCTCAAACTCTGGAAAAACTCTCCCAGCAGTTTCATGCATACAGGGCAAAACAGGACTCTGGAGTGCCAACACAGGGTCCAAGCTACCTCAAAGATCAAATCTGACAGTATGAACTGGCTTGAGTGCTAAGGTCATGAGGAGAGGCCTTTCTCTCCATCCCACCACTGTCACAGGCATGTCTCGTGGGAACCCATGGAAGGGCCTTGTTGGCTATGGCACCCAGACTCTGGAACTCCCTCCCACTAGAGGCCCAGAATGCCCAATCTCTGATGTCTTTCTGGAAACAGGCAAAGAGCCTTCTCTTCAGGCAAGCTTTCCCTGAATGATGGACTACCTATTCTGTGTCTTTCATATGAATCTATAGAATCATATCAACTTTTTGTTTATAACCTCTCATAACCTTATGTGATTGCATTGACACTAGGTTTTCAATGTTAGTTTCCATCACTCATAACTTTACATGGAATTTTACTCTCCTTTTAACTGCTCGTGTTTTCTTGTAGCTTTAATGTAATGTTGTCTTATAATGCTGTAAGATGCTCCTCAATTCCCTGTTCTCAATACTTGAACATGTCTTAATTGTACCCAACTGTACATTATCTCTCATTACTGTAAGCTGCCTTGGGTCCTTTTCCAAGGAGAAAGGTGGGGTAAAAATACTCTAAGATAAATAATAAATAAATGTCCAGCATTCTGAGTTCTGAGTTCTTCCTTCCAGGAAAGGCTGGAACCATCATAAAACAGTGCCTCCAAGTCTCATCTCAGAGATTGTCCAGAAGGATACCTTGTGTCAATGGTATCAAAAGCCACAGAGACATCCAATAGAACCAACAGGGACACACTCACACTGTCCAATTTCTGGCATAGGTCATTCACCAAAGTGACCAAAGCAGTTTCCACTCCATAGCCAAGTCTTACTACTGCCTTCTTTAAGCATGTTGGCCTGTTAAACTGTTGCAAGGAGGCGTTCATCACTACACCTAGCCACTTTTCCAGTGGCTCTGACTGAACTTCAGTGCTTAAAGTCTGTGAACCAAATCCCTCTCATATGCTGAAGGCTGCAAGCTGAGAGCATCAAAAATCTTTTCTACAGCAACATTTGTTCCAGATTTTCGTTGTAAGCATGGACATTGTTTGGATGAAATATTCTTGGAACTTTTAGCTAAAACAAAATCTTCATGGATTCCTTGGTCAGGATGTAGACCTACATAACCTCTTTCACACTCAAAATCAAGGTTCTAAGCATTGCTGTAGCATACAATAATTATACAATATTTCATTTGGCAGAAAGCCTGGAGAATAGAAGTGTATACTTGAGAGGACTTACATGCACTAGAAATCTTGACCTCTGCTGATGTTGGTCATCCTGACTCTTCTGAGGCTATTTAGGCTGTTCTTGGTATTGTGAAAGTTATTGAGTTTGAATGCCCAACCTCAAAACTTTATAGTCATCAACTTGTTGTCATCATGGTCTAATACATCATGAACTGTAGCTTAACTAGACCTTGTTCATGAAACAATAAATTCTCAGTGTATTCTCGAAGGCTTTCATGGCCAGGATCTGATAGCTGCTGTAAATTTTTCTGGCTGTTTGGTCAAGTTCTGGAAGTTTTTTTTCCTGACTTTTCACTCACACTCTACTCCAGAGCACAGAGAGAACTCCTAGTTCCCTGAGGTCCTTGCCCTCTGAAAATGCCAGGCACAGAGTCTGGCAAAACATCAGGAAGAAAAACTTCCAGAACACGACCAAACAGCCCAAAAAACTCACAACTATGATAAATTCTCAATCAAAAACATACACTGGTACATTGGCGTAGAGTCACCCCCCGCCAATTTCGTGGTTCAGGTACCGCTGTACTGCTACATCGCGGGATCACGGTACCTGCACCGCGGGGGGTCCATCTGGTCACTACGTGTGCTCCCCCACCTCCAAGAAGCCTGGGGGGCAGGGGGTGGGGGGAAATAGCGTTACTCTCTTTCGCCCCCGGGCACCGCCGCATGGGAGGGCTGCGGGGACGGACGGCGTCCCTCTCCACAGCCCTCCTGGGCGTCTCCGGAGGGCCTCGGAGCCACGCAGAAGGGCTGCGGGGACGGACAGCATCCCTCTCCGTTCCTGGGTGCCTCCGAAAGGCCTTGGAGCCATGCGGGGGGTGGTGGCAGGGGGCGATTGGGTCGCTCCGCGCCGCCCCTGCACTCCTCCGAGGCTTTTGGGAAAGGTGCAGGATCGCCCCCCGCCCCCAGGCCCCCTCCCACTTCCGCATATCGCAGATTTTCATGGATCTTGGGTGGGGTGGGTCCCTAACCCCCGCAATCGGCAGGGGGTTACTGTATCTCCCAATGGTCTAAGCTATGTGTCACCATAAAGAATTGGTAGAGCCAATTTATTTTTCTCACAATGGCTAGATGAGATGCCTTATTAATTTGTTGCCCAGCCGACCTTCATATTTCTAACGGAAAAAGAAACAATATTTGCTGTGTCTTCCAGTGTGTTGCTAAGTAAAATGTTTGCCTTCTCCTATATATACTGCAGGTAAGGATAATTACATCCCATGAGGTTGATTCCAATATATGGCAATATGTGGCAACCCTTTCCAGGGATTTTGATCTATAGAGTACTCAGGAGTACTTCACCACTCCTTTCTTCTGGGAGTATGCTGGGGCTAAGCTACAAAGTCAGGTATCCAACACATCCAGCATCTAGTAATAACATGCCAATCAGTTGATTCTGCTGGCATTCCTTTCCAGAGTTTCCTATGAGTACTCAGAAGTGATTTAGGCCTGGGGCTGTATAGTTTGCCCAAGACCGCACAAGCTGGCTCTTCTCCCAGGAGGGACAGTGGAGAATACAACTCCCAACCTCTATGGGAATCTGCAGGGTTCATGGGGGCAATGGATCTATCAGGAAATAGCAAAACTTTATTTAATTAGTCAACTACTTAGAAGGTCTGTTTTTGTGTTTGGCTCATGATGGTCTGTCTTTGAAGCCCTGGTTGTCTGGTGTATTGGAGACACACCACCATTGGCTATTATTGGTTATTAATGGATTATAATGGATTGCAATGAGATGGAAATGTGCACTGTAATAGACCAGTTAAGACTATTGCTAAGTTTACTTAATATTTGCCAAACCAGATAGGTCACTCAAATGCAGAAATCTACTCTTTGTATTTGGACCATCCTCTAAAATATTAAATGAATATTAAGATGTGAAAATGGAAAGGGCAAGTGAGATTACCATCTTGAAATGTTAATCTGTTAGACCTCCAAGAGGAATATATTAGCGAAGAATAGAAACCTTTTATATGCATTAGAAAACTGAGAGACCAAGATGCAACTCTTTTTTAAATAGCCCAATAAGTATTAGTCTCAGCTATATTGATATAGTATTTGAAATTTGATAGTTTTTAGGTGAATAGATAAAATATAATTGATTGATGATGTTTATTATTTACTAAATCTTATAGATTAGATATCTTAAAAGTCAAATTTGCTATCTTCACCCTTTGTATTAGATGAAAACAGATATAATTGTATGCCTATCATATATTGAGCTAGACTAGGGCTGTACAACTTTGAACTGGCGGAGGTCTACTTTTTCCGCCCCCAAAGTGCCTGAGGGATACTTACAAATTTTATCCGTTCTGAACACATGATCATAAGTAGAAACTTTTGTAAGTAGAGCAGTGGTTTCCCATAGGAATGCCTTTAAAACCAATTAATCTGTTCCAGAAAGAACAGATTTCAATGCGCCATGGCCCTTGAGCTGCCCCGTTCAGCTGACCCAGAACTTTGCTGGGGCAGTGGTGGTCCTTGGGATGTGGGAGGGAGGGGTTGAGAACTTATCCCCTCTCTTTTTTTATTGATGGCCGGTGGGCTACCTTTGAACCCTTCACGGGCTACCGGTAGCCCGCGGGCTACCTGTTTTGCAGGCCTGAGCTAGACAAATAGATTTCAAGCTGCTTAGTAAAATGAAGAATTAAGATTAAATAGGCTAGTTTAATACTGTACTTTGTTATTTGTATTCTTTGTACTAGATGAAGATGGAGATAAGTAACCATGAATATAATGATGGAAAAGAAACATGTAAATTTGGTATATACCAAATACTTGGGCTGAAATATTGGGGAAATATTTGTATTTGAACTGTGTAACACGGCAACACACAAGCCATGTATTTGTTTTACACTGCTAAAATTTTAAAAAAAGAACTCCCAACCTCTGGCTCCATTGAACTATCCTTGTCCCACAAATATCTGATAAGCTGAAAATCCACAATGAAAGGGATTTGGAGACCCATACTGTATAATCTGGAACCTTCCCTGTCTGTACCTCCTATTTGTGCTGCATTCTCTATGAAGTAACTTGGTATGGGATACTTAAACTGAAAGCTACTTTATTTTTTTCCTACACTCTATATAGATGACTTTTTTTTCTGAAGTGGAATGGGATAGAGGAAGAAAGAAGTCAATCATAAGTCCATATCAAAACCTTTCAAGTATTTGAAGATATCTTGCCTCTCAGTACTCTCATCTCTAGAATTAATGTACAAAGACTCTTCAACTATTGCTCACAGGAATTGTTTTCCACCCATGAAGAAAAGAAGCTTGTTCTAATTTTCTCCTAGCAATTTTGGAGCCAGAACTCCAGTATTTTTCTGTGTATGAGATTATATATTTTCTTAAAATTGTTAGACTAAAAATCGAGGGTGGTCTTATACACAGAAGTAAGCTGAGGAGAGAACCTGTAATTTTGGGGAAATGTGGCACTTGAAATATAATGTGGTACTTGAAATGGGAAAATGTGGTACTTAAAATATAAAATTAATTTTACAACCAGTTTGATTTGAGTATGCAAAGAACAGAACATAAGTTCAGATTCTGAAGTGGAACAGTTACTTGATACGAGGGACTGTTCATTT
>JAHTLZ010000204.1:77732802-77779072 GCA_023846285.1 Phrynocephalus versicolor | reverse complement strand
AGCGTAGCTAGGGTTTACAGTGCCCAATGACAAAATCATTTTTCGCAGCCCCTCCTGCCCTTCCCCAAACCACGGGAGGAATTTTTTAAAAGAACCCCCCCACACACACACACACTTGCCTTTAGAGGCTTCTGTAACTGTGTTTGGCATTCTTGAGGGTGTACTGTCTCTGAACTGATTTCCTGAAACCATAAACTTGAGTTTTTTTTAATTTATAGTTAATTAAACATTTCCAAAATAGTTGCTCTCATTTTGTAGCCCTAAGCTCAGACCTAGGCCATGACACTAGTATAAATACCAAATATTCTTACAGAGGTCACCTAAAGAATTAATATCTATCTACCTCAGTGCTAGCACTACCTTAGAAAGAGTGATGCCACCATCTTGGGCAGACAAGCCTTGTCATAAAAGGATAGGAAATTATTAGTTCTTTACTTTATTACAGTTGTATTTTTATTACTAGGAAAAAGTAGAAGCATGTTTGAGATGGCATCTCTCTAGGGCAGTGATGGCGAACCTATGGCACAGGTGCCAAAGATGGCACTCGGAGCCCTTTCTGTGGGCACCCGACATCACCCCTTCATAGCCACCTGTATACAGGTTAAATTACTGTATTGGCACTTTGCAAAAATATTAGTGGGTTTCGAATTGCAGTTTGGGCACTCGGTCTCTAAAAAGTTCACCATCACTGCTCTGGGGTCATGTTGACTGGCTTAGGGTGCAATGCATCTTGATTTTAATAGTTAGGAAAGCACAGTTTACCATTCTGTCTCAGACAGCAAAATGTCTTGAGTTGGCCCTGGTCTACTTTGCTTGTATTCATAATTTGGAGCACCTGCATACTAGTTAAATGACATTGTAAAAATGAAAGCAGTTGAAGCTAGCGATTTGGGAGTTTTAAAATTCAGGAGCCATGATTATGACAGCTTGTGTGCTCCGACTACTTAGCTTTCAGCATCTCCCCATTCATCACAAAGCAGCATCTCTCTACATTCCTGGCTGGACCACAAGTTTGCTACTTACATTTTTCATGTCAGTTCTATGTCTTTAACATTTGGCATCCTAATTTGGCAGATACAGTTTTTCTGGGATGGAGAGGCATGGGAAACTGCACCTATTGAATTTCTTCCCATTATATAATTATATCATGGGGCATGCACAGAGGAACAACTGGTTCCACCTGAGGATCTCTCCCTCATCACAACTGATGAGATACAGGATCAGGTACATGTAGATGAACAGGCTGCAGGAGAGAAGTTCCTTGTACTAGGGGATTCTATAATTAGAAATACAGAGGGATGGATTTGCGATGAGCATGATAACCATATGGTCACTTGCCTGGCAGGTGTAAAGGTTGCAGACATCACGAGAAATATAGATAGCTTGTTAGAGGGAACTGGGAAGGAGCCAGTGGTCATGGTACACATTGGTACCAATGATGTCGGGAAGGCCAAGCGGTCAGTCTTGGAAGCCAAATTCAGGTTGTTAGGAAGAAGATTGAAGTCCCAGACTTCCAAGGTAGCATTTTCAGAAGTGCTACCTGTTTCTCATGCAGGACCCACCAGGCAGGCAGAGCTCAGAAGCCTCAATGCATGGATGAGGCAATGGTGCCGAGAGGAGGGCTTTAGATTTGTCAGGAACTGGAGAACATTTTGGGACAAGCCAAACCTGTTCAGAAGGGATGGGTTGCACTTGCTGGGACCAGATCGCTGGCACTCAACCTCAAAAAGGCTGCAGAGCAGCTTTTAAACTGATAACTTGGGGAAAGCCGACAGGAGCTGAGTGGCATCCGGTTCGGAACACCTCATCCCCGGGGAATGAGGTTGGAGAGGGTAGAGAATCACATAGAGATGACATAGCAGGTATTAGCACCGGGAGAATAATAGAATCTGATAGTTTGTCTACTGAAAATAAAAGCTGTGGGGGGGGGGGAGAAGAAAGCAGCAGCTGTTGTTGCAGGACCCACTGTACAGGTGCTTCTATGCCAATGCTCAAAGCCTCTGAGCCAAGATGGGAGAACTTGAACATTTGGCAGCTAGAGATAGCATTGATATAATAGCCATAATAGAAACCTGGTGGAATGTGGAGAACCAGTGGGATACAGCCATCCCAGGCTATAAACTCTATAGAAGGGATAGAGAGGGGCGGGTTGGACGGGGAGTGGCTATCTATGTCAAAGAAGGGGTAAAATCCAGCAGAATGGAGATTGACAGAGGGTCTGACACCACCATAGAATCACTGTGGGTTAAACTACCAGGTCCAAGCAGTGATGTGATAGTTGGGGTATTCTATTGTCCACCAGATCAAAAACTTGAGGGGGACCTTGAAATGAGAACAGAAATAATGGAGGTGTCCAAGAGGAATAGGATAGTAATCATGGGGGACTTCAATTATTCCCACATTGACTGGGCCAATGCGAGCTCTGGGCAAGAAAGAGAAACCGGGTTTCTCAACTTGCTGAATGACTGTGCCTTAGAGCAACTTGTCATGGAGCCCACCCGAGAATAGGCAACTCTGGATCTAATACAGTGTGATACTCAGGACCTGGTCAGGGATGTGAATGTCACTGAGCCTCTGGGGAACAGTGACTATGCTGCAATCTCCTTTACCATGCATGTCGGGAGAAGAGTGTCAAGCAAATCAGATATAAAAACCCTTGATTTTTGAAGGGCAAACTTCCCTCCGATGAGGAAACTAGTTAGAAAGAAATTGAAGGGGGAGGTTAGAAGAATCCAATGTCTTCAGAGTGCATGGAGTCTGTTTAAAAAAAAAAACAGTAATAGAGGCCCAGCACAAGTGCATACCACAAAGAAAGAAGAGCTCATTTAAGTCCAAGAGGGCACCGGCATGGTTAACGGGTGGAGGCTCTAAAGCACAAGAGGTCTTTCTGTAAATGGAAATCCTCGCCAAATGAGGAAAATAAAAAGGAACACAACCTCTGACAAAAGAAATGTAAGAAGATGATAAGAGAGGCAAAGAAAGATTTTGAGGAATGCATGGCTAGTAATATAAAGGGTAATAATAAAAGCTTCTTTAAATATGTTAGAAGTAGAAAACCTGCCAGAGAACCAGTTGGCCCTCTGGATGGCGAGGGAGGAAAAGGGGAGGTTAAGGAGGACTTGGAAATTGCAGAGAAATTAAATGAGTTCTTTGCATCTGTCTTCACAACAGAAGACCTTGAGCAGATTCCGCTGCCTGAACGGCCCCTCTTGACTAAAGAATTAAATCAAATACAGGTTAAAAGAGAGGGTGTTTTAGGACTAATTGATAAATTGAAGATTAACAAGTCACCGGGCCCAGATCGCATCCACCCAAGGGTTATTAGGGAACTGAGAAATGAAATTGCAGATCTCTTAATGGTAATATGCAACTTGTCTCTTAAAACGGCCACAGTGCCGGAGGACTGGAATATAGTGGATGTCACACCAATTTTTTAAAAAAAGGAAGGAGGGGGGACCTGGGATACTACAGGCCAGTTAGCCTTACATCTGTAAAGCCTCATCCAAGATAAAATCTTAAAACACATAGAAGAACAAACCTTGCTGAGAGAAAATCAGCATGGTTTCTGTAAGGGTAAGTCTTGTCTGACAAATCTTTTAGAATTTTTTGAAAAGGTCAACAGGCATGTGGATTTGGGTGAACCGGTGGATATAGTCTATCTGGATTTTCAGAAGGATTTTGATACAGTCCCTGACCAAAGGCTGCTGAGAAAATTGCACAGTCAGGGGATAAGAGGGCAGGACCTCGTATGGATTGAGAACTGGTTGAGATCCAGGAAACAAAGAGTAGGTGTCAATGGGAAATTTTCACAATGGAGAGAAGTGAAAAGTGATGTGCCCCAGGGCTCTGTCCTGGGACCGGTGCTTTTCAATCTGTTCATAAATGACCTGGAGACAGGGATAAACAGTGAGGTGGCCAAGTTTGCAGATGACACAAAACTTTTCTGTGTAGTAAAAACCAGAGAATATTGTGAAGAGCTCCAGAAGGAGCTCTCCAAACTGGGGGAATGGGCTGCGAAATGGCAAATGCGTTTTAATGTCGCCAAATGTAAAGTAATGCATATCAGAATCAGAATCAGAATCAGAATCAGAATACTTTCATTGGCCAAGTGTGGTTAGACACACCCAGAATTTGTTTGGGCAAAAAAAATCAAAACTTTATCTATCAACCATTGGCTCTGAGTTATCTGTGACGGATCAGGAAAGAGAGTTTGGTGTGTTGGTGGACAGCTCCATGAAGGTGTCTACCCAATGTGTGGCAGTGGTGAAGAAGGCCAATTCCATGCTAGGGATTATCAAAAAGGGGATTGAAAATAAAACAGCCAACATTATAATGCCATTATGCAAAAAATAGTAAGGCCGCACCTGGAGTATTGTGTACAATTCTGGTCACCACATCTCAAGAAAGACATAGTGGAAATGGAAAAGGTGCAGAAGAGAGCGACTAAAATGATTACTGGGCTGGGGCACCTCCCTTATGAGGAAAGGCTAAAACATTTGGGGCTCTCTAGTCTGGAAAAAAGGCACCTGAGGGGGGATATGATTGAGACGTACAAAATAATGCAGGACATGAGTAAAGTAAATACCAGAACTAGGGGACATACACACAAATTGAGGGCTGGGAGAGTAAGAACAGACAAAAGAAAATATTTTTTTCACCCAGTGCGTTGTTAATCTGTGGAACTCCCTGCCACAGGATGTGGTGATGGCATCTGGCCTGGATGCCTTCAAAAGGGGATTGGACAGGAAAAGTCCATCACAGGTTACAAACCATGATGAAGATGTGTAATCGCCAGGCTTAAAACCAGGGTACTTCAAGGGCCAGATGCAGGGGAGTGGTATCAGGAGACAGATATCTAGTCTCATGCACTCCCAAACGCATCTGGTGGGGCCACTGTGAAATACAGGAAGCTGGACTAGATGGGCCTTTGGCCTGATCCAGCATGGCTCTTCTTATGTTCTTATTAAAAGCAATGAAGTGGGAACAAGAATAAAAGGTCAGCATTCAACCTAACACATGAATTCTACCTACATACAGTGGAAAGTGTGCTAAAAATCACATCCCGGAATTATAGCCTATATTGTTATGTTCCATCAAGTTGGAACAGATTTATATAATCACCATAACAGGGCTTTTAAGGTAAGCAAGCTCTTTAAAGAGTGGTTTTATGAGTTTCTTACCTGTGGTGAGCTGTCATTGCCTCCTAAATCCTAGTCTATCACTCTGCCCGCTACACCACAGTGGGTGTTCTGGAAAGTGTGTACTTCACTATCGATAAAAATACACCCTGAATTTCATGAGCAGAAGTGTGTTACACTGTAGGGCAAAGCCACCAATGTCTAATGCCTACTAAGACCTAGAATACCAATTTCTTTAAAGCAACAATCTCCATTACAAGCCAACCTAAAGGCAGATCTACAAAGTAAATCAGAGAACCCTGTACTTTGTTTGCAGCTGACAAAAGTTTTCTAGGTTCATAATAGTGGACTATATCCCAGTGAAGGGTTAATACCAGATGAGATGTTTAAACTGAAAGCTACTTTATTATTTTTTCTTGCACTCTATATAGATGACTTTTTTCTGAAGTGGAATGGGATAGAGGAAATACAGTAGTCAATCATGAGTCTATATCAAAGCCTTTCAAGTATTTGAAGATGGTTTGCCTCTCAGTACTCTCGTCTCCAGATTAAATTAACCAAGACCCTTCAAATGTAGCTCACAGGACTTGTTTTCCACACATTTTACCACCCTGGTTGCCTTATTTCTGGACCCCCCCCCTTTCCTTCTCAAATGCCTTGCTCACACAATCATAGACAAGCATTTCAAGATTAATGAGTATTTTAAGTACTAGCATTTTCTTTGTTTCAATCATTCTAGCAGCTCCAAGCCCCTTGTATTTTGTTCACAAGTTTTATTTATCTACTGTACATTAGAGATGGGAACAAATTGAATAAGAATCACATTTTTTCATGAATATGGCCAATTCATCAACATGTGTCAGTTTGCATTGATCATAAACAGAGTCTCCTGATAAATACAAATTGATAATTTTTAGCAATGTTTGTTTTGTCAATTTGTTGGGCCATCAAATGGTCCCCAAGCCACCTTGAGACACCAAAATTGGAAGGAAGCTCCTCTACAATTCCTCCACATTTGGCAAATGTTGGGTTTGCCCAGCCTAGCTGCTGATGGGTACTTTCCTAGAACCCCACTTTTTGGGTGTAGAACTCAATCTTCTGAAATCCAAGCTTCAGCAGACTTGGAGGGATTGTAGAGGAGAGTTGAAAGAAGCCTCTCTGAGTTGAAAGAAGCCTCTCTGCAATTTTGATATCTCTAGGTGACTGGGAGCAGTTTCCTGTTGGGACACTATTGGGGAAGACAGAACTCAGACATCTGGAACCCAAACTTAAGCAAATCTGTGGGTCTTGTTGAGGACAATTGGGGGAAAGCTTCCTTGCAATTTTGGTGTCTCTAGGTGCCTTGGGAGACATTGCATTGGGCTTTTAAAAATTTTAAATGATTTTTTTTGTAAATTTATGATTCATGATTCATAAAGCTTGACAAATCATGAATCAAAATGAATCACCATTTTTTCTGATTCATCCCCATCTTTAATCTACATTGTTTCTAAGTACTATAATTCATAAATAGCTAATCCAAAATATATTGAAGACAAATATACAATTGTAAAGAAAACTATCGGCATTAAATACTTAAAACCCATTCTTGCAACTCATGAAAATTGTGTTTAAATTTAAAAATATAGGAGCAAAATACAAAAAAAAAAAAAAACGGCATAAAGAAAGTTACATTCTTATCACACAGGAACTTCTAGCCAAAGAATATATAGGCAGAGAATACATTTCAAGAATACATTATTTAAAAATAAAAAGCATAAACTTTAAAAGTTGGAAAAGCCTTCTTACAAATACATAGAAAAACATCACAATTATTAATAAAATTGTGAAAGCCAAGAACATTATTTAGCTCTAGGCACATTAAGATACTCATGAAAATATTTCTAAATAATGGACACCCAGCATGTTCAGTCTAAGGATCAAACCTCATTGTTGATTTTCTGGATCCAGTTCCTTATCTCTTTGGATAAGGTGGCTCATAAAACTTTTACATCTTCTGGTACTTTTTATGATTGTTCTTGCAGTATGAGAAATTACTGGGTGTTTAAAAGTGTAATCTGTGTCCAGAAAACTACCTGATACATCTACCACCTTCACCCAGAAAATATAACAAGCAACAATGTTAATGTTAATGTTAACATATTTGCACATTGTCTGAAAGGGGAGACTATGTATTTATTTATTTTATTTTATTTTTACCCTGCCTTCTCCTTGGAAAAGGCCCAAGGCAGCTTACAGTAATGAGGGATAATATACAGTCCAGTACAATTAAGACATGTTCAAGTCATCTCGCTGTCAGATGGTCGGTATAGAAATCCAAGAAATAAAATAAAATAAAATAAATAAATAAATAATGTATTGAGAGCAGGGAATTGAGGAACATCTTACAGCATTATAAGACAATATTCCATTAAAACTACAAGAGAACATGAGCAGTTAAAAAAATAATAAAAGTGAAAATGTTATAAGTGATGGAAGCTAACATTGAAAACATAGTGTCAATGCAATCACACAAGGTTATAAGTGGTTGTAAAGTCTATGTGATCATACAGATTCATATAAAAGACACATGATAGGCAGTCCATCATTCAGGGAAAGCTTGCCTGAAGAGAAAGGTCTTTGCCTGTTTCCGGCAAGACATAAGAGATGGGGCAGTCCTGGGATCTAATGGGAGGGAGTTTGAGAGTCTGGGAGCAGCAGCCAAAAAGGCCCTTTCATGGGTTCCCACAAGACATACCTGTGAGGGCGGTGGGATGGAGAGAAAGGTCTCTCCTGATTACCTTAACACCTGAGTTGGTTCATACTGTGAGATTCAATCTTTGGGATAGCTAAGATCCAGGTCGTACAGTGCTTTTATTTTATTCGTTATTCATTTCGTTACCTAACAAAACAAATAACACACTGACCCATCAAATTTCCGCTTCATTCCTTTTGTTTTCCGTTTTCCCATAGGAATGAAAGCGGCGGAGATCCCTCGACAGAGGGGACCGCGGGTTCGGCCACGCAAGCAGAGCAGAGCCCACGGCCCTCTGTCAAGGGAACTCCACCGCTTGAAGATGACAGCCGTCTCGACTGTCATCTCCCTGCAGCAGAGTTCTTTTGAGAGGGGACCGTGGGCTCAGCTCTGCTTGTGCGGCCAAGCCCGCGGTCCCCTCTGAAGGTTTGGCAGCAGCGGCGGCGGCCAAACCTTTCTCTTGTGCCACAGAGAAACCTGGAAGACAGAGCTGAGTGAGGTTGACACCCCCAGGCTCATCCAACCGAGTCTCTGTGATGCAAGTGAGATCATCATGTTCTTGCAGGATCAGGTCCTGGATGATTGTTGATTTCCCATTCACTGATCTTGCGGCGCTAAGTGTGGCTTGTGGTTCCAGCTGCTAGAGATGTAAGTTTTCATCCTATTCTACACCCGAAAAGAATGAATAAAGATGTCTTCTATCAAACTGAACTCCATACCTCTGTCTCCTAAATTATTAAGCTGTTTCCCTGATCTTCCGTAAGACTGACATATTTTAGTTCCCTAGATGTAGGTGGCCACATTTCAGCAGTATGCAGGTTCTGAGTCATGAAAGGACAAAGCTGTACACAGGCATTAACTTCCTAGTGAGAAGTTTCTTTATAGAACGGAAAGAGAATGTAATGTTTTCTTATCAGGAAAAAACAGAATAAAAACTAAAAAATAAAGAAGATAAAATGTTGTGGCACCTTAAAGACTAATTGCTATATTTTCTTGTTTTCTTCTGTTCTTTTCAAGCCTAATACATTCTATACCTTTCCATGTCTTGAGATACAGATATCAGAAACAGTTGTTCCACAAACTGTGTGAGGTAGCACAATCAAGAACAGCAAAATATGCAACATATAAACCAAATAGAGAAAGAAGACCAAACACCCATTCCAAAGAAGGGAACATTGTCACACCAAACAACCACAGCATATCAAGGTGCATATAGAGCAATGTAGCCAAATCTATGGCACGGGTGTGAAAGGTGGCACACGGAGCCCTTTCTATGGGCATGTGACATCACCTTTTCACAGCCATGGCACTTCCCCCTCCACTTGGAGCACACCACTGTGCTCCATGCAAAGAGACGGGTGAAGGGGAGGCAGTGGCTTGTGGGCTTATTCATAGCCCCAGTTTACTCTCCAGCCACACCGCTTTTGGGATGCCCAGAGCAGTGTAGCTGGAGAGTAAACTGTGGCTAAAAACAAGCCCACAAGCAGCCACCTCTGGTTTCCTAATCGTGTAGCACCACATCCGTGCAGAGTAGAGATGGGCACGAAACAAACAATTTTTCATTTCCATTTTTGTTTTTTCATTTCGTTACGTAACGAAATGACAAACGAATTTTGTCTCTAAAATGAAACGAAATGAACAGAAACACTGGAAATTTTGTCATGCATTTCATTTCCGTTACTGCAATATGAGTGAATTGCTTAAAATCCTAAAAAAAATCACAAAAAATTGAAATAAATGGTAACAAAATGGTAACAAAATGAACGAAAATGAAAATGATTTTTTTGCAAAAATTCACGAAAAACGGAAATGAACCGAAACGGACCCTCCAAACGACAAACGAAATGCCATTTTTTTATTCGTGCCCATCTCTAGTGCAGAGAGGTGGATGGGGTGCTACTTTTCAGAAAAGCAATAATTGAATTTCCTGCAGCCACATCTGTGGCTGCGGGAAATTCAAAAGCCTGCTCTTAGATCCTCAGTTTCCTGAAGGTTAGTACCCAGAGCATTTGGCAACACTGTATTGAGGTTAAATTGCCATATTGGCACTTTACTCAAAATAAGTGAGTTTTGAATCACAGTTTTGGTCTCTAAAAGGTTCGCCATCACTGATATAGAGAGTGTAAACAAATGAGCACCAAAACCACAATGAAAATCACAGGAGCCCATTCAAGGAGGTCAACAATAGCAGCGGTAACATTGGTTTCAAGCACCCATTTTGGAACAGGGACAATTGGTAGACTGAGTGTGCAAACCAATTGAATAAGGGGAAACCTGGGGGGGGGGACATTTTGGAGTGATGTAAATGCTTGTCAACAGTGACACCCACAAAACTGTTAAGTCCTAAATCTAAGATCGCCATATCTGAATCTAGGCTCAGCTTCATGCACTCGAAAATGAGAGCAAATTTGGTGACACCTCTCATGTTTACAACTGCTGTAAGAATGAAAGACAAAATGCTTTACTCAAAAACATTTTAAAAGGTACCTGCAGCGATACATGTATCAGTAAGTACTAACAGAGGACTTTTGGGTAAATTCATGAAGACTGGATTGAAGCCATTGGATGATGTTATCAGAAAAGGGCACTTTTAGCGCTCTCTCCCCTACTCCTCTTATACACACACACACACACACACACACTTCTCTGCTCCTAGTCCAGGCAAAAGGCACTTGCAAAACACAAAATATTGAGAACACCGAAAGCATCTTTTTCTCTCATCTACCTAGTTGTAGTTTAACTTCCAGAATGGACGGCTGACACTGTAGCCTGTTCAATAGCGGTGTTGTTTTGAATGGCTGCACATAGTCATTCTACCATTTGGAACCTCTAAGATGCCAAATGGGGATGCCAGTCCCACGTATGACATCACTTATTGACAAAATGTACTGAAAAGTAGCAGCAGCGTTGACCTTTTACAAAACAACTGGACAAAAGAGTGACTGCATGTTTTTTGCTCATTTTCTTGCACGTCCTGCCCTCGTATTCCTGAGGAGTCTTGTGTTGGCCACTCAGTGGTTCAATGTGATCTTGCAGAGTGCATTAAGCTTTTAATTAATTATTCCATTTCAAAAACAAATTATTCCAAATGACACATCCTTGGGATCTCCCTAGTACAGGTGCCAAGTTTCAGGTGTCTATGTTTCAGTACTAGAGCTGAAGGCCAACTTACTGACACATGTATTATTATTACATTATTATTATATATTATGCATTATTTACTCGCCACCCTTCTCCCAAGAGGGGGCTGCTTTATGTAAATAAAATAGCTCTGTTGTTTGGCTTTCAATCAATAAATGAATCATGCTCCCATATGTTATAAAATTAATCAGTTTATGAGTGAACTTGGCTGCATTCAGCATTCTGCTCCCAGAAGGGCTATATCATGGGGCAGCATGATGTGCCGATGGCTAGCTCATATTAATAATTTGTGCACACAAGCGATTTTCAGCAGGACCTTGATTGTTGAATTATTTAACAATGTTTTGTTCTGCTTTATTTTGAACTCCCGTTGCCTCTTGGGATGTTGTGTTGTTTTGGTGCCACTGACATCACATGGTCCAGGATGCCAGGGAATTATTTTAAACAATATGAAAAGCAGATACATGTAGAGGCATATAGTTGACTTCAGAGAAGTGGCTTAAATTGGTCGGAAATGGACAAAGTTGTACATAGACTGTAGTTCTAATTAGCCTTTTAGAATAGGATTTTTATCCTATACTTTTATCCCAATGTATTCATTTTTAAACAGTAAATAATTTTATCCCTTCTGTATAGGTTTTCACCATATTGTTCCTAACTTCTTTTTACTTCTTCCTAACCAGAGTAGGTCTTTCCCTGTTGGTCATTCAGTTTCTCTAATCTAGGTTTGGATTCTCCTTCTGATTTTGTGGATCTTTTGGAAAATTTCCCAGATCTTCTGGAAGAGCAAAACAGCTGAAACGTATGCGTATCTGACTTCTCTACCAACCATGGGTAAATTTAAATAGTAAACGTCCACCAGAGTGGAAAGGAGGGGAAGCTGATTTCTATACTGAAGTTTAAAGCTAAATTTCAAGGTAAACCGAATGCAGACTCTAGCCACTGGTTCCTTCAGTATAATCTGTTTAAGCTTTGTTGCTATGGAGTGATGAGAGAGATGAGACACATTCCGCATAAACAGATATACTGTAATGATGTGACTTACGAGGTTTCTGCTAATGATCCATCCTCAACTATAGGGAACTCAGTTGGAATGTGGGTGGATAGGCGTGCCAAGATTGTCAGACTAAAGGATAGGGACCATTAAAATGTTGTTTAGCTTTGAGTTAAGCAAAGAGTTTTAAGAAGCTTCATTTCAGCCAGCATATTATAATGAATTTTACATATTTCCTAGTTTCCCCCCTCCCCCCTGAAAAGGTGCCTGCCAGATAGCTAGTTCATAAATAAGAAAAAATGGCTCCGTTTCCGAATTCTGAGGCAAAGGAAATGGTGGGGTGAGACTAAGATATATAGCACTGCAAAGCATTAGGGGTACTGTTGCTTTCTGAGAGACACCCTATACCAGTGATGCCGAACCGTTTAGAGACCAAGTGCCCAAACTACTATTCAAAACCCACTTATTTTTTGTGAAGTGCCAATACAGCCATTTAACCTGAATACAGTGGTACCCCGGGTTACAAATGGTTCGGGTGCTACCCTTCAGGAAAGCGAGGATTGAAGAGCAGGCTTTTGAATTTCCTGCAGCCACAGCACCCTATGGGATTTCTGGAGCAGCGTGGCCGGAGAGTAAACGGGGGCTACAAAGGAGCCCACAAGCTTCTGCCTCCCTTTCAACTGGCTCTCTGCACGGAGCACAGGGGCATGCTGCGAGTGGAGGGGGAAGTGCCGTGGTTGTGAGGGGGCGATGTCACATGCCCACATAAAGGGCTTTGTGTGCCACCTTTGGTACCCGTGCCATAAATTCTCCAATGCTGCCCCCATACACAGCATAATGGGCAGAAAAACTATAATACTGTACTTGTAATGCTTTGCACTGCCACAGCGTTTCACTTGGTCCAACCACTTCTGCTTCCTCAGTGGTTCAAAACTAATTTATGCGCCAGATGAAAATTTGTTTGTTGGTTTCATTTCATTTCTATACTGTGCTAATAATTGCACAGCATTATTCTAGTTGGTTTACATATAATGGAAGTCACAGTACAGCAAAAACAGGTTCCTGGAGGTATGTTTTATTGACTACACTGAGACTCCTTTTTAGTAGATATGCTTAGGACTTCCCTGCCTGGCTGCATTCCTATTTACCTGAGAGTGAGCCTGAATAAATTCATTGGGACTGACTTCATAGCAGATGAATACAAGATTACAAATATGCACACACATGTGAGAAAGAAATTTCCCACTGAAGCCTAGAGCAAACAAATTTGCCAGGATGTATGTGGTGTTAATAAGCACGACAAATAGAACAGCCACTACATCTTGACATATGGTTCCCTTTCATGCTACTAATGAGTGTGGTGAGACATCAGCACTATCCAACCAAGAGAGTAAGAAGGCTTTGAAGCAAGGACTGCACATCTACATGACAAAGTTGCTGCATTCAGTGATCCATGTACAAAACAAGATTTCACCGAATGAGGTCTTTTATGCTTGACGTGCACGGCACATAGCATGATGGGATTCTCAAACAGGCACACCTAGAGCTGATGGCAACAGATTGTCAGTTAGCAATTATGGTATTTGATACAAGAATCCCACAACGGGTGACACAAGCCCTGCAGTCACCAAAAAAAAAAAAAAAAAAAAAAAAGCAAAAAAAAAAAAGCTTGTGTTTGATGTTTAAGTGGCACTAGCTGTACAGGTTCACCACTCCAGCAGGAATGAAATCTTGCTAATGTGTACTTGACACTAATAACACAGCATTATAGCAGCCTGCACCCAAGAAGCTAGTTAGGTGTCATTGTAATCTGTGTGGGTACTCCGATCTGTGGCTGAACAAAGGATGGGATCAAATAGCCAAGTATGTTGCACTGATCATGGAGGGAATAAGACACTCTAGCAATGATGGGTAATCTTGTCTACTCTTCACCCTGAAGATATTGATTCTACTTTTAAATTCAATTTTTATACAGTGGTACTTCTTAAAACAAATTTAATTCGTTCTACGGGTCAATTTGTTTTAAGAAAATTTTGTCTTACGAAACGCAGTTTCCTATAGGAATGCATTGAAAATTGATTAATCCATTTCAAAGGCTATAGGTTGCTTCGTTTTATGAAGATTTTGTCTTACTAAATGTGGTTTCCCATAGAAATGCATTGGGAATGGATTAATCCATTATGGAGGCTAGAATAAAGTCAAAAATAACTGAGTTTTTTCCAGCCAATGCTGAGGAATGGGTACAGGCAGAATGGCTTTTTGTCCTGCGAAGCATCCCATAGGGAATTTTTTTGTCATACAAAGTGTTCCTGTTCCTGGAGTTTTTTTTCTTCCTATGAGTTTTTTGTCTTACGAGGCATTTGTCTTAAGAGGTACCACTGTATATTACAAGCATTTTTACTAAGAATGCACAGTCTCTCCTGACTCAGTCCATGTCCAAATAAAAGGAACACAAATTGGGAATGACATATCCCGTACTATTTGAGAGACATTCTGACCCAATTCTTGGTGGATCAGTGGTGCTGCTTGTGCTTTTCTGAACCTCCATGAAAATTGGTGACTTCCAGGATTGCAGGCATCCTGGGAAGTCCTAAGTGACACTATTCAAGCTGGAAGAGACCATATGTATCAATGAATCTGGCTCCGGTCAGCTGAAGAGCTGAACTCCTAAGCCCTGGTTACATCTCAGAGCCCAACTTGTGGAAAAGCAAGGTTACGAAAATGTTAAACTAGATGCAGAACTGGGCACAAGTAGGATGAAAGTTCCTTGGCTTTTTCATGCTATAAAGCCATGTGAGCATCTGTATTTGGAAAGAGCTGAGATGTACTTTATCACAGCGTGTTCTCTTTCCTCAAGAATGGGTCATGGTAGCCTGACTCTTTCAAATTTTAGCCCCGTCTTCAGCTTCTGGCATGAGCTAATTGATTTTCTCTCGCAGTCTGATTTCCCTTGAAGTGAAAAATCTTGGATGTCTTTCTTTCTAATCCCTTGTTTTTTAAATATAATAATCGCATTAGGCCTGCTGTTGACTGCATGAGAGCCTAGGAAGAGGAGGGGAGGACACAATGGCTCGTAACTTGTGTTGCAAAACTTTACATTTCACTGCCTGCACATACTCCACTCTCGAATGGTCTGAGTCATGGTCATGGATCTTCCCGTTAAGACACTCCTGAGGATAGTGCACACCCTGAGGAAAATCCAAAATTTCCCCCCATAAACCTCAATTCCTATCTGTAGGATTAACTGACAGGTAAAAAAGTGACCTATAAATAGTTAATGTAGCAGCTAGTATGCTAGACTTTGCCTGGAAATGCTCAGATTCAAGCCCAACATGACTCAGTCATTAGTTCTTGGGCCATTCACTTGGGACTAGTTCTGTAGCTCCATCATGGACTACATGCTTTACACTCAGAGGCTTCCATGATCGTTCCTTGAGATTTCCAGATAGAATTGTTCAAGTTCTGGTTTGAAACCCGAGAGACACTGGTATTCAGTAGTGACATTACTGAGCTTGATAGGATTGATATTCTTTAATCAATAATTAATCAGCTTATGGGCTGTGTCTTTGCACATTTTGGAGCTGCAGAGCGCACAGAGCTAGCAACACAAGGAGTTACGTAACTTTCGTAACATCTGTGGAGCTCTAACCACAGAGGCCTAACCGCAAGCAGCTTCCTGTAAACCTGAAAGAAGAGTTTGTACATGGTCTTGTTAGTAACTAGGACTCTGAATGAAGGGTCAAGCTGGGATAGGAAAGCACCAGAGATGAACGGGGTTTGACTGGTTTTAGCTGGTCTGAACAAGAAGCGGAACCATCAGAAGAAGATTCTGCATCCTGGGTGCAGTGGTGAAGAAGGTATATAAACAAGTGTTCAGCTCCATTTGGGGATCCTGACTCTTGAGATCACCATTGATGGTCCCCAGACCCAGGTCCCTAGACATGTCTAAGTTTTTAATTGTCTGTTTAGTCAAGTGTTTTACTATATTTGCATTTTCTTTGCTTTTTATTTGTTTTTTGCAAAAAAAAGTTTACTTGCCCCAGACAGCAAGGTGTAGCAAAGTTATTTTTAAACAAATTTAAATTTATTAAGCTAAATAGACCAATAGTCTATTGGCTCACTATAAAGCACAGGGGTATTATCAATACAGTATGTGTATACGTGTGTGTATGTGTGTAATAAGCAAAGCTTGGAAATAAGTCTTTATGAATAATTCTTTTTGAATAATTAGCTTTCATATCTTCATTCCTTATATATCAATAACCAAGTTATAGCTAAGTTACATTATGGTTGCAACTTAACTGCATTTCTTTTTGGTGGAATGATCACATTATGAAATTATGGTGTGGCCTTTCCAAATGATTACTTGATTATTCAAGTGCCGCTTTATGTTTCTTTGAGTAGTCACATAACTGTGAACTAGATGGGAGCAGAGTTATGAGCTGCTCCTTAGGCTAGCAGCTTGCAGCATTCAGAGTTTTAAATCATATGAGATTAATTCTTCAGTTACTTTCATTTTACTTTTTGCATAAAATGAACAAAAGATTAAAAAGAAAGATTCTTGCAACACCTTTAAAATGACAAATGTATTTTAGCATGTCTCATTAGGAAAAAGCCAATATATAGTTGAAAGCATCTGGTTTAAAATTATACTTAGGGAGAATGTTTTTAATTGTTTTAATGGGAAAAAAAGATTTGCCAGAAGCAGTCAACAGAACGTGGGGATCAATCAAAGGGAGGTTGAACCTTTGGATGACAAAGGACTTTAAGGGTAAGGTTGTCATAATGGCTTTAGATCACCTCTAAGTAAAAAGCTCCAAAACTGAGTTGCTGCAGAACATGACAGGCAGTGAAGATATGAAAATAATATGTCACTGCCTCAGTACACCACAGGCTAAACATAAATTGGTAGTAGGATGAATGTAATATAGGGTTGCATCAACAGAAATAGAATGTTCAGATCAAGAGAGATAATATCTCCACCGTTTTCTGGCTTGGTTAGAGCTCCCTTGGAATACTGTATCTTGTGCTGGGCACCACAATTTAAAAGGGGTATTGATAAACTGGAATATGTCCAGAGGAGGGTGAGGAAAAGATGGTTGAAACCACAGGTATGTTTATTCTAGAAGACCAAGAAATGACATAATAGTTATTGTGGTCTAGCGCCGAGCCTTGTGTTTGCTGCAGCCCATTGAAGACACAGAGACAACTGAGTTGGTGGGCAAATTGTGGAGGCCACAGCTTTATTGGCTGGGTGACAACCTGCAGTACTCTGGCAAGGCATTGGATCGGATCCAATAATATCGGGGAACCCGCCTGTCCCCCGATACTCCTGGTGGCACCCCCCACAGGCGGGCGGAACCCTTAATCCTCAGCTCCTGGGATCCCCCGTGGGTGCAGGCTCCTTCGGGTTTCCTTTGCCGAGCTGAGCAGAGGGGCCGTCTGTTATCCCTCCCGAGCCGGGACACTCGCAGCTCCCTCTTGGGTCCACCGTTGCGACCTGTTGCTTCTGAGCCAGGCAGGCTCCGTCCGACGGCCACTTGAGTCAGCCCTTCCAATATATAATAATAAAACACAGACCCGACTTACCGGGTCTGTCGTTGTGGATCACACCGGCCGACCTGCGTGGGCTTGAAGATGGCGCCGGCCCGGCGCGCCCAAACGCCGCGCCGGGCGTTGGAGCCAATCCCGGGTGCCCGGCGGGCTTTGCGCTCGCGGGCATCCGGGCTACTGGCCGGCCCGCGCAGGCGCAAAGCCCGCCATTCGGCGCCGGCTTCCACACTTTGAAAACAGAATGTTGGAATGGGTAGATCATTCCCCTGATACTATGGCTCTTCTTAGGTAATGGGGAATCTGATTTTAACCCCAAAATGCAATTATATAATATGAAAGAGTTCTAATGATTTTTTTTCTGACATAAACTTTTCTGGATCTTAAGAATACTCATCATAACTGTTTTTCTTAACAGGTGTAACACGACAGAATATCTTGAACTCAAATAAATTAGTCTCTCATGCCCTAGAAAGGAATTGATGAACAGATGGGGCTGATTTAATCATTATATATCAGTCCCAAGTCTGTCTGTGATCTCTGGACATCTCTTTGAGAAGCCAACTCCCAATGCTACAAATAAGTTTAAAAATATATTGTGCAAAGGAGATTGCATGGACAGGATTACTTAGCTGGAAATCAAAAACACAATGAGAACTATGTGAAATCTCTTTTCAAGAGAGTATCAAATGCTAAGTTCATAGTCAGAGAGAAAACGAAATTTATGGCCTGGGATCAGTATTTTCAAGCACATAACATTGCAATTAGAAAAGTTTTTTTTTCTGGGGGCAGCACTTTGAAGTTGAATAACTTGCCCCCTGAACCCCAAATATCTCCAGTTTTGGAGGGCTTAAAGGGGAGAGTCCAAGAAAGGGAGCCACCAAATTTGGTGCCTCTAGGATCCAGGGGAGCCATTTTATAGAGTAACGAATTGGTTCATTTTTTTTAAAAAAAAAAGCCAGTTCATTTCATTACTAGCGAAATGCTGCCTCCCCGGCTTGTTTTGTTTAGTTACCTAACAAACCAACAAACTAGCGTTTCATTTTTCATTTAGTGCCCATCCCTACTAGTAACCTTGGCCTGTTTTAACTGGCTCCTTCACTCGGATGCTGAACACTTTCATAAGACATCAGTGGTTTGGGACATTTGTATTGGTACTGCCAGGAAACTAATATGTGACCAAGGAGTTATTGATATCCAACTGCTTCCAGTGATCTAGTGCTAGGATGGAAAACAAATGAAGGGGTAAAACTGGTACCTGCAACAAAATGGAGTTAGCATGAAAATTTACTGTGCCACAGATATTTGTGCCAGTTGTGTTGTCCTGGCTTAAAAACTCAATAGGATTATGGAAAAGAACTTTTTCTTTCTCTGTGTATAGTAAAGAACATTCCTGATAAACTTGCTAGCATATTATGCATCACTCTTCTTAGGTCAGGACTGGGTTCTACCTTATTGGCCAATACTCTAGCAATGCCCCAATAGAGATCGTGATGCAGGAATGGTCTGGTAGCAAGCAATAAAATGGAGAGGAGGTACTCATTATCAGTGAGGTGGGAGAGAATGCACTGTAGTGGAAGTTAACAATAGGGGTCTATGTGGTGCAAGTTTTTGAATTTCTTTTCTTTTTCTATCTTCCACTATCTTTCATTTTTATGCTTTCTATGCACTGATCCATTCATTTAACATAATGGAGGAAGGCCCCTTTTGGGTTCTTTCATTTTCGAGTTTCACCATTCATGCTTTCTGGTGCTTTACCTACAACTAAAGTCCTACAAAACCCTTAAAAACTACTCCAAAATGGAGAGGTAAGGCCACAGAGAATCAATATGCTCCAAAAGCAGGCGACAGCATATGAGAAAGAAAAATAGTCATCACTCCAATGCAAAAAATAACCTTGATCAACAATTAAAAAAAAACCATACAGCACCAAAAAATTTGGAAAAAAGAAAACAACAATATCAGTTTAGTTCCAGTCAGCCAGCACAACCAAGATCCTCTGGGCCTTGGCAGTATAACATAAAAAAGACAAGAAAGCAGATGGCTGACTGCTTGGCACACAACAATATACAGATGGGAGACAAAGTCTCGGGATGTATAAAAGTAGAAAACAAACTCTATTCTCTGTTAAATCATTTTTAAAAGCTCTGGCTCAACGTGTTTCGGCAGGCCCTTTTTCTGCAGCTAAGCAAAACAAAATTACAAAATTAAAGATTGTTTTCTACTTTTATACATCCCGAGACTTTGTCTCCTATCCGTATATTGACTTCTGTGGATGTACCAGTTCCTTTTGCTTGGCACACAACAAAACAACCCACAACAATACAAAACTGTCCTCCAACCACCAAAATACTGTACACACTGTTAATCGAATAAATATGCAATACTTTAATCAAATAACATATTTTTAAAATCAGTTATACAGGGAAGGCATCGCCACGACATGGGAGGGAGGTGAGGTGGGGGAAGTAAAACATTGACACACTACTCTCTCACCCAAACCAAGAAACGCAAGGAATGAAACAGACACTACTGTTAAAGCTCACCTGAAACCTTTGCTCAAAATTTGAGATGTTTGCTCAAATAAAAGGATACCCCTCAGTCTGGGTTCACCAATCCAAGACCTTTTGTGGATGAAAATAGAACCCAGATACAAAAACAATTGTGAATGTCAATCTTCTGCAATGCATCTTCTGCCCAGCAGTTGTCAGAAAGATGGATAAGATGGAGAGGCCCATCCAGTACATTTGTATAAATGTTGTCCTTTTCCACCCAAAGCCACATAATAAAGCTTTATCTTTTCCACCATGGTTCCATTACATGGTACTCCGTTCATTTATGGTTGTTTCATTGCGTAAATTGTAGCTAGCTAGTTGTAATAAATGTCTTCTTTGAAATCACATTTATGTTTCCCGCTAGTCCTATGTTTGCCTTTCTCTTTGACTAGAAATAGAGGGAACAAAATGTACTATTCCTGATATAAGCTCTAATAGATAAAGCCATCCTTGGAGTGTTAGACCAAAATGGTCCACAACACATCGGCTTGCTGAGTTAGGTTTCAATTTTAAATGCTGTCTTTCATCTATCGATCTATTTGAAAAATGGCTTCTTTCTGGATTTTGCATTATTGTAGAAAAATGCTTAGCAGAGAGAGACTGTGTACAAGTAAAATGATATGTTTAATCTAGACATATTTTTAGTTTGTGTTGAGTAGAGGTAAAAAAGGTAATTCATCATGATTTGTGACCCATCAGGGCTCACGAATTGATCAGTGTATGAAGTGATGCATTTCCAATGTTGAATCAATGAATCAAATTGTCTCCCCTTTAAAGTGCTATAAAAAGCTCCCTGAAATCTAAAGGCCCAAAATTTCCTGGTACAGAATCTTTCCTATGCCTCTCCTCTATAAGCCCTGCAAGTTAGGTGAAGATTGGGGTTTGGACATCAGAGCTATGCACCCCCAATGAGGGTCCCCCTGGAAACTGCCCTCCAGGTGCCTAGAGAGACCAAACTTATACATAGGCTTCCTCCAAGTCTTTTCTACAGTCCCTCTAAGTTCAGTGAAGATTGAATTTTCAACAACTGAATTATTCACCTCCAATTGGGTCCCCCCTAGAAACTGGATTGGGAAAATTCATTCTTCATTAAGTTCGGAGGGATTATAGGGTAGAGTAGACTAAGCTTCTCTGCAAGTTTGGAGTGTCTAGGTGACTAGGAACAATTTTCCTGTGTGCGTGTGTGTGCTATTTTGGGATGCATAACTCAGACATCAAAAATCCAATGTCCACCAAACCTGTACAGGAGAGTCAGGGAATACTTTTCTCCAATCCTTGTGTTTTGGGGGCCTGTGGGGGCCATTTTATAGCCCAATGAATTAATAAATAAAAAAATTGCTAAACATTTGTCAATTCATATTCATTGGGGACTCCATCTGTGATAAATATTTGTCAATTCATATTCATTGGGGACTGCATCTGTGATGAATACAAATTGACAAATTTTGACAAATCAGCCAAATTCATCAGAAAATGTGATTTGTTTTTCAATCTGCAAGCTTTCCCTGAATGATGGACTACTATTATGTGTCCTTTATATGAATCTATAGGTTCACATAGACTTTATGTTTATAACTACTTATAACTTGTAGCTTCAATGTAATGTTGTCTATTAATGCTGTAAGATGTCCCCCAATTTCTTGTTCTCAATACTTGAACATGTCTTAATTGTACTGGACTGTATATTATCCCTCATTGAGTCATTACTGAAAGCTGCTTTGGGTCCTTTTCCAAGGAGAAAGACAGGGTAAAAATACTCTAAAATAAATAAATAAATGTTGAGTATCATCAAAGCAAAATATGCTGCTTATATACTACCCCATAGCACTTCAAGCACTCTCTGCACAGTTTACAATTGAATTATAATATAATTAGATATAAAAATATTTTTAAAGAATTAAACAAGCATTATGTTAAAATAGTACTAGGATCAATATTAAAACATATGTGAAACAGAGCAACATGTTTAAAACAGAGCAGTGATTCCCAGTCCTGGTTATCACCGGGTGTTCTTGGTCTACAGCTCCTGACAGCCTTTACTACTAGCTGTACTGCCCAGGGTTTCTGGGAGTTACAGTCCAAGAACATCTAGGTCAAGATTGGGAACCACAATTGTAAAATATGCCTGTTTCTTCTGTGATGGGGTGAATGCATCAGGTAGAAAGAGCTCAGCCAGGGCAAAAAGTTGAAGCACATGGGGCACGGGGCAAGAAAGGCAGTTGGGGAAGGTCCAGCACCTTAACTAGGAACACCAACCTGAGGTTGCCAGATAAAAGGTAGAGAAGATAGGGCTTGGGAAGGCTGCTGCTCAACAGAAGAGGGGGAGGCAGAAGAAGGAGTAAGGGCCTGGGCTGATGCCAAAGAGGAACTGCAGGTGCCCCCAGATGGACCTGGGAGAATGGTATGATCTCCCTCCCCCTGAGAGACAATTCTCCAAAGAGGCAATGGTCCAAAGACAGTGGAGCCTTCCCTGGTCATCCTCTTGGATAGGCAAGAACTGGGAAGGGATTGGCTAGTCTACCATAATGTCCATCAAGAAGATGACAAACCTCCTTTGAGTGAAGTCTTGCTTTACAGACTCAAACTAAGGGGACACTCCGTTCAGTTAATTAACAAACCTACTGAGGGGGAGGGTATCCAAAGACTGGTAAATCCAGGGTGCATGGATGTTGCAAGGCTGTTTCATAATTCTGAATAATGTGCCCATGTGTCTGAATCCAGAGGCTGAGCCCATGGAGTGTGTGCCAGAGAACCCAGCTGTGGACAGCTCCATAGGACTGAATGCTGACTGCACTCACATCCTCTTTGTGGAATTCATGTATTCTGGAAATAAGACTAACTTTTTAATTTCAGATAGCAAAGAAGAGGAAAGAAAAAGATGTAAGAAGGCCTTTGACCTAAAAGTTTAAATACTGAGTTACCGTATATGAGCCCAACTTATGTTGATCTGTGAAATTATTGATACTGCATCTCGGTTATCTTGAAGGGATGTAGCTACAAGTCGAGTGTGAACACAGTGGTATAAATCAATATAGATAGAACCTACAAATATTGTTTTCAACTTTAGAAATCTGATTCGTCTTCCCAAGACAAAGAGATAAGAAAATTACAGAAGTAATGTAGCAATGCTCTTCAATGTTTTTATTAATGACCTGGATCAACGGGTGCAGAGAATGCTGATCAAATTTCCAGATGTCACAGAATTGGGTAGAATAGCTAATACCCCGGAAGACAGAAATAACATTCAAATGGTATGGATAGGGTTGACTACTGGGCTGAAAACAACAGAAAAAAAATCAGTAGAGATAAATGCCAAGTACCAAATCTAGGAAAAAGAAACCAAAGACATAATTACAAGATCTCACTTCGGGTGGCCACGCCCAGGGAGGCAAGGAGAGCAGTAACCTGCAACCAATCCTTTTCTGTGGCTGGCCCTTCATTTTGGAACCATCTCCCGAGTGAGCTGCGCCTTGCACAGTCCCTGCCTGCCTTTAAAAAAGCTCTGAAAACCTGGCTTTTTCAAGAGGCATTTGGCGACCTTTAATTTTGTTTTTAATTTCCCCCCCTATGCCGTCATCTTGCTGTGTGTGTGTGTGTGTGTGTGTGTGTATACATACATATATGTATATATATAGTTGTTAACTGCCCAGAGTTCCTCTGGAAGATGGGCGGTATATCAATCAATCAATCAATCAATCAATCAATAAGATGGGGGATGACTGGTTCAGCAATTCTGCAAGCAAGAAGGATCTTGGAATTGTCATCTCCATCAAAATTGTGGTTACAAAAAAGAAAAGAAAAGATAAAGGAAAGAAAATGTTAAATTAGGCTGCATTAACAGAAGCATAGTTTCCAAATCCCACAAGGTAGTAGTTTTACTCTGTTTGACATTGGATGTGCCTCTTCTTGATAGGTGAAGTATAAAATGGAGGACTCACAACTAGCTGTCCTCAGATTGATGAAGCTGTTTGGATGAGCAGCGAAAAGTTTTGATCTCTCAAGAAAAGTCCAATTGCCATGACTCAGCTTCCAGATAAACTCATCTGGATGACTGAGAATCTTCACAGACTATCCTCAAGTTCTGGACCCCACACTTCAAGAAGGCTGCTGACAAAGTAGAACAAGTTCAGAGGAAGGCAACAAGGATGGTTAGGGTGCTGGAAACCAAGCCCTATGAGGAAAAACAGAAATCACTGGGAATGTGTAGTCTTGAGAAAATAAGGCTGAGGGGAGATACAACCACAATTTTCAAATATTTAAAAGGCTATCATACAGAGGCAGGATATGTTTTTGATCATCTCCGAAAACAGGACACACAACAATGGATATGCCCAATTTCGGTTAAATATCAGGGAAAGCTTCCTAACTGTTACAGTAATATGACAATGGAACCAATTACCTCAAGAATTCATGAGTGCTTCAACACTGGAGGCACAGAAGAGAAATTTGGATAACCACCTGTTAAGTATCCTTTGATTTCTCATCCTGCATGGAGCAGGCAGTTTCGATTCATAATTCTATGATTCTATGACTAGCAGCATGATGGTCTGCATTTAAGGAATTACAAACTTTCCTAACATTGATGTACAATTAAACATGGAATCAGGTTGGATTCAGAATGTTCAAGAGTATTTCATAACATACCTATTAAATGCCTGAAATCAGGCTAACAGTTCTCTTTACATTCCAAAGATTATATTAAATTATAGTGGCTAAAGTCTTACTGGTGGTTTGCATGTCAGTTAAACTGTATTACTTATTGAAGAGTATTTCAGCTACCAAATGAAGCACAGAACACATTGGGAGGTGTGCACCCAATGGTGCAACATACGCTTGTTAATGCAACTGGTACCTTGTGGGTTATGGGCAATTTGCCACAGTTTGTTACATAATTTAACTTAACTGCAAGGGTTCTGGTCACTATTAATTTAGCATAATTTCCAAACAGTTAATGGGTACAACATGGTTTGAGCATGGTGAACCACGGAGGAATAACAGACACAAAACAAGAAACAGCACATAATATTGAAAAAGAATAAAACCTTCAGTTATGCCACTTCAGGAGACTGATGTGGATTTGCATAATTTAGGCAAGTTGTGTAATCCATCTTTTTGTACATTAGATGTCTGAGAAATTTATTTTTCTGGGATGGCTTTGTAGGGAGCTCTGATCATAGGCGGCATGGTAGTTCAAAACGCAGTATCTTCTTTATTACATCACACTGCTCTTTTGATTTTACTGCTTTGTGGTTTGAAGCCAACCGCTTTCAGTCTTTCATCCCATGCCAAACTGAGGTTGGGACTCCAATGAATTTTAATGCCTATCTCCTAAAGTATTAATAATGTTTTGTTCAGGATCCACCATTGCTGAGCCGAATGGCAAAATGCTAGGGTGTTTTTAAGAAAACAAAGGACACGTTGGACACATTATGAGGTGAGTCTGAGAAGCTAACTGAAATTATGAGAACCTTAATAGAAAGATACACATACTTACCTTCCTGCCCTGCCTGTTAGTAAATTAATAAGCTGGAAGAGAGTATTGCCACAGGGAAGGCATGATGAATAGCACTCCACTTTCTTGCTGTCTGGATGATTCTAAGTAAGGAGATTAACGCCAGAAACTTCTTCTGAAATTCTAGTCAAGAAGTAGCAGGTCAGGAGAGTAACAAACTTCTATCTTCATAATGAAACAGCCAGAGGTTCAACAAGGAAGAAAAGCCTGGTTTGGGATTTGCTGTCTGAATTGTGGGGCGGGGGGAGAGATTATTTTATCCCCTCTATTCAACTTTCCAATCTTCAACACTGGTAAGGAGATAGCATTTTCCATCAGTCATGAGGGCTGCAAGGCATCTTAAGGGATACAAAGCAGAGTGCAAACCACAGACAGCTTTTTATCCTCCAAACCAGCTTAGGGGGAGCAGCTGAATGGGGCTGGCCACTGCTTCTCCCACCTGAACTAGTCACCTCCCTACATCTCATAGCAGGTCTAAAGACTTCTAACTTCTGAAAGATTATTAAAGGGATGTGGAAGCATCTGTGAATAGTTAGGAGAGACATAAGAACAGGGGTGGCAAAATAGTTGCATGGCAGATGTTTCGGACTACAGCTCCCCCAATCCTTTGTCATTAGCTATACAGGCTGGGGATTCTGGACATTAGAGTAAAAAATATGGCATGTTCAAAATTCACCACAGCCTAACATCCTTTTGAAACTAGACTCAAGAAGGGAAGATGGTGGGAACGGTCAACGTTTTCTTTTCCTCCGACTGGAACATTTACTCTTCTTGGAGAAACTAATATTACAGCTGAAAGTCATTTACCCCATGTCCTGCTTTCTATCTGACATGTATTTTAAAAAGGATGTCCCTTGGCCAGCCACATATCCTCTTTGGATTCTGAGCCCAGACATCTCTCGCAGTCATCTTTTTCTACCTAGGAGGTTAAGTACCAATTTAAACGACATGCAGACAGGCAAGAAATGGGTCACCAGAGCTGTATGGTCCATACCTTACATCTTGTTGAAATTTGATCCTTGGGCACTGGTACACAGCTAATGGGCCAGGAACTGGTGGTCTGAACAGTTGTGGAACTGATGCCTCAAGGAATGGCCAGTTCAAATGAGGTGCTAAATAAATGTAACAGTGCCTAGATAACTTTTTTTCTTGCTTGCATGTATGGCTCATTTAATGAATCCCTGATAGTCAAAATAACCTCATGTTTGCCTTCTGCATCCTTGTTTTAACAGATGTTTTAGCTCTGTGCATGCTCTTTTCGACAAACGTTATCAGTGCCCCTTCCCACCACCAACCAGCTTTTATTTTTAACAAGGTCACACATCGTTCCCCTGACTGAATTCAAGGATCAATTTAGCATTTTCCTACATATCCTCAGTCAGTCTGGAGTGACATGAGTTTCATCTCCATTTGGTTTGTGCTTCCCGGCTGAAAAGAAGTCCAGTTCACGCAGTCATACCTGGAACCCAGATCTGTAGAAACAACTATTTTCCTTGAGATCAACCTACTACTGCTGGACTTCCCTGAAGCCCCCTTTAAGTCAAAGAGAATGGTTCATTCTGCACACAGGAATAGGAAATGTCACTAGCCGAAGAAATGCTTCAGTCTGCTAGCCCTTCCCTTTACATTTTTCATTCATCCAACTAGAGGTGGGCATGAAATAGAAAAGTAGCATTCCATTTTGTTTGATTTCCTTTGATGTTTCATTTCATTATCAACAACGTTTTTTTAAACAAATATAATAAAAAATAGTTATTCATTATACTATATGGGTCTATTCCCCTAGGTCAGTGGTGGTAGACCCTTGGCACTCCAGCCTGTATTGCTAATTATAAAGGGCCATGGGAGTTGCGGACCAGAATATCTGGATGGAATTCCAAAGGTTCACCAACACTGCCTTAGATCCTTGAAACACTCAATTTGGTGGGTAACTCAAGAGTTGGAAGAACAGATTAGAAGTTATAATCTGTGTGTAGAGAGTTGTGACCTAGGAATGGATGATGTACCAGTAAGATATAGTGGTTCATCTGTGGGAAGAGATGGGCAGTCAGATATATCAGTGCAGAGAATGATTTCATGGTGATTGGGAAAGATCCCATGCTGGGCACCAATCCCCTCTCTTTAAATATAAATAAAAGAGGTTTATGGGTAAGAGAAGCCAGATCTTACCATATCCTTTTGATTTCATATGATTTTTGCATGGGATCTTTCCCAATCACTATAAATCATCTTCTGCACTGATATATCTGACAGCCCATCTCTTCCCAGACAGACCAGTACATCTTACTGCTCCATCATCCATTCCTAGGTCACACCTCTCTACATACAGGTTGCAATTTCCACCCTGTTGTCCTAACTCCCTAGGATGATACAGTATTCCCTTGTTTATTGTTAGAATCAGGTGCCTGACTTACCTGCAATAAAAGAAAATCTGTGAAATGCAGATGCTCTAGTAAGCTAATCTTGGACAATTCCTGCTGGTGTGCCCCTCCTGACACCTCAGAAAACATCTGGGACTGGTCCTGCCAGGAGGAGCCCAATGTGTGTTTGCTGAAGTGTAGGGAAGGGGTTAAAAGCCTCTCTTGGAAGCATAAGCCAGCAGGAGCAGCCCAAGGTCTGTTTGCTGAGGTCTTGGAAGTATGCAATTGGTATGTTCTAACAAGGGAAATTTATTTATTTATTTATTTTATTTTTACAACTTATATGTGGCCCACTAACCAAAGGTCTCTGGGCGGCTTACAATCAAAGAATTAAAACAGTTAAAACATCAAATATCAATAAATAATTAAAACAATAATAGAAACCTTAAAATGAGATCATTACACTAAAATTGCCATCAGAGGACCCACAGTCTATATTGTATCAATTAAAAAACTTGTGGAACAGGAGGGTTTTTACCTGGCGCCGAAATGTCATCAATGTTGGTGCCAGGCGGATCTCACTTGGGAGGGCATTCCATAGCTTGGGGGCAGCTGCTGAGAAGGCCCTGTGTCTGCAAGCCATCCCTCTCACCTCCTTGAGGGATGGCTCTT
This sequence comes from Phrynocephalus versicolor, assembly GCA_023846285.1. Classification (NCBI taxonomy): domain Eukaryota; kingdom Metazoa; phylum Chordata; class Lepidosauria; order Squamata; family Agamidae; genus Phrynocephalus; species Phrynocephalus versicolor. The sequence continues at coordinate 77,750,416 of JAHTLZ010000204.1, read as the reverse complement.
TCAAGAGGGCCCCCTGGCTCGATCTTAATTGCTGGGTAGGTTTGTATGGAAGGAGGCAGTCCTTTAGGTATCTAGGTCCTAAGCCATTTAGGGCTTTATCCCTAAGCACATCTGATCTCACCTGATTTCGGAAGCTAAGCAGGGTCGGCCCTGGTTAGTACTTGGATGGGAGACAACCCGGGAATACCAGGTGCTGTAGGCGCCTGGAGTAGGAACTGGCAAACCACTACAGTGTTCCTGCCAAGAGAACTCCATGGACATGGGGTCACAAAGAGTTGGTCATGACTGTAATGACACAACAACAACAACATGTCAAAACAAGCACTTTGAATTGGGCTCGGGCAGCAACTGATAACCAATGTAGGTTACGTAGAATCTGCGTGAAACTTTCAAATTGAAAGGTTTCATTTTCAAAACAGAAAATGGCATTTCATTTTGCTACTTCATGGAATGTTTTCTTGTGTTTTCTTTCATTCTATAATGTTTCAGAAGCTCACAAAATAGCATGTAGGGGTTTTTTTGTGCCTATCTCTAATTCCAACTTCTCCACTAAGATTGGGCTCCATTGTTCCACTGTGATGTGCTCCATACTCTTGGTGTATTTCTCACCCACCCAGAGCCTTTGCCCGCTCTCTAGTGTGACCTTTTCTCTGCTTCCCCAATCCTGCAGGTACTTGGTTCTGGCATTCCCACTGTTCAATCAATATGCCCATGACAGTCAATGCCCTGTAGCTAGGCACAGTTGGCTGTTGGTGTGGACTCTTTTAGATTGATACAATCACTGGGTAGGCATCAGAGGACACAAGAAAATCCTTTTAAAATGCTTCTCTCCTGCCCCCTTTTTTGGTGCTTTTTAAAGGAGAACATAATGGCTATATATAGTACTTACCCTGACTGTGATGGGGTTTTGGATATCTAGAAATTCCAAATGTTTGGAATTTTGAATTCCAAGCCTGGAGGACTGTAATCCTGAACATGATTTCTGAGTCCATGTTGTGGTGATACAGCACATCCCAAGAACATAAAGGACATTATAAGAAATCTGTATTTGCTGCATGAAAATAATCATTAATTCATTTGAGGTTACCTTTCTGCTTTTGATGGCCCCATCTTATCCTAACAAATCATTCTCAATACTGTTGAGTTGATGACTATAATTCTATTAATAATTATACTCTTCACAGCCTTTAATCATAGTTGGGCCATTATCTCCCTCCTACTCGTTTTTTTTTTTTTAAAAAAAATTATTTTGAAACTTTCAATTTGTTCTTCACCATTAGCTGTTATGCATGAAGAGCCTTTCATGGAAATTCATAGTATGTCATGCCAGAAGCTTGATTAAGATGACAGCATCATTGTACAATTCTGTTCTTCAGGCCTCATATAGAGTGCTGTGTCCAGTTGTGGGTGAGTAGAATGGATTCAAGGAAAGCAGTGAAGAAAGCCAGTTGTATGAAAAACAACTTTTCTGAGAAAAGGGTGAAAGAACAGGATATGCTTAAGCTGGAGGGGGAAAACCTGTCCCTAGATAAGATAGGCATCATAGTTTTCTTTCAGTGCTTGAAAGGTTGTCTTTACAAATGAGGGCAAGCATATATTCTGTGCTTCCACTGATGAGAAGAATACAGTACTGTACCTTAAAATGAGAAGAAAGTAGGTTTCAGATATGAACCAATTCGGGAGCATATTTCTGGAGCAACCACAGGATACAGCAAAGAGCCACTGGTCAGATACAGAATGGAGGGTCACATTCACAGATCCTTTATGCTATATCCACCATTCACATGGCAAACATGGAAGTATGGGAAAAAAAATAAAAACTAAGAAAAATGAAGTCGAGTAGGGCTTTAGAATGAAAGAACCTTTCTTTTCCTGCAGCAACATACTAGATCAAACTATCAAAGTCTCATGGCTGCAGAATGTTTCAGGTCCAGAAAATTGGAAGGGTGGAAGCAGGAAGGATGGAGGGAACATGCAGAACAGACTCACTATTCATTGAACTTTTAAGGAGTAAATAAAGGGCTATACTCATTGCTCTCCTAAATTCCCTCCCATCCTCAAAACATCCAGCTGTGAAAGTTGCTCCTGGTAACTCTCTCTGTGCCATTCAATGTATCACCTGCCTTGCCCGAGACTAGGTTTGTTTATATATCCGCTGGAGATTGGTTTCAGGCCTCCCCGTGGATAATGAAAACCGTGGATAAGAGAGAACGCCTGCCCACCCACCTCCAAACTGCTGCTTCCTGACAGTAGTTTGCTTTATGACTGCTGTTTTGAGACAGTGGCTTGCTTTATGGCAGCTGTTTGTGACAGTAGCTTGCTTTACAGCTGCTATTTGTGACAACAGCTTAACCAACAATTGGGAAATGTTTCTGCTCATTTACAACTCCTTGAGTCATTCCTAGTGTTGTTGTTGTTGTTGTTGTTGTTGTTGTTGTTGTTGTTGTTGTTGTTGTTGTTGTTGTATGGTGTATGGTGTAGTGAAGCAACAACTCAAGTTTGTTCTCATTTTCCCTCTGGATTTACTCACAAGGAGAGTAAATCCATACCTGGTTCTTTTCTCTAATTCTGATTTTGGCATAGGCTTGCATGGGACAAAGCAGTTGTATTTCAGATTGCTGAGTCACACACTTACATTTAGCAGGCCAATGAGAGGAAGGCAATAAAGCTAGTGACGCCTTTTCCATGAGCCTGCAGGGTATATACTGAGAAATGAAGTCTGCTTGAGCTGCACATTGTCTTAATGGCCCTGTATGATGGGTTGATTTGACCTGAACTGATGAAAATGCTGTGCTGGAGGAACCAGCAGGAGACTCTTGATGCAATGAAATGAGTGTATCTCTGACATCACTGAAGTAACCTGACATCATTGGCTCGAGGTCAGTCAACTCTATCCAAGGGATTCAATCAAAGCTACTTGATGTAAACCTAGTACGATGGTGAAAGTAGATAGTATCCCTCACTAGAAGGCAAGAAGTTTCAGAGAGGGTAGCCATGTTAGTTTTTTCAATAATTTTAGGCAAAAAACAAAGAAAAACAAAACAAAACAAAACACTCAAAACATGTGGCACCTTAAAGACTAACTTTCATATTTTAATGTAACGTTTCGTGGACACGTCCACTTCTTCAGACATATAGCAGCAGAATGAGGTGTGCAATATAATATGTGATAGGATATACAGTACATTTCATGCCAGATATTCATTGGCTGTAGTATATATAGAGTGGGGGGGTGAGTAGGGGAGGGGGAAGAAGTGGGGGGAGAGCTGATTAGTAGAGATGGTGGGAAGGAGGATTAGGCCAGGGTCTGTAGATATGTAAAGTATAGTTTTATGGCTCTGAGGCCAGGAACATGACCATGAAATGTTACATTGTTACATTAAAATATGAAAGTTAGTCTTTAAGATGCCATATATTTAGTCTTTTGTTTTGTTTTGTTTTTCTTTGATTTTTGCTAGAAGCCCAGAGGCACCTGCCATTAAATTGCTTTAGTTTTATGGCTCTGAGGCCAGGAACGTGTCCACGAAACGTTACATCGTTACATTATATATGAAAGTTAGTCTTTAAGATGCCATATATTTTGTCTTTTGTTTTGTTTTGTTTTTCTTTGATTTTTGTTAGAAGCCCAGAGGCACCTGCCATTAAATTGCTTTTTCATTGCACTTCTGGCTTACATCTTTCCAAACAATATTAGCTGTATATACAGAAGCATTCAGAAAAAGACCACGTTCTCTTTTAATTTCAAGTACTGTATATGTGAATGGCACTTATCTGGATCAGGACCACCATATGGAATGGGGAAGTTTTAAGCCTCCCTCTTAAGTAATTTAGATTCCATTTCAAATGTATGTCAGGCAGCCTCACAGGGTCTAAAACCGAAAACACGCTGATGGCATTGATAGAGATCCCCCCCTTTACTTATTTAGTCACAGTAGAGGAAGGAGTATTGAAAATAAAAGACTTGGGGGCAATTCACGCCATCCCCAGCCATACTAGTCCAAAACCAGATTGAGGGTGCACACTGTTACTCAAAAGAAAAGGATCTGAAACTGCATGAAACATATTTAACATCATGTGTCACTTAGCTCTGACTGACATAAAAATTAATTTTCTTTAGTTTCCTTTTGGCTGCATAGCTCAGTATTTTAGGTATCTGGCCACAGAGCCAAAGGCTGGGAGTTTGATTCCTCACAGTGCCTCCTGCTAGGAGATCCAGCCTGTGTGGCCTTGGACAAGATGCACAATCTCAAGGCATCCCCCCACCCCAAAATGCACGCTCCGCGGGTGGCTTGTCCGCCCACGGAGCCGATTTGCCCCTCGCGAGAATGGCGAGGGGCGAGACAGGACTGAGATGTCCTGAGGAGGAGGGGGGAGGAGCGCCCTATAAAGGGCGGCTCCTCACCCCAAGCGACAGTCAGTCTTCTTCCAGTGTTCCCCACCCACCCTCTGCGTTAGGGCTAGTGTGAGTCTGACTGGTCGCCAAGTTTTTGGGGCCGGATAGGAATTTTTGACCCACTCTCTGGATTGGCTGTTGAGGGCGGGGATTTTTCGACTATCCCACACTGGTGCCTTGGAGTTTAAAGTTTTGGGTCATTTCCACACCGGTCACACTATGGCGGCTAAAGGCTGATGGAGGGCAGTGGTGAGCATAGAATTAACATCTGAACACAAACCTCCTCATCCACAGCACTGCGGGCCAAGAGGTCTCGGTGCTGGGGTGGGAGAGAGGAAACGCCTCCCTGCCCTGGGAATCTCCCAGATGGGTGACAGAAGGGGCACGGAGGATCAAATAAAGCAACCGGCCTGGGTGCTGCTGTCGGACGACTGCACCACCTGGGGGTTCGTGGCTCGCCCGATGCCCGGTTGGAGGGGTCCTGGGAGACCCCGGGGTTCCAACCAAGTTATGGATGCCTGGTCCCTCCTGTTGTGTTGTTGATGTTTGGTTATATGTGTTAATAAAGTGTGGCCCATTTACCCCCAACACACTGTCTCGCCTAGTCATTTCGAGTGGGGGGGGCAAAAGGGAATGGTAAGCCACTTCTGAGCTGCCTAGATGCCCTAAGCACATCCGATCTCACCTGATTTCGGAAGGTAAGCAGGGTCGGCCCTGGTCAGTACTTGGATGGGAGACCACCAGGGAATACCAGGTGTTGTAGGCACCTGGAGTAGGAACTGGCAAAGCACTCCAGTATTCCTGCCAAGAAAACTCCATGGACATGGGGTCACGAAGGGTCGGTCACGACTATAACGACACAACACACACACACACACACACACACACACACACAAGCCACTTCTGAGTATTCGCTGCCTGGAAAACCCTGTGGTTTTTTTCAGAGTAGCTGTACGGTCAGAATCATCACATGATTATGATTATTAGAAACTTTTCAACACACACATGCACAAAATCACTTGGGAAGCAACATCGTTTTAAATTTGTCCCTGTGCAGAGACATCCATCATCTATCAAATAAAAACTGGACAATGATGAAATGAAGGGGAACGTGTGCTACGTATGTTATATGGCGTCAACTGATTTCTAGCTTCAGGTGACCTTGTGAATTAACGGCCCCCAGAATGTATTGTCATTCAGAGCCCTTCTCAGGTCCTGCAAAATAAAGGTTATGCCTTCCTTTATTAAGTCAATCCATCATACGTTAGGTTTTATTTTTTTCCTTTTCTGAACATGACCCATGCAAAACCCAGGCTCATTTTTTAGTACTGTCGCCTGTGCAGTGGCATAATTAAAAAAAGAAAAAGAAAAGCAAAAGCAAAAAGCAAACAGTAATATAACCTATAGCCAGTGGTGCAGTGGAGAAATCTAATGTTCTGTGGTAGAAGGTCACTGGTTATATTATGGATATTGTCTAATTCATACCTGCTTCAGAACTGAAGATTGTAATGAACCCCAAAAGTTAAAGCCTCTGCAGGGGGAATCTAGATTAGAGGCTAGGAAAATTTAACATTAATTGCTGTTCTTGCTCCCTGCTCCCCTCCAGCTCTGTTGCATGGCTGTGCACTAACAAATGCATCCAGTACACATTCAGTTCTCTCCCTCACGCCTATTTTAATTTTGGTCTGAGTCGTGTTGGAGAAAGGGCATGGTTCTGATGACCTGCAGTTGGTCATCACAGAAGCTGAATGTGCTTATTTCTAAAATACAGATAACATGGTGGCTGGCTACATTGAAGACCAGGAGGCCATACATGAGCCAGGAAGACATGGCCCCTCCAGGGGCATTGTAGCATCTGCTAGCTCCAGTAAAAGAAGAGGAACAAAATGAAAAAAATAGTTGAGGAGAAGCTATGCCTGACTTACCATTGTGTGCACATTTTGCTCATGTGGTGACAACAATTCATAACATGGTTGCTGGGCAATGCAGTTCCCTGAATTTAATGGGAAAACTCTATGGGGGGAAAGGGTGTTTTATGTCTGAGACACCAGTAACCTAAAGGAATATCAAATAGGTAATTATTCGAAAAGTCTATGATGCCAAAACAGTTATTTAAAAGGGAGGGGGTGAACAACCTATTTTCTAACCACTGTTGTTCAAAATTATCTGTTGACAGCATTTTGACTAGTGCTAGAGTTATTCCGGTTCCGGGGGTGGGGGTGGGGTCAGCCTTTCTGAAGAGATTTAAAATCATTGTGCAGCATAACTGAGGAAGATAGTACAGCACTAAACTGGTTCTTAAAATGTGCATTGCAGCTAGTTTTTAACAATAACAGGGAAGTTTTGAGCAAGCAAAAGCCCTAATTCCAGTTCTGAGGGATTAAGGGTATTGTTTAATGAATATCAATCAATGATAGGAATCAAACCTAGAATTATGAACTAGCTATAAAGATTCTTCAGGAACAAGCACAGTGAAATTATCGTTTGCTATCATAATTGGATTCTTTGCACATTGCTGAAGTTATGAAATATAAAAATTCAAAGTAAACAGATATCTTGACATACAGAAGTGAACTCGTGCATAGTGCATTAATGGAGTATTCTAAATTATAATTAAACACTTCTTGCATAATAATAATACTCTTTTTTTCAGAATAACACTTCTTTTCTCTAAAACATGGGTTCATAACTTTGCATAAACACTTGCCTGTGACAGAGGCAGAGTCAGCAGAGTACAAGGTTTTGGTGTTTTGAGATATCATCTATAGCCATGTTGTCTCCAATAAGGGGCTATAGGATTTGGCAGATTTGCTACAATGATAAATGTGCTGGTACTACTCCTGAGGTACACAGGTAAAATCCCTTTGCTTCTACAGTACAATTTCCTCATTAATAAAGATATAGTACAAAATGTTTCCTTTTTCTTATTGATGAATTCTAAAAAATGAAAAGAAACTGAACTTTTGGGTCACACTTTTTTAGGGTGTTGGAAAATTCAGCTGGCTAGGTACAACCACCATAAATGGAGAGACTGTAACAGTATTCCCCCGTTTATCACAGGAGTTAGGTGCCTGACCCACCTGCGATAAAGAAAACTCCGCAAAATGCAGACACCTCAGGAAACTGTCCTTAGGATGCTCCTGCTGGCTTATGCTTCCAAAGAGATGTTTTAACCCCCTCCTGACACCTCAGCACATTGACCTTGTGATGCTTCTGCTGGTGTGCAATTCCAAAGAGAGGTTTTTAACCCCCTCCTAACACCTCAGCTAACTGGACTTCAGATCAATGCCAAATTTGTCACAGATGTAACAGACAGTTTGCTTTTGCAATGCGCTGAATTTAGGGAAATCTGAGGAAATGGTTTTCAGGCTATTATTCTTAAAATTTCCCCAAATTTTAACTAGATCAAATACATTGACCCTATCTTGAAACAGATAATAGTTGGACCAATCTGCTTTTTTAAAAAATCCATGCTGCAGAAGCTGAAGTGCTGATCCTCAAAAAGCCTTTCAGAAGGAGAAAAAAATAATATTGTTCCAAATGAGATGCATTTGTACACCTTTATGGGCCAGGAAGGGAGGTGTTTGGAGAGCAATGAGAGGCCACAGAAACATTCAAAAGATAGGTTTTAGTTGAAGAGTCAAATAAGCTGTAATGGAGGAAAAGTCCATCACAGGTTACAAACCATGATGGAGATGTGTAATATCCAGGCTTAAAACTGGGGTACTTCAAGGACCAGATGCAGGGGAGTGGTATCAGGAGAGAGAGAGATCTCGTCTCGTGCGCTCCCAGATGCATCTGGTGGGGCCACTGTGAGATACAGGAAGCTGGACTAGATGGGCCTTTGGCCTGATCCAGCATGGCTCTTCTTATGTTCTTATGAGTGACAGTCTTCCATGGATCTCCAGGGAATTAACACACAATTTTGTAAGGGGTATTCAAAGTATTTCTGCATTCCAGAAACATAGAGCATTTGTGTTTGTCTAACTCTGCATCCTTTCAGTAAACATTATCTCAGGATTTCTGAGACAAGGCAACTGAAGCAAAACCTTAAAGGGGAAATCAGCTCCAGGTCTGGGGCCATATGAACTTTTGACAGTATCAGTCGGGACCCCAGTGGTTGAATCTCATGAGAACTTTTTAACCCCCTTCCTGGAGAAACAGGGATTGGTGCTAGGAAAAGGATTCTGTGTCTGGTTTTAAAAAATATCTTAAGAGATAAAAAGAATGGAGGACAAAGATTCAGAAGCTTATTTGTTTAAGCAGTGAAATTATTGTTTTCTGCTTTTTGTGGTTGGGCATGGTCTTGACATTATCACCCTCTTGTGCTCACTACCATTCACACCTGTCGAAAAAACTGTGAGTAGTAGTTAATGGATGGAAAAAATGAGAATGATTCTGGGATTTTTCTTTGTTTGGTGTCACTTTGAGAATGGGATTGGGCAGAAAAGGGTATCCTGTAGACCAGTGGTTCTCAACCTGTGGGTCCCCAGATGTTCCTGTACTGCAACTCCCAGAAGCCCCCACCACTCACTGTGCTGGAAGGGATTTCTGGGAGTTGCAGTCCAGGAACATCTGGTGACCAACATGTTGAGAACCACTGTTGAAGACCATCTTGACTGCTACCATTAGTGTTGTCAACATTTAGGCTGCTCTTTGATGTGTAAAGCTTGGCATCCATTTTCCTGCCGTCAATGTGGGAACGATATTGTGCAGTAATATTGGGCCATTTCCTGGCTTTCTGACTCATGGATAGTGATGCGCAATATCCCACATTTGCAAAAAGGAGTTTTGTTTTGTTTTTTAAAGAATTGAACCTGTCCACCTCCTGAGCAAGTGAGGGGTGGGGGGCTCTATTTCCACCCCAACTTAGCAAGCAAGCCAACAACAGTAGCAACAAAAACCACCACCACCACCATTTGGTAGCTTCTTTGGGCAGCCTCCATGTTGCCCATGGTTTTCTCTCCATTGGCACTGCATTTAGCTTGCACAGCTGATAGGAAGTGCCAGAGATTCTCTGGGTTTGTTGCTTATGCTGTGGATGTGGGAGTGAAGAGAGAAGGAAAGAAAGATGGCTTTAAAGACATGTTAAAAAGGCAGTCACACTGCTAAACTCCACCCCATAGGAAACCACCACAAACAAAGAAATCCCCTTGCTTCAGGAGCAAATGTTGGCAAAGTTGGCAAAATCCTAGATTTGGTACTGTTTGAACTGAGACAAGACGTATGGCCTGTGGATGGTATTAAAAACATTGGCATAGTTAGGGAACAATCAGGAATATATTAGGAAACAAGCATTCCCTCAGTTTAAGCCACAACAACTTTCTGTGCTTGCCTATGAAAGGGTTTTGCATTTTAACAAGAAATCTTGCTGAAGACAATGGTATTTAAGATTCATTACTAGTTTTCTCATTATTGTCCTTTATTCCAGTGAAGATGGAGCATCCCAATTAACACGAGATGGAAATAGGATTAAAACCTATGAGAAATTGAATAGGATCATTCATTCAAATGTTGGACAATCACCAAGGAATAATTAATGACTATACAGTCAATGAAGCAGTGTGGAATTAGTATGGCTAATTGGCAAAGGAAAAATGAACAACACTTTCAGCTATTAGCACAGAACACTGAGAATGGCCTAAAGCAATCGTTCTCAAGCTTCCAAGCTCCTGTGAGTCATCTCTATCTACACAAACAAAAGGGAAAAAGTAATTACAATCCTGTTTTATCTATTGCAGTATCACACAATCCTTCAATCCAAGCTCTAGCAGAAAGGTAACCCAGTAGCCAAATGCCTGTTTGCACACTGTGTTAGTCACAGCTCCCTCCTCATGCTGCCACTACATGAGCAGTAGGATAGTGCCTTTGTCAACTTAGGAAGCATTGTGTAATAAAAGAGCCCTGGTATATCAGACCAAAGACAAACTTATTATTTATGGACATATGGGTGCAAGTAAGAAACACACACACACACACACACACACACACACACAAGCAAGCAACACATATGTTCAATAACACGTTTCCTCTGCTGACCTCTGGAAGTTGCATTCAGAGACATACTAATAAGGGTAGAATATAGGTCCCAAATTCTATGGCTTTTTAACGCAGGTATAATGTAATTAATGCACAAACTCATCCATGTACATGTTATGGAGCTAGTGTAGGCATGCACACTGCAGCAAGCCATGCCACTCCGCACTGGACAACAAATGCCCACTTTAATGCCTTAGTAGAGCAATCCACCAACAAGATAAATGCCAACTGCATTATGTTACTGGGCAAAACTATTAGGATTTTGGCCATAGTCATCATGCCTAGTGGTCAATAGGTACCTTAATTCTCTTAATTCTCTGTGACATTGTCCTTGATGTCCCACATCATTCAATAGTCCAAGAATCTAGCCAGCTTCCTCGATGCTTGTGTGCACGTTGTGTCACTGTGGGTGGCTGTTTCCGGGGTTTTGCATAATCACATGAGTTTAGGGAAGAGAAGAAATTACTCCAGCTATCAATTTCATGTTGGGACAGACTCAGCACAATGGGACACGGTAGACAGATTATCATGAAGTTATCAACATATCCTATTGTGAAAAGCAAACTAGGCCATGATTTTTTTTTATTTGATTGCTATAAAAGCACTCGTCTGTTATAAATGCCAAAGGATTCCTTTGACTTTTTGCTTGCTTAACCACAACACAGCTTATAACGCATCATAGAAAAGAGGAACTAAGGGGGAAAGGAAACCACTTACAAACAGCCGCATAATGAAACTCTCTTGCGTCTTTAAATGTATCACCGGGCAACTTGTTCATCCATTGCTGAAACTGACATGGTTGTTCTGTATGCTAATAATGTGGATTGAGGATTCACAAGGATACTGCTCCTAAGGACTAGAGATGGGCACGACTCAGAAAAAAAGTTTCGTTTTCGTTTTCGTTTTCGGCTAGGGTCTGAGTCATTTCGTTTCCGTTTTCGTGGGCTAATTTCAAAATTTTTCGTTTTCGTTTAGTTACGTAACGAAAACGAAAAAACAAAAACGAAAACGAAAATTTTTTCGTTTCTCCCCATTTAGCTCAATTGAGTGCTTTTCCAGTAACGAAAAACGAAAATTGGCTCGAAATTAGTCGTTTCGTTTCCGTTTTCGGTCCAGGTTGGTGCCGATTTTCGTTTTCGTTTCGTTTCCGTAACGAAAACAAAAAACGAAAACAAAACGAAAATACCGCTAAGTCGTGCCCATCTCTACTAAGGACGTATACTGCTGACCACAGGAGTCTATCTGGACCCTAAGCTGTCTTTGTGTTTGCAACATTTAAAATGTAATTGACTTGCATTCAATACAATCAAGCCTCAATGTTGAAATGAACAAAGTTTTGTTTAGCTCTAATTGAATTTAGCATTTTGTTAATAAAAAAAAATTATCCACACAATGGCCTTTGCCTCATGCAAGAGAACTGGAGAACAAACATTTTGTATATTCTCATACTATGTGTTGATGCAAAATATAAGGATTTGTCAGAACACATGGTTTTCCTCATGTATCTTGCAGCTATGCTATGGTGCTTTGTTTCACAACTGGTCATTGGAAGGTGGACATGGGCTTGCTGAGAGACACTGTATATCTGAGTAAACCCCATTGTGTGCTTGTGAGGGATTTGCCCCTCTTTGGGGATGTTATAACATAAGGGACCCCAACATCTTCCATCTTATCACTTGAGCCTCAGAATCAGAGTTGAAAGAATAATCATAAACTTTATTGTGAACTTTATACAACGTTCAGTTTCTTTGCAGTTCTCCTCCTACAAAGTAGGAAAGTAGAGGAATCTGCTGGAATTTATTTATTTATTTATTTATTTATTTATTTATTTATTTATTTATTTATTCAATTTATATACCACCCACCTGGCATGGAGGTCACTTTGGGAGGTTAACAACAAACAAAGGCACAAAGGATAAAAGCATCAACCAGCAAAGATACATGATAAGATGGAACACAATTAAGAACTTTCATTGACGACGTACAACATATGGAATCCAACACATCACTTATGTTCACACACCTCAAGCTTCCCTTTTCTAATGACTGGTTTTTTGTTTTTTGTTTTGCCTTGCATATCTTTCTACAATTTACTTTATGTAAAAGGCACAGGATTCTTGCACTGGCACAAGAGATTCATAACTTCTGTTCATTGCAAGGTGGTTTACACAAGGACGATTCCTAGTGCAGTGTGAGTAACACATTGTTTAGGACACAGATGGAGCCCTTTGACCATTTTGGTTGACCAGCTACTCTGTGCTGAGAGAGTTCAATATTTTGAACAATGGATGTTAATTCTTCTACTTTGCAACAGTTCATTGCCTGAGCAGCTGGTAATTTGTAAATGAGATAGTCTCCCGGTGGAGATTAGTTGGTCATTTTCTTGTTTTAGATATCTTTTATATGATGTACTGTATTTTCTTTTCTTCTGTGTTTATTTTAAATTAAGATTACCTAGACAGAAAATTGAGTATCAGATTATGGAATTACTTCCAAAATACAGTATGTTACATACAGTACAGTCTATAGGAAACAACATAGGAGGAACACTATGATGCTAAAATCCTAAACCTGGCTATTGAATAAATCTGAGTGATCTCATGAAAATCACGAGCAGACGTGCTTAAAATTAATTTGCCAATCTTGTAGACGGTTGCATCTGCACGTTGTGATTTAAATAGGCAAAGCACTGTGAAATCAAGAAGTATTTCTAGGAAAAAGACAAGGATTTTGCTTTTAAATAATTGGAGGTATGGGGGGATGTTGGAAGAGCAACATAATCAGAGGCAAAATTGTCCTCAGCTTCTTGGGATGGCAGCAGTGAATTGATAGGTAGCCAGATGGGGTTGGGTGTCTATTTCCTCTTGAGTTCCTCTTCCCCCCCCCCCCCCAGGAAATTGTTTTTTGCTCTTCCATCCTTTCTCCTGTTGCCGCTTCTCCCGCTACTCCGCCAACTGGGGGAGGGGAGAAGTGGTGGGGGTTTTAACCGTTTTTTCCTGATGGCGACCATCGGCACTTGCTTCTGTAGCGAAGAAAATGTTTTAAAAACCCACCGTTTCTCCAACTACTCCCCTCATTGGCACTTGCTTCTGTAGCAAAAAAAAGAAAGAAAAGAAAAAAGAAAAGAGAAAAGAGAAAAGAAAAAGAAAAGAAAAGAAAAGAAAAGAAAAGAAAGAAAAGAAAAAAAGTTTTGAAAATCCACCACTTCTCCAGCTACACCCTCGATGGGGGGGGGGGAAGAGGTGGGTTTTTAAAACTTTATTTTTGCTGCATGAACCTCCGCACATCAACTGATCGGCGCTTGGGGCAGCAAAAAAAAAAAAAAAAAATATTTTAAAAAGCCTGAGCTTTCACTGTGCCCAATTAAGTGGGGGAAACTTCAGGCTTTTAAAACTTTTTTTGCCACCCCAAGCACTGATCAGTTGGCTCGTGGGGCTTCAGGTGGCAAAAATAAAGTTTTAAAAGCCCATGGTTTCCCCCACGTGTTGGGGGGGCACGGGCTTTTCCCCATAGGAATGCTTTGCATCAATACATTCCTATGGGAAAATGAAAAATGGAAATTTCCATTCCGTTCCGTTTTTCTTTGATGGGTCATTTCATTTTTTTGTTCTGTTAGGGAATGAAATGAAAAATGAAAAACAAAACAAAAAAATTCATTTTGTGCCCATCACTAATCATGGGCATTATTACACTCTCCAATATACTCAAACATACAGAAGATAGGTCATGGGTCTTTGGTACTCAGTTCTAGTTTTTAATCCTGTTTTGTCCTAAAGAGATTTCCTGCAACTTTTTCTCTTCATATTTTACAATGAGTATCCAGAGTAATTACTGTACTCTTAATTTTTGGTGTCAGCTCGCTGAATCAAGGGTTCTGGGGGATACAAAACCTTCTGTATGCTTGCTGAATTACAGTGGGTGTTCGCCAAACTTTGGCCCTTCTGTAGGTTTTAAGTTTTGATTTGCTTTCATGGAGCAACATATGGAGCTACTTTTTTTTGTATACTTTCTTTCTTTTCATTTATCTTTTTACTTTGTTTATTGTTGTATTGTTTCTTTTGGGTCCCTCTTGCCCACTTTGTTCACCGCCCGGAGTTCCTTCTGGAAGACGGGCGGTATAAAAATGGACAAAATAAATACATAAATAAATAAATAACAAAAACTCAGTGGTCATCATCATTCTTAGTATATCATGAATATGCTTGAGGAACAGCCAAAGCAAAACAACCCACGGAGAAGCTGCCCACTAGATGACAGTTTGGATTTTTTTAAAATAATCTCTGGGCAAGAAATGTGTCAGAACTCCAGGTGTGCCACACAGCCTTGATGGCCTCACTTTCCAGAAACAGTTATTATTTTTGTTACCTACTTCTTTATACCCTTTAAGCATCAATCTCTACCTGACATTCAAAAACCCTATTTGTTTCGAGCATTAACTGCTCATCTTTGTAAAGTCTGCAGCTGTTTATACAATATTGGACAAGGTTTATTTGCTCTTAGATATTTTGTGTAGATCAGTTTTGGGCGTTGGTGGTTTTAGCATCTTTATCTTTATTTCACATATTCAGTCTTTAAATCCAGCAACTGGCAGGAAATTAAATAGTGTGGAAGAAATCTGTGTGAACTTATGGATGCAATTAAATGCCACTTAGCATTCGCAGGAAGTCTGACGGCTCTGTCACTGTCATGTTAGGATAATCTGGTACTCGAATCCATTTCCTGTATTTTTAAAAATTCTCCAGCTTTGTGACCACAGCAGGACTGCGCAAGGTCAATGTATCTTCAGTCCAGCATGACAAGGAAGGCTAAGGCTTTAATACCTCCCTGGAAATAAATCTATTGAATTTAGGGAGTCTTTTTTCTGACTAGATACATATAAGGTTGTCCATTGCCAACTTATACAAATTGCAGTATTCAGACCAACAATTAATTCAGGACCATCATTCTATTTAGCATTCTTCTGCAAAGTCCATAAAGACCTGTAGAACTAGTGGCTCCTGTAGCACCACCGTCCCAGGAACCAAAATCAAAACACTTTCCTCCAGCTCTTCCTTTTATTTCACTTTGACCACTACCACACTTTAGAATTGAAACACCTTTTCCTTAAAGTCAAATTGCCTTAAAAATCGCTGTCCCCTTTTCAAATCGCTTCTTCTGAAGAGCCCCCTTGACCACGCCCATTTTTGACCACTGTTTTGGTTTTTCTTGCAATGACCACTGGGGATGGTGGTTTTTTTTTAAATCGGTTCCTTTTAAAGCGATTTGGTTGTATTTGTGAGCATACTGTGCCAACTTTTTTTCGGTCTTCCCCCTGTTTCTGCTGTTTCCCTGTTGTAGTTTAAAGTGGTTCAGCCAAGTGCAAACAGGGAAGCCGATTGCTAAGCAACTGCTGAAGTACGGACTGCCAAACCGCTGTAGCGACCACATGACCGCAGAAGGAGATAAGGTGATACAAAATAAAAAGTGGCTGCTCAAGGAAGTGCGGTAGTGGCGTGACAAAAGGAAAATGCTTCATCTTGTGGAAGTCTCTTTGGGCTGGTTCTCAAGGCAGATAACTCCTTAATTGACTGACAAATTTATTATAATTTATTTACATACTATCTTTTAAAACGTTTTTTAAAAAATCATTTCAAGACTTTGTAAGATATCTTGCAGGCCAATCAAAATGAGACAACTACTTCACTATAAGACAAATATACTTGCCACAAGGCAATTGAAATCTAGTGAATAGCAGAGACGAGGCAGAGACCGGCAGAAAAAGCTTCCCTCACTCTGCTGATCTTTCCTACAGAAAATTGTATCATTTAATTACATTTCCCCCACATGGTTTGGCCTGCACCTGAAGGTGAGGAAGACAGAATATCTGACGACCCACCTAAATGAATGTGGTATGATCCAAATCAATGACATTGACCTACTGAGAACTGAGGAGTTCAAATACCTTGGTTCTACGATCACATCTGATGGGAGTCTGAATCTCGAAGTCACATCAAGGATGAACAGTGCCTGGCTAAAATGGCGTACAACATCAACAATCAGGTGCAACAAAAAGATCAGTGACCATTTAAAGTCAAAGATCTATCACACCATTGTAGGATCTGTTGCGCTCTGTGGTGCAGAATGTTGGCTGGCAACTAAAGAAGTTGAAGATCAGCTTGGTGTCATGAAGACAAAGATGCTGCAATGGACCTCTGGCCTCACCTGAAAGGATCATGTGTGCAATGATGACATCTAGTCAAAATATGGCATTGCACCAATTTCTGACAAGATGCGTGAATTCTCACTGGGTTGATATGGACACATCTTGCATGCGAGTGTGGGACTGGCCCTGGCCAACCAAAAGGGTCTCACCTTGGAAGTCAGTGGTTCCCAACTGAGGGAATGATCAAAACAGCTCTGGATGAACACCCTTGACAACAACATGACGTTGTTCTTGGTTCACCCTGATCTAGCCCATGACCATGCCAAAGTGGAAGGGAAAAACAAGAATAGTGGACCCTACTATCAAGTGGGAGAAACACAGAGGAGGAGGAGAAGAATTTCATAGCTTATAATGCAACACATGTACTGCAGTTCTGCAGAATGACATGTCACTTGTAAGGATGTTCTTGTGGTGGAATATTATTTATTATAGACATCTATATTGCTTTATTTGCTTTGCATTTGGCTGAAAGGGATAGCTAAAATTCAACAAATTACATTGCAGATCACTCACATTTATTTCCCTTTGAAAGATAATGAATGCTAAGGAAAATACACAGGAGGCCAGAAAACATTTTCAGTTTGCCTTTCATGAGAGGAAATATATTTGATGACCAATAATATTATTATGTATTTAGATTGGCTTTAAAGAATTATTGACATGCTATATATCACTGTAATCACAAGACAGCATTCTCCTTTTTCTATTTCAAAGTTAGCATTTAGGTTTAGTGGTTATAGTGCTTGTATATTAGTTGCCCTATTGTATCATCATCTTTTATCAAGAATAATTACCAACATTAATTTCTGTTCAGGTTCCATTGATTCAGCATCAAATCACACACTGAAGGAAAAACATACTTCCTAAGAGGATGAAGTATGTTTTTGCCTCTGTAGATATGACCCTGAATCAGTGGAACTCATAATGTGATCAGACAGTGTAAATCCTTCAGTGGAGAAACAACAAATCCTGCAAATAAA
>JAHTLZ010000204.1:77715435-77732792 GCA_023846285.1 Phrynocephalus versicolor | reverse complement strand
GTGATCTGCAAATTAGATCAGCCTACTCTCTATTCCTTCCTCCAAGTCATTAATAAAGAATAGCACCGGACCCAGAACAGAACCGTAGGGCACGTCTCTCCAAGCTGAAGAGAAGCCATTAATGATCACCCTTTGGGTGCAATCAGTCAGCCAATTACAAATCCATCTAACAGTGGCACTATCTATCCCACATTCTACTAACTTTTTTGCAAGTATTCCATGGGAACCTTATCAAAGGCCTAACTGAAATCTAGATAAGCAATATCCACAGTGTTCCCCACCAGGTCTGTAATTCTATCAAAGAAAGAAATCAAATTGGTCTGGCATGATTTGTTTTTAAGAAATCCATGTTGAGTTCTCATAATGACAGCACTGCTAGTTAAATAATTACAGACTGTCTGATTAATAATTTGTTCCAGGATCTTGCCATGAATTGAAGTCAAGCTGACTGGCCGGTAATTATTTGGGTCCTCTTTTTCACCCTTTTTGAAGATAGTGACAACATTCATCCTCCTCCAATCTATGGGGACTTCTGTTCTCCAGGACTTCTCAAATATTATTGCCAATGTTTCTGAAATTACTTCCACCAATTCTTTTAATATTCTTGGGTGTAATTCATCTGACCCAGGAGACTTAAATTCATTTAATGTTTCCAACTGTTTGTGTACTACTTCTCTACCTATTCTTTGTTTCAATTCCAATCCTACCTCATCTACTCTTTGTCCTTCAAAGTGAGGCAAAGAAGGTGTTGAGTAGTTCTGCCTTTTCCTTGTCTCCTGTTAGTAACTGGTTGTCATCGCCACGCAGAGAGCCTATCATTTCCTTATTTTTCCTTTTGCTGCAGACATAACTAAAGAAACCCTTTTTACTATCTTTTATCTCTTTGGCAATTCTTGTTCATCCTTCCCTTGCCTGGAGACCTTGCTGATAGTTTTGCAGTAGCTCTTAATGAACTGTCCATCAGACCTCATTTTAAAAGTACAATACACATTTCTCACATCTTCCTTATTTTTTCCTCTAGAACTCATTTTCCACTACCAAAATTTTAAATTGTATACCTCCTTAGTTTTCAATACAATGGGGGCATTTAAAATTTTCTGAGTACTTTCCTAAATAAGATAGCTACCTCAAAGGAGAGATTAACAGGGAAAATATATGTCTATTTTTAAAGCAAATTTGAAGCATATTTTTCAAAATGGGATTTTCTGATTGTTTTATACAATCTTCAGTGTTTCTCCTAAAATCACTTTCTCTGCTTTCCTTTTGTTCTTGAGTTTCCAAATTGAACCAGATCAATGTGTTTGGGGAAGATGTTAGATCAGGAATAAATTGCAATTTATTAGCCAAACAATAAGACCCACCCCTCCCTCTTTTTATGGTTGATAATATCATTGTCCCTTTTGTTGTTTTAACACTTTATATACATGAAATTCCACATCTTGACATACTGCTCTAATATCTATGGGATTGAATGAGTTGCCAAAGCAACAATATATACAGCAGCAAGGGACCCCACAAGAAGAAAAGCAGAGAAGAGGCAGCCTCCCATCAAGCGCTTAACAAACAAGAAGCTTAAAGTGTTCTGCTTATATACCGCCCCATACCACTTTTTTAAAGTAGTCTCTGGGCGGTTTACAATTTTAATTACAGTGTGCAGGCTACAACCCCCCCCCCAGCAAGCTGGGTACTCATTTTACCGACCTCAGAAGGATGGAAGGCTGAGTGAACCTTGAGCCTGCTACCTGGGATTGAACCCCTGGTCATGAGCACAGTTTCACCTGCAGTACAGGCATTTAACCAAAAGAACCCAGCAAAAAAACAACAACAACAAAAAACAACAACAAAAACATGATCTATGGTGGCAAAGGCCACTGAAAGGCAAAGAACAAGGATGGAATACACAGGTAAGTCTTTCAACTTGGCACCAGAGAGATCATTAGTGATCTTCATACCAGCTGTCGAGTGGAAGGCAGATGGTGGGGGACCCAGGGCAAAGTTAAAGGAAAGAAAACCCAAACAGCAAGACAAGGCAACATTCCTTTAAAAGAGAGGCACAAATGACAATAAAGAAACAGGATTAGTGGTAATTGGTGAGAGAAAGAAGGTCAAGAGATGCATTTTGAAGAATAAGACAGGCTTCAGCAATTTACCTTTTGAAAGGAATCAAGCAGAAGAAAAAGACATGTTGTTATGTGTCCAAGAGAGGAAGTGATAGCTGGAACAACAGTAGTCAGAAGCAGGGTGACTAGGCAGTTGCCTAGGGCGCCAAAATGGAGAGGGGGTGCTGGCCAGCCTGCTGTCCCCCTGCCGCCCCCCACCACTGGCCACCGCCATCCATCCCCACCACCCGTCGTCATTCGCCCGCCACCCCCTGCACCCATCACTGCCCACCCCCGTGCCTGTCGCTGTCCCCCATCATCCACCGCTCCCCCACCGCTGCCCGTCCGCCCCCCGCCTAGGGCACAAAGAACCCTAGTGCCGGCCCTGGTCAGAAGGCGGGATGGGAGGAATTGAGAGGGCAAGGAGGAGGATTAATGCAGGATGGCAAAAGAAAGAAGAGGGAGCCTGTGATGCCTGTAGATGAAGCAGAGAAGCAACAACAGAAGAGAAAATGGCAGGAAAACTTATTGCCTGAAAAATAAAGGCAGCAAAATCTGTAGAGAGAGACACAAACTTCTGTACAGAGGTTCATGCTGGTTCATACTCACAGCACCACAGATGCCATATGTTCCCTTCCCTAAACCCCAAAGCAGTGACCAGCTCACCATCCGGAGAGCGCTTCTCGTTGGCTGTTTGACTAGTCCCCAGCAAGAGCATGGGTTAGTCGCCCATCCATCTCTTTTGTCTCAGTGGATGATCAACCAAAGATGCAGGCAAGGAAGTCCATGCTCCTGCCAAGAACTTGACAAACAGCTGAAAAGGAAGAGGAGAAGAGTGTGCGCCCAATGGTGAATGGGGGATCTGGCTGGGGATGCACACGCACCAAAGTTTGTGCCCATCTCTAAATCTCGAGTTACGAAGGAGTGGGTGGCAGAACTGGCTTTGAAAGCAAGTTAAAATTAGCAAAAATATGCAGAGGACTCCTAGAATGATAGTGTGAATTAATGAAGTCTTCAATTTAATAAAGAGAAAATTGGGGAGGGGAGAACATATTTATGGTGGATATAATTGACACATTCCTTTGTTTTCCACTAGAGGCACTCAGAATGCTAATGTGCAAAAACAAAAGTTTTGAATAGGATATCAAAAAAGTTTGTAGCAAGTGCTTCTCATGAGTGCTTTGTTATTATTTTTTTCAAACTTACTCAGAAAGTTCCTTAATTTGACATAGGCATAACATTGTCACACCCTGGACAAATCACAGTTCCTCATTTTTTGGCAGTGGAGCAATGTTCTCCTCTCTCAGAGCCTCAGGGAAGGAAGAAATTATACTGTACCTGTCAAACTGCTGACTTATGGTTGTAAGGCCTTTAAAAGGCAAGCACTGACAAGTCCATATGGGAGGTCATTAAAAGCAAAGTTAGGTGTAAAGGTCAGATCACACAGAAAAGCCACCAGGATCCTGTGGGGTTAGGAGAGAGGCAGTCAACCAAGCATGTAAAAAAGACACAGACTTTGTTAGCACCAAGAGATGTTCCATTTTTTTTTTGTTTGGATATCATCTGTTTAAAAGTGCTGCGAGCTCGAATATGCAGAATGGGGATTCAAAACACCAAGGTGCTGGGTGGGTCTGCTGTGCTCACCCCATTTGGGAGCATCTTGGGAGCACTGAACACTACCCCATTTGGAAGTGTTGGAGTGGGATCTGAGAGCCTAGGTTCAAATCTGTGCTTCCCATGGAAATACAATGGAGGGTACCAATGATAAACTACTTCATAAACTTCTCACATACCTCGAAAACTATCAAACAATAGATTAAGGGATTATGAAAAATGTTAATACACACGTGCATAGCAGAGAATAAATGAGCTTAGCAGCAGCAGCATGTAGATAAAGTGTAGTTAATTGTTATAAGTATTATCAGAACCCAGAAACGGAGAGACAAAGAAACATGACTTAGAATAAAACTCTTACATTGAATATATACAGCAAATATACAGCAAATAACAACAGCATAACACCAAGCAATATCACATATACAAATCAAGAGAGCGTGGGGCACTGTTTTCTCACCATAAACAGTCCCAATTTAACATTATACAAGCCAGTTCTTATATACACATTTAGACCTCATCAGACATGATTTTAACCAATCACATTCTGACACACCATGATGTCATTAACTATTCCATCTGTGCTAAATCACTTAACCTGCTGGTGATTTCTAATTCCTTGCACTTGTGGCTAACATCATGATGCTGCATTTTTGACTGACCCCATTTTTACAATTCTCTTTTCACTCTGTTAAATATACAATACATATTAGAGATGGGCACGAAACAAAAAAATGGTGTTTCGGTTTTTCATTTGTCATTGAGAGGTCTGTTTTGGTTCGTTTCCGTTTGTCATGAATTTTTGGAAAAATTTCGTTACCGTTTTTAGTTTTTTTTTGTCATTTCTACCCGCTTTTTGCGCGATGTTTAAAGCATTTCCGTGCGCAGGCATCCCCGAACGCCCCAGACCAGAGGGAAAACACTAAAAAAAATGGAGACACAGTATAGACTCTTTACGCAGGGAGGCTGCAAAGGCAGCGGCGGGCGTTGCCGAGGGTGCAAGGCAGCCACAGAGTGACTGCACTGCGGGGAATGGGTGGGTACTCACCGAGAGGTATGCAGCACGCACGCACACAGGGAGGCTGCAGGGCTGAAGCTAGAGTCGCAGAGACAGCAATCCCACCCTAACTCCCACCAGAGACTGCAAGGAGGACGGGGGCTGCCAGAGCTTTTTATGCCCTCTGTGGCTGCCAGACCTGCCCCCCCCAGTCTGCAACCTGGGCATGCTATTGGTTGAACATGATCCCATCACATGGCTTGCTTCCATTTTGTGGCTGGTGGTGACATCCATTTTAAAGGGAAAAGAAAAATACATCACGATGGGAGAAGACAAAAACAAACGTTTTAAGGACCCCCCCCCGGTAGGTATTATCAGACAATATAAATAATTATAGCTGCATTTTTACGGATGTCCAGGGTGTTTTTTAACATTTAAAACAGCTCATTTCATTGCGCGTCGCCATTAACGGAAACGACAAACGGTAATGGAAATGAAAAAATGTTCATTCCGTGCCCATCTCTAATACATATATTTTGTCAATTCTATATATTATGACAAAAACCCTACTAGGTTCCCAGGAATGACTTGATGGCAGTTACCAATAATATTCTGGAATCACAGATATACTGGCAACTCATCCACCAACCCACCCACCCCAACAGATGGTCTTGAAACTGGATTTTCTGTGGCTGTGCACCATCTGGGCACAGGTCACTTTATTTTGCTAGGAAACCCTGGATGCGCTAGTTGTGTTGGTGTAGATCTGAGCAGAACTTGAAGAACTGAGCTTGGCAAGGCTTTGGACATATCAGCAAGGGACCCGGGAAACAGATACAAGGCTCTACTGATGAAAGGAAACACACATTTTCCCCCAATAGATTCAAAAGATGACACTGCCTGTTCTAATGACCTGTTCTATTTTTGTACTTAATTTTTATTATGGCTGTGCGGCTCCTGAATTTGTTTGACCAGGTCAATGTGATTCAACAAAGCTATTTTAAAACAGCCACTCCACTTTGTCTCCTGCTTCACTTCACTTCACTTTATTTATTTATTTATTTATTAGACTTATACACCGCACCATCTAGCAACAAGGCCACTCTGGGCGGTGTACAAATAATTCAAACAAAACAAGAACAGTATACAGTATAAAAAATGTGGCTAATAAACAAAATGAACATAACTAAATCAACAGTACCATCATAAAAATCACTCAAAGAACAGAGGGATAGCTGAAACAGAAAGAGCAGATTAAAGACCAGCGAATCAAGAAAGCATCAATTAATAGCCAAAGAAAGCCTTTCTATATAGCCATGTCTTAAGATGTTTTTTTGAAAATTGAAAGCATAGGGGGCCAGACAAATCTTGGCAGTGAGCTGATTCCATAGGTCAGTGATGGCGAACCTATGGCACGGGTGCCAAAGGTGGCACTCAGAGCCCTTTCTGTGGGCACTCGACATTGCCCATTCATAGCCACCTGTATACAGGTTAAATTACTGTATTGGCACTTTGCAAAAAAAAAAGTGGGTTTTGAATTGCAGTTTGGGCATTCAGTCTGTAAAAGGTTCGCCATCACTGCCATAGGTGAATACTCTACACACTGCTATTGTCTGTCTCCAAGGAGTTCAAACTGTACAGCTATTATCTGTATTGGAAGCCTGTATCAGAATAATGCATATAGTTTATTGAAGAGTGGGCTCTAACGTTCTAATATAAACAAACAACATGCTTTCTCCGGACATCTGTTTGAATCAAAGAGAGTGATTCCCACACCATCACACACCCCAACATGATTCAGCTTCCTCTGACTCTGAGCTCTAGGCATTGATTCCAGACACAGGCTTTTATCCCCAGGGAGGTACTCAGGTGGACAAATAAATTAGCTGTGATTGTAACCAAGCCACAAGCTTAGGATTCATCATCTGTCCTTGGAAACACATCATTTTTCAGACCACGGTGCCCTCTGTTTCCCCTGCCTCAAATAAATTCAAAAGAATTCAGATATATTCTTTTAGATCTACTTTCCCTTAATTCTCTTCCAAGATCCCCAGGTTTCTCTTATTTCTCTTTCAAGGTTCCCAGGATAGTGCTACCAATGGGCAGACTTTGGAAAAGTTACTTTTTGGGGACTACAGAACCCCTCCCCACAATACGGCCAAATCCACTGGGCTATCACTTTAGGCATTTGTAACATTTATTTGTCACTTCCTCAGCGTCAGTCTGGAATATCTTATAAATGGGGCACATTTCTACTTTTGTGTCCCAGTCGATCAGTGAGGCTACAAAATAAAACAGGCTGAACTGTGCTTTCATCATTGTAAGGCTAATTACAATGGTAACAATGAGGCCTGTAATAAGACTTCCTGGGGTAGGAACTGGCAAGCCACCCCAGTATCCCTGCCAAGAACATTCCATGGACAGAAACAAAAAGCTAAAAGATATGACGCTGGAAGATGAGCCCCTCAGATCGGAAGGTGTCCAACATGCTACTGAGGAAGAATGGAGGACAAGTACAAGTGGCTCCAGAGCTAATGAAGTGGCTGGGCCAAAACCGAAAGGACGCTCAGCTGCAGACGTGCCTGGAAGAGAAAGAAAAGTCCAATGCTGCAAAGAAATATACTGCATAGGAACCTGGAATGTGAGATCTATGAACCAGAGTAAGCTGGATGTAGTCAAACATGAGATGGAAAGAATAAACATTGACATCTTGGGCATCAGCGAACTTAAATGGACAGCAATGGGTGAATTCAGTTCAGATGACTATCACATCTACTACTGTGGGCAAAAATCCCATAGAAGAAATGGAGTAGCCCTCATAGTCAACAATAGAGTGAGAAAAGCAGTGCTGGGATACAACCTAAAAAACGATAGAATGATTTTGGTACGATTCCAAGGCAGTCCTTTCAACATCACAATAATCCAAGTTTATGCATCAACTACCGGTGCTGAAGAGTCTGAGATTGACCAATTTTACGAAGACTTACAACAACTTCTAGAACTGACACCAAAGATGTTCTTCTCATCATAGGGGGCTGGAATCCTAAATTGGGAGTCAAGTGATAAAAGGAATAACTGGCAAGTTTGGCCTTGGAGTTCCAAATGAAGCAGGGCAAAGGCTAACTGAGTTTTGTCAAGAGAACAAGCTGGTCATTGCAAACACTCTTTTTCAACAACACAAAAGGCAACTCTACACATGGACATCACCAGATGGACAATACCGGAATCAGATTGATTATGTTCTCTGCAGCCAAAGATGGAGGAGCTCTATACAGTCAGCAAAAACAAGACCTGGTGCTGACTGTGGCTCAGATCATCAGCTTCTTATTTCAAAATTCAAACTTAAACTGAAGAAAGTAGGGAAGACCACTGGGCCAGTCAGGTATAATCTAAGTCAAATCCCGTATGAATACACAGTGGAAGTGAAGAATAGATTTAAGGAATTAGATTTGGTGGACAGAACACCTGAAGAACTATGGATGGAGGCTTGTAACATTGTACAGGAGGCTGCAATGAAAACTATTCCAAAGAAAAGAAAATGCAAGAAAGCAAAGTGGTTGTCCAACGAGGCCCTACAAATAGCGGAGGAGAGAAGGGACGCAAAATGCAAGGGAGAAAGGGAAAGATACGGAAAATTGAATGCAGATTTCCAAAGAATAGCAAGGAGAGACAGGGCAGCTTTCTTGAACGAACAGTGCAAAGAAATAGAGGAAAACAACAGAAAAGGAAAAATCAGAGATCTATTCAAGAAAATTGGAGATATTAAAGGGGCATGATATGATAAAGGACAAAATGGTAGGGACCTAACTGAAGCAGAAGAGATCAAGAAGAGATGGCAAGAATATACAGAAAAATTATATCAGAAAGATCTGGATGTCCCTGATAACCAAGATAGCGTAGTTGCTGACCTGGAGCCAGACATCCTGGAAAGTGAAGTCAAGTGGGCCTTAGAAAGCATTGCAAACAAGGCCAGTGGAGGTGACGGCATTCCAATTGAACACTTTAAAATCTTAAAAGAGGATGCTGTAAAGGTGCTGCATACGATATGCCAGCAAATTTGGAAAACCCAGCAGTGGCCAGAGGGCTGGAAAAGATCGGTCTACATCCCAATCCCAAAGAAAGGAAACACCAAAGAATGCTCCAACTATCGCACAATTGCACTCATTTCACACGCTAGCAAGGTTATGCTCAAAATTCTACAAGGCAGGCTTCAGCAGTATGTGGAAAGAGAACTTCCAGAAGTACAAGCTGGATTTCGAAGAGGCAGAGGAACTAGAGATCAAATCGCCAACATGCGCTGGATTATGGAGAAAGCCAGATAGTTCCAGAAAAACATAAGAACATAAGAAGAGCCATGCTGGATCAGGCCAAGGGCCCATCTAGTCCAGCTTCCTGTATCTCACAGCGGCCCCACCAGATGTGTTTGGGAGAGCATGAGACTAGATATCTGTCTCCTGATACCACTCTCCTGCATCTGGCCCTTGAAGTACCCTGGTTTAAAGCCTGGAGATTACACATCTCCATCATGGTTTGTAACCTGTGATGGACTTTTCCTCCAGGAATCTGTCCAATCCTCTTTTGAAGGCATCCAGGTCAGATGCCATCACCACATTGTGTGGCAGGGAGTTCCATAGACTTACAACGCGCTGGGTGAAAAAATTCTTTTGTCAGTTTTTACTCTCCCAGCCCTCAATTTGAGTGTATGTCCCCTAGTTCTGGTATTTTGGGAGAGGGAGAAGAGCTTCCCTCTATCCACTTTACTCATACCCTGCATTATTTTGTATGTCTCAATCATATCCCCCCTCAATCGCCTTTTTTCCAGACTAAAGAGGTCCAAATGTTTTAGCCTTTCTTCATAAGGGAGGTGCCCCAGCCCAGTAATCATTTTAGTCGCTCTCTTCTGCACCTTTTCCAGTTCCACTATGTCTTTCTTGAGATGCGGTGACCAGAATTGTACACAATACTCCAGGTGGGGCCTTACTATTGTTTTGTATAATGGCATTATAATGTTGGCTGTTTTATTTTCAATCCCCTTTTTGATAATCCCTAGCATGGAATTGGCCTTCTTCACCGCTGCCACACATTGGGGAGACACCTTCATGGAGCTGTCCACCAACACACCAAGATCTCTTTCCTGATCTGTCACGGATAACTCAGAGCCCATGAGTTGATAGATGAAGTTTGGATTTTTTGTCCCAATATGCATTACTTTACATTTGGTTACATTAAAACGCATTTGCCATTTCTCAGCCCATTCCTCGAGTTTGGAGAGATCCTTCTGGAGCTCTTCACAATCTTCTCTGGTTTTTACCACACGGAAAAGTTTTGTGTCATCTGCAAACTTGGCCACCTCACTGTTTATCCCTGTCTCCAGGTCATTTATGAACAGATTGAAAAGCACCGGTCCCAGGACCGAGCCCTGGGGCACACTGCTTTTCACTTCTCTCCATTGTGAAAATTTCCCATTGACACCTACTCTTTGTTTCCGGGATCTCAACCAGTTCTCAATCCATAAGAGGACCTGCCCTCTTATCCCCTGACTGTGCAATTTTCTCAGCAGCCTTTGGTGAGGGACTGTGTCAAAAGCCTTTTGAAAATCCAGATAGACTATATCCACCGGTTCACCCAAACCCACGTGCCTGTTAACCTTTTCAAAAAATTCTAAGAGGTTTGTCAGACAAGATTTACCCTTAAAGAAGCCATGCTGATTTTCTCTCAGCAAGGTTTGTTCTTTTATCTACTTCTGCTTCATTGACTATGCCAAAGCCTTTGACTGTGTGGACCACAACAAATTATGGCAAGTCCTTAAAGGAATGGGAGTATGACCACCTTATCTGTCTCCTAAGAAATCTATATGTGGGACAAGCAGCAACCGTCAGAACTGGTTATGGAACAACTGACTGGTTTAAAATTGGGAAAGGAGTACGACAAGGCTGTATACTGTCACCTTGCCTATTTAACTTATATGCAGAGTACATCATGCGAAAGGCAGGTCTGGATGAATCACAAGCCAGAATTAAGATTGCTGGAAGAAATATCAACAACCTCAGATACGCAGATGATACTACTCTGATAGAAGAAAGTGAGGAGGAATTAAAGAACCTCTTAATGAGGTTGAAAAAGGAGAGTGAAAAAAATGGGCTGAAGCTCAACATCAAAAAATCTAAGATCATGGCCACTGGTCCCATCACCTCCTGGCAAATAGAAGGGGAAGAAATGGAGGCAATGACAGAGTTTATTTTCTTGGGCTCCTTGATCACTTCAGATGGCAACTGCAGCAACGAAATAAAAAGACGCCTGCTTCTTGGGAGGAAAGCAATGGCAAACCTAGATAGCATCCTAAAGAGCAGAGACATCACTTTGCCAACTAAGGTCAGCATAGTCAAAGCAATGGTTTTTCCAGTAGTGATGTATGGAAGTGAAAGCTGGGCTATAATGAAGGCTGATCGCGGCAGAATCGATGCTTTTGAGCTCTGGTGCTGGAGGAGAGTCTTGAGAGTCCTCTGGACTGCAAGGAGATCAAACCTATCCATCCTGAAAGAAATCAACCCCGAATGTTCACTGGAAGGACAGATTTTGAAGCTGAGGCTCCAGTACTTTGGCCACCTCATGAGGAGAGAGGAGTCCTTGGAAAAGTCCCTGATGTTGGGAAAGATTGAAGGCAAAAGGAAAATGAGATGGTTGGACGGTGTCATTGATGCAACCAATATGGATTTGACAAAACTCCAGGAGGCAGTGGAAGATAGGAAGGCCTGGTGAGCTCTGGTCCATGGGGTCACGAAGAGTTGGACACGATTGAACGACTGAATAACAACAGTGTCCCATTAAGATCTGAAGAAAAAGAAAGGAGGAAAGGGGAGTAACTGAGAGGGAAATGGAGTGGGCTTTTCTTCTGTTTCTACTTTCCCCCCTTAGCATTTTCCCATAGGTGTGTGGTCCGCTTTTCAGATCAGAAACGCCACTTGGCCCGACTGGCTGTGTCTTCAGGGCGCAGAACAACAATTTGCATGTCCTTATTGACAATGCCCTGCGATTTCTGTTTTGGTTGTCCACATAGCCACCAGCCATCAATTTTAGGTAGCAGGCAGCTTGGGTGATGGTGGAAAGTGCAACTCTGAGCCAGAAAGAGGGTGAAAAGTGGGGAAAAGCAATGGCACGGTGTCCTCAGTTGGAGCTGAATCGCTTCAAGAAGCGGTCTAGAAACTGGTTCAAGAAACCACCACCCCTGGTGGCTGTTGCAAGAAAAAGTGACACAGTGGCCAAAAGGGGGCGTAGCCAAGGGGCCTCTGTGGAAAAAGCGATTGGAAGTGCGCTAAGTGAAATTTAAGGCGATTTGAGTTGAAGGAAAATGCGATTCAAAACCCAAGTTGACTCTCTCATCTCTATAATCAATATGACACCTAGTTGCTGTCAGGTAGTATCATTCATGATGTGGTTGATTAGGGAGATACCCAGTATCCAATAGAGCAGACTCATTTCCATGGCATGGAGATGGTTCTCTGTGCCCACTGCTGCTGCTTAGCACTCCGTGCCATGCAGTGCAACCAGGTGGATGCTCATCTTGTAAATCTTAGATCTGAGATGGATGGGCATTTATCTACTGCAAAGCACACTGGTTCTTGACATTGCACCCAGGCTGCATTCACCCTTGCCCGCACATCACTACTGATGCCACCATCACCTTGGATATGGAATCCAAGATACTTGTGGAAGATATCCACCTTTTAAAGGTTTTCTCCATTTATTTGGAGTGTTCCATGGACTCTAACCCTACCCAAGTATGAATTCAACCCAGCAATGTTTGAGATACTGGTGGATTACTGTTTCCATCAGACCTCATCGATGGCCAGGGACTAATGGACATAACTTTTTAAAGACCTAAGCCAGAGATGGATATCTCCTTTTTGTCAGCATCAAGAGTGTCCATGGAACACTCCATATAAATTGAGAAAACCTTAATAAGGTGGCTATCTTCCTGCAGTATCTTGGCTTCCATATCCAAGGTGATGGTGGCATCAGTAGTGATGTGTGAGCAAGCTATTCCAAAGTGTAAACACTCTTGATGCTGAAAAAAATGAGATATCCACCTCCGGCTTAGGTCTTTAAAAGTTTATGTCCTCACATCATTTTAGGACTGTAGATGGTGCAGTGTTTGAGATACTGATGGATTACTATTTCCATCAGACCTCATCAATGGCCAGGGACTAATGGACACTGGAGTGCATCTAGAATGACTTGTGTTCCTTGGTACTGCCTTGTCCATAGCACATTCCTTTCCTGGACCTGGTATTTGTGTCTGCTCTCCTACATCCTGCCTCGTTTTGATGGCTATAGCAGACAAGAAAAAACTGAACAATTGCAGAAGGAAGGTACAGGAGAGACCATTTCTGCTCTGTCTCCTGTTCTATCTGCAATTTTGAAAGCCAGAATGACTCTCTGGGGCTGCAGCCTAGCAACTGTACAATCAAGTAGGTTCTTACATCAAGACTGTAAAGTACTTTGGCTCAAAACCAGAGAAAGTTAGTAGCTATGAGGTCTAAATGGAAATAGCCTTGTCTGGAATGGGGTATGAGTCATTCCAGATGAGTTTATGGTGAAAACAAACCAAGGCATGCTGTTTATTTACTGCCCTATAATGCTTAAAGCACTGTCTGGGTGGTTTACAATTTATTTATGCAGGCTACACATTGACATCCCCCATACACACACAAAGCAAGCTGGGTACCCATTTTACTCAACCTTGAAGGATGGGACGCTAAGTGAACCTTGAGCAGCTACTTGGGATTGAACCCAAGTAATGAGCAGAATTTTGGCTGTGGTACTGCCTTGCTGGCACAGTGGTTAAATGCCTGTACTGCAGCTAAAACTGTGCTAATGACCTGGGGTTCAATCCCAGGTAGCAGGCTCATGATTGACTCAGCCTTCCATCCTTCCGAGGTTGGTAAAATGAGTACCCAGCTTGCTGGGGAGGGGGGGGATGTGTAGCCTGCATACTGTAATGAAACTGTAAACCACCCAGAGACTAATTGAAGTGATATGGGGCAGTATTTAAACAGAACACTTTGCTTTGCTTTGCTTTGCTTTGCTTTTGCTGCACAAGGCTGAAAATAAAGGTTACCTGAAAATGAGTGACTCATGTCTCACTAACCTTCTACAGGTCCGGCCAAGGTTATTTGGTGGGCTAAGGGTGGACCCTTTCTCCCTGGCAATACCCAGGAGAATTTTCCAATGAAGTCTAGAAATTAGGGAGAATCAGACAGTGATGAAGAAGAGAAATGATGGGAAAAGGACACAGGGAATCCTTTTTCAGGGGAGAATATAAAGAAGGCGGGGGGGGGGGAGTGAGAGCTCTTAGCAGATAGCAGGAGAAAGCAAACGAGAGGGAAGACAGAGTAGCTGTTCCAGAGAAGAGTGAGAAAGAGCTGGGGCCTGCTGTATATGCTTGGTTTTATAGTAGTCCTGCCTGGGGTTCTTTCCTTCCTTTTTCACTAGTTGCGGGGACTCATTATAGAGAATCTCAAAAAGCCCCAAAAGGCTAAAACTAAACCAAGTACCACTCCTTATACCAAGAGGAAAGGTCCAGTCAAGTGGAAGGACTTGGCCACCACCCAGCAAGCTGCAACTTAAGTGCTTAATTATGCCAGTTGGCAAAAGACAGTAGAGAAGGGTGGCTGAAGTTTTATAAAGCTCACCTGGCTGAACTAGATGGGTGGGAGATGTAGTGAAGGTAAACCTCCACCACTCCCTGGGAGAAAACTCTATAGACTAATGGTAACACTTAGTTCTCCTATGAATGATTCAATAAAGAGAACTGAATGGTGAGGACCAATGTATATGTTTGTAATAAGCGCTGATTGGTTGGTGGGTTGACTCCCGACTCCAAGCCTTACCCCCCTTCACAAATTTCCAATATATTTTAAAATGAAAACATGTTCAAGTTCACTTCAAATTGGCATGCATATCCATACTCAGCCTTATCAGTTCTTAATGAGCTGCTAAGTAAGCTTTCTGCTTTTCCTAATGAGCATCTTTATATATGCAGCCTGAAGGTCTTGGCCACAGCATGGACTCTTTCTGCTAGCCCTGTTTTGTTTACTTCTGAGGCTGAGGAAGACTAATCAGTTGCCATGACTAAGCTATTGCAATTTATCCTTTCCACCCTGGGTGTAAATTCTGAAGCAAGAACAAAACAAACCCTCCTAAAACAGAACAATATAGGAAGCTGATAAGCGCTGGTTTGTGTAACAAACTCACATACAGGTAAAAGTAAAGGTACAGGTTCCCCCTGCACATGCGTGCTAGTCATGTCCAATTCTAGGGGCGGTGCTCATCTCCGTATTCAAGCCAAAGAGCCAGTGTTGTGCAACTTCATGGTCACGTGGCCGACATGGCTGCAAGGAAACACTGTTTTACCTTCCCACTTTTTACGATGGTACCTATTTAAGTACTTGCATTTACAAGCTTTCAAACTGCTAGGTTGGCAGGAGCTGGGGTCAACAGCGGGAGCTCACTCCGCTGTGTGGCACCCGGGATTCGAACCGCCAAGCCTGGCGACTTTGCTGCTGACAGTTTTTGGAAGCCTTAGTCCACAGAGCCACCACACCCCTCACATACAGGTAGGTACACTGAATTGAACTTTTCACCATTGCATTGCCAGGCACTTGCAAGGGTTAACTCCCCTAAAGAGCAGACACAACTGGGACTATGTTTGTATCACCTGGGAGAGCCTTCAATGTCATGTTTTCTCATGATAGTTCATTCATAAATACAGCAGTGAAGCCGGGTGGTGGAGCCTGGGATTGGAACTCAAACTGAATACTGTATGTCTTAATTGTAATAATAAACTGTGTATTGTCTCTTCTTATTGTAAGCCGCCTTGGGTCCTTTTCCAAGGATAAAGGCGGGGTAAAAAATATTTATTACTTATTTATTATTTATTTGTTACATTTATATACCACCCATCTTCCAGATGGAACTCTGGGCAGTTAACAGTTAAAACAAAACAACAGAAAAGAAAAAACAAAGAAGGCAACAAATACCAATAAAATGGGAAGGGACAATACCCTCCACAAAATATGACGCGGGTGACAAAGAGGAAAGAAAAAAAAACTTAAGTAAAAAGGTCGCCATATGCCTCCTTAAAAAGGTGTGTTTTCAGAGCCTTTTTAAAGGCGGGCAGGGACTGTGCTAGGCACAGCTCACTAGGGAGATGATTCCACAATGTGGGGCCCACCACAGAGAAGGCGCGGTTACGCATGAGCGACTTCCGTGCCTCCCTGGGTGTGGCCACCCTAAGTGAGCACGCCTTCGCCATCCTCATGGGCCTGTTCCCAGTTGATCTCTGAGAAATGTGTTCCGACAGGTACTCAAGCAACAACAACAACTTAGTGCTGTGGCTCAAGCAGCAACTCCAATTATGTCCGTAACAAGACATATACTGTTCCTTGTGCCAGCACAGTCTCTGGAAAATAACTATTCATGTAAAAAGAGAGACTAATGTAAAATGAAGCGTTCACCTCAGCAAGTGCAAGAAATGTCAGTGAGTGAAGGATCTTTCTGCTTGATTGGTTGTGAAAGTCACGCTCTTGTCTCAAGAATTAGATTGTGGGCGGGAGAGACCCTATATCAGTGCAAAGCTGTTTTATCTTGAACTACTGTACCTCCGTTAGCAGACTGAGGCCAGGAACAGAAAAACACAGAGAAGGCACTCACCTCCCAGTGCCCACAGAAAGGTTGCCAAAGCCCCCAAAGGACTCTTTCAAATCACACACACACACCCATTTTGAATGTTCAGGTATAGGTCCAATGGCTTCCAACTGATAATGTTCTTATTTACCCCATATTGCAGTAAATTACAAGTACTATGCTTCACTCCCCACCCCACCCCCACCCGACAGGGACACATTCATTCTCCATCAATCTGGAGATGCAGAGATGGCAATTAAGTGCTGAAGTGAAAAAGATAAATCAGGCAGGCAAGATAAAACAGCTTTGCACTGAAATAGGGTTTTTCCCCACAATCAAAATCTTGAGACAAGAGCGTGACTTTCATAACCAATCAAGCAGAAAGATCCTTCACTCAATGATATTTCTTGCAATTGTTGAGGTGAACATTTCATTTTACATTAGTCTCTCTTTTTATATGAATAGTTATTTTCCAGATACTGTACACGGCTCCTATGCCAGTGCAACAGCAGGTGCCTCCATTAGGCATCATGTTTCTGGAAGTGTGTTGATAAACAAATGACACACTTTTGAACCTTGAGCAAGGGAGTAGGTTTTGTAACTGGGTAAGGCTAATGAGCAGGACTTATATATTCTCTGCCAAACAAAAAAATCTTGATTCTGTTTAAGGAGAACACAAGCAAGTGAGGAAATAAATGATACAATTCCACCTGTCCATGAGCCACATCTTTGCTGGAAGGAACAAAAGAAAATACAGCAGCAAAGAAATGAATTTGCTGAATATAATATTTAGGCTAAGAACAGCAATTTCAGTGGAGGAAAAATTGTTCCCTTTTCACTCTTTGTGAAAAATAATCACTTCTTAAAAATCTTAACTAGGACCATTATTCTTCCAAGTTATTGTTCCTTTATCTCAGAGCAGTGATGTGTGTAGCCCAGTCAATCAGGGATCACATGTGCTC
>JAHTLZ010000204.1:77663866-77675696 GCA_023846285.1 Phrynocephalus versicolor | reverse complement strand
GCAGATCTGAAGATAGGAGAAGGAGAGTGCTGCTCTTCCCTTTTCTGTAGCCATTCTCCATGACTAACACATAGTGGGCCAAAGAGAGGAGCCACCTGCACATGGGAAACCTCTCTACACAATTAGAAACCCTGTTTTTTTCAGGTGTTCCAATTGAGAGGAAACCTCAGTCTAGCTCCTCTTTAGACTGCTCATCTCCCCACAAGGGAGGAATGGATTAACTCTTTCCGGAATGCTGGAACAGGGCTTGTAGGGGTAGTACTAGGTCAGAGGATATGGGTGACATGTTGAAGAGTGACGCAGTTCATGAATTTCTCTCCCTCCTCTCCCTCGCTCCGTCTTTCTCTCACACGCTCTTGCTCATGCAGCCCTTATACCCACTGTACTGGGATGAAAACTTCAAAGGATTTTTTTTTTTTGAACAGCTATCTTAGGTGTAATTCACATTAAAAATTAGTAGAAAAAACAGCATTAGGACGTGAGGACATAGCCAGTAGGAGAACGAACGCAGCGCACGTGGGAACCACCGAAACGCTGCTTCAGTCACGTGACCACAACATGGACAAAAGTGCCTTTTCCTTAGAAGCGCCTCATCAGATATGTGAGGTAGCAGCCTATCTTTTCCTCTTTTGTGAGTAGAAAAGATTGGATTTCCTTGCACACCCTCAAGGGCTGTGCGCTTATAGCAGAAGATACATCTGCCTACACAGGTCCTCTCTTGCTGATGTGTGCAGCGTTTGTAGCTGGCTTCCTATTAGTTCGCCTTGAAAAATTCCCTTGGAGAAGGCAGCAGGACGCGCTTGGAGTTTGAGGGAAGACTCCCATGCTTTAATTAGCTATAATTGGGTTTCAATGGGGGGGTGGCACTAAGAATTGATTCCACATGTTGTTTAGAGTAACAGTTTGCACAAAATGACCAAATCAAATTCCGTTTTCTTTCGTTCTTTTGTACCACTGCAAGCTGCTATGGCAATGCTCAAGACTGATCATTTCAGTGAAAGGAACAAAACACACACACCTCCCACTCCTCCTCCTCTGGTGACCAGAAAAGGGGGAGCTCCTTGAGCATAAACAAGACTTGAGCAAAAGATAACATTGACAAAAGACAGTAGCAACACCTTTATTAGCTAAAACATTATCTTATGTTCAAGACAGACAACATGAGTATATGCAGCCCCATGCTTGAATGGCCACAGACCTGTGTGGTCCAGATTTGTGCTGCTGCTGTTGTCAGCCTAGAACTCCCAGAATTTAGGTTGCCATGCTGACAGTGGGATTCTGGGAGCTACAGTCCAAAAGAAAGCAATATTTCCCATCTTTGCCTTGGCCTATTAGATTCTAAGGCATGTATGCCCCACTGCCACTAGTTACCCATCTCTGTATCCTCAGGTATATATACTGTAGATTTGATGAGTTATCCAACTAGGAAGCACTTCTGTTGAGACCTGACCCACAGGGGTCCACCATGTGCAGCATGGTCACCTTAACTTCCCCACAATGCAGTGCTTGGTCTCCCATTGAAATTTGGTTGTATCTTCTGTTCAGGGTCATTATGGATGGCAGAAGTATGGCACAGAGCCATGCTGAATGGTAGCAAATAGCTTCCATGCAGAGGCACTATCACTGCCTATCAGAGAAAATGGCCAAGGCGGTGGGTGAGGTGAACTGCAGCTTTGCTGCAGGTAAGATAAGAATTTTTGCAGTGGGTCCAGTGGTGATGGGGTCAACAGGGGTCAGGCTGGGCTGCTCTGAGCCCTTGGTTCTTTGGCAATTGCCCAGCGATGCTGCTCCTGATGCAGCACATGAGAATGTGAACAGGTTGTATAGTGTTGCCTTCTCCCAAGTATACTGGCTGCTCACACACTGTAGGGAACTCACCCTGAAATGATAGGCGGAGTCACACCCGTTCTCAGCCCATAAGCCACCCAATGTTCAGTTGTGTCCCAAACTACAAGTACTGTATAGGTATTCACTTCCCCACAGAACAAAAATTCTTCTGAAATGACCCAGCCCTATCCAAGCAACCCCACCCTTTCAATACTCTTTCTTCCATTTTCTGGTGGGACACCAGTCTAAGGGCTTAGATAGGTCTGCCTGTCTGACGCTACGTGTAATTATTTACCTATGTCCACAGGTCCATTGCTGTTACTTTCATCTGCAGAATTATTTCATGATTTAACAAAAGGTGTTTAATTTCAGGGCGAGGCAGACAGTTATTTTTTCCTCAGAAACCTATCACACAGGTGTGCAGGGTAGCTCCCTGTGGCAACAAAATAATACAGACTGAAAAGCAATCACTGAGCTGTTTTGTGTAGATGACCACAGACTGTTAAAAGAATACATTTCTTTATCCTCAGTGAACCTTTTGTAGTTTTCTTTTTCTTGACATCTGTTACTTCACTGTAGCCTCCCACTGATGTACTGGGTTGCTGTAGAATATATTGTATGTATTATATGTGGTATACAATAAAATTGGAACACAAACACCCAGAGTGCTATATCATGGGCAATTCTATTAATTTCATAAATTTTCATTTTATAAAACATCCCTTGCTCCTGCTATAGTTCTTTCCCAGAAAAATAAGTACAGTATATAAATAAATTCTGATGATATTAAGTAATTTTGCCACATTGGAGTGCGAGGAAGATAGGGCTAAGATAGTCATTTTCATATTGTCACTTTGGGATTGTGGTCATAGTTTCTTCCGTCAATCATTGTTGCATTTCATTACTCTATTGCAATCACGTGGGTTTTTAAACCTCCATACATCAGGGCAGTGTTAATATAATTAAGACTAGAGAGAGATACAAAATTGAAAAATAGTATTTTCTTTTGTTTTCTTTGCTATTTTATTTTG
The DNA here is from genome assembly GCA_023846285.1 of Phrynocephalus versicolor. Classification (NCBI taxonomy): domain Eukaryota; kingdom Metazoa; phylum Chordata; class Lepidosauria; order Squamata; family Agamidae; genus Phrynocephalus; species Phrynocephalus versicolor. The sequence continues at coordinate 77,672,838 of JAHTLZ010000204.1, read as the reverse complement.
TTTTATTAACTTTTTTAAAAATCATAACAAAAAAAACAATATGAAATGATTCATTATACTATGGTACCTCTAGTTACGAAATTAGTCAGTTCCAAATGCATTTTCTCAAGTCAAAATTTTCTCTTAAGTTGAAATAGTTTCCCATAGAAATGCATTTGAAATGGATTAATCCGTACAGAAGCTCAGCTCCCTAACTTTCAACCGCTTGAGAAATCCACCCAAAAGTTCCCAAAAGTCCCCAAAATGGTGCCAAATATATCCAAAAAAGAAGCCCTGATTCTCAGCTTTCCTGTTCAAAATGGCTCCTCCTCCTTCCTAATTGCAGGAATGAATTTAAGTGTCCACAAGATGGCAGTATTACTATCAGCAGGGGCTATTTTGAAAAACCTTTCCTTTTTGTAACTGGAAAACAACACGCTGCTTTTTTGTAACTTGAGTTTTCCTATACCCACATAGTTCTATTCTTAACTTGATTTTTTCTTAAATTCAGACATCTGGTACCACTGTACCCTATGGGTCTGCTCCTCTAGATCTTAGAAGCACCCAATTGTGTAGGTAACTCAAGAATCAGAGCAACAGATTAGAAATTACAATCTATGTGTAGAGAGGTGGTACATAAGAATGGATGATGTACCAGTAAGACGTAGTGGCCAATCTGGAAAGAGATGGGCCACCAGGTAGATCAATGTGGAGGATGATTTGATGGTGATATGGAAAGATCCCAGACAAAAATCATATGAAATCAAGAGGATACGGTAAGATTGGCTTCTTCTACCCATAAACCTATTTTATTTAAATTTAAAGAGAGAGACTTTCCCAAACACCATCAAATCATCCCCTGCACTGATATATCTGACTAACCCATTTCTTCTCAGACAGACCACTATATCTTACTGGTACATCATCCATTCCTAGGTCCCACCTCTCTGAACACAGGTTGCCATTTCCAGCTGCGTGTTCTGATCCCCTAGGATGGTATTGATATGCTCTGACAAGGGAAATTGAAACACTTCAATTCTGAAACAGAAAATGGCATTTCATTTTGTTGCTTGATGAAACACTTGCTTGTGTTTTGTTATGTGTCATAAGCTTGTGAAATGACAAATTAGCATGTTATTTTTTGTTTCTTGCTCATCTCTAAGTAAGCCAACAAGAGTGGATCATGTGTGCAGTAAGAGGCCTTCTTATTCAGTAGCTATTCTTCTTGTAGAATCTTTCTTTGCAGCAAATTGTATCATGGCAGAGACAGAGATTTTTTGCCAGGCAATCTTTAGGTTTAGGTGGGGGAAGCAGTCTTTGGTTGCTAGAGGCCCCTAGGCTCTGCTCCATGAGAACAAGGGATAGGGATGCAACCTGTACTGGATGGGGTTACCCTCCAATTAAAAAATCAGATACACAGCTTGGGGTGCTCTTGGACTCATCCTTCTGCTTGGATGCCCAGGTCACAGATGTGGCCAGGAGCACATTTGCACAATTAAGGCTAGTAAACGAGTTACGCCCCTTTCTTGAGAAACCAGCTCTGGCCACAGTGACCCAGCTGGACTACTGTAATGCACTCTATGTGGGGCTACCGATGAAAAGTCTCAGGAAACTTCAACAGGTTCAAAATGCAGCAGCCAGACTGCTGACTGGGGCTAGGAGAGATCACATTACACCCTTATTAAAACAGCTCCACTGGCTGCCAGTCAGCTATTGGGCACCATTCAAGGTGCTGACGACCTACAAACCACTATACGACCTGGGTCCTAGCTACCTCAAAGATCGAATCTCACAGTATCAACCAACTCAGGTATTAAGGTCATCAGGATAGGCCCTATGCTCCATCCTGCAATCCTCACAGGTACGTCTCATGGGAACCCATGAAAGGGCCTTCTTGACTGCAGTGTCCAGACTCTGGAACTTCCTCCCACTAGAGGCCAGGACTGCCTTATCTCTGTTGTCCTTCCAGAAACAGGCAAAGACCTTTCTCTTCAGGCAAGCTTTCCCTGAATTATGGACTACCATGCATATTTTATATGAATCTATGCATTCACATAGACTATGTAGTTTATGGCTACTTATAACTGTGTTGCTTTAATGTAATGTTGTCTATTAATTCTGCAAGATGTCCTTCAATTCCTTGTTATCAAATGCCTGAACATGTCTTAATTGTACTGGACTGTGTATTATACTTCATTACTGTAAGCCGCCTTGTTACCTTTTCCAAGGAGAAAGGCAGGATAAAAATTCTCTAAAATAAATAAATAAAAATAAATAAATAAGAGAATTGTTGATAAGTCACCAGGATTGCTCCTAAGTAAAGTGCAAACCTTATGACCCCCCCCCTTTTAACGAAGTAAGTAACCACAGCTCCATCAGAGATGGAGGTGGTCTAGTTTTGTCTGGTTTGTTTTTCCCATTTGGGAATTGGACACACCTGGGAGTAGTAAATGGGCTTCTGGACCCCCGAACCTTGAGTACAAGAAGTAGTTTTTTCAGCTGCGCCCCTCCAATGAGTTCCCATGGCTGGGCACAGGACAGGAACATGGTCTCTGGAGGCCTAGTCTGTCACTCCAGCCACTACACCACACTGGGTACCCAATTCAGCACTACAATGGCTGAAAATAAAAGGACTCAATCCCAGATTTTTAAAATTGAGTGCCAAAAGCCCTTATTAGCCTGGATGGCTCAATTTGTCGATTTTGAATAGATTTTTGTTATTTGTAAACACATCAAGTGATTTCTATCTTTGATGTGAAAATGTACAAAACAGAAATTTATAACCATTATAGTGGAACAACTGGAATGAGATGCTCAACCATCCCCATTCTTTGCAGGTTCAGTTCACTTCTTGGCACAAAGCAGTTCCATTGTTAAGCTGTCGTTGAAAAGCTACTGAATAAACCTCAAAGCTTGGGACCTGGAAGGCATTCACCTCATCATGTGCCCTCACCTCAATTTCTTTTCTTCCCTTCTTCAATTCCCACCTGTCACAATGCACACAACAGGAAATGTGTGTACATACCCCTTATGTGAGATACTTAAGAACATAAGAACATCAGAAGAGCAATGCTGGATCAGGCCAAAGGCCCATCTATTCCAGCTTTCTGTATCTCACAGTGGCCCCACCAGATGCGTTTGGGAGTGCATGAGACTAGATATCTGTCTCCAGCTACCACTCCCCTGCATCTGGTCCTTGAAGTACCCTGGTTTTAAGCCTGGAGATTACACATCTCCATCATGGTTTGTAACCTGTGGTGGATGTTGTGTATTGATCTGTAATTGCTGGTTGAAGTAACTGCCTTCCTGTTCCAAAGGGAACAGGCCTATTGGTTGATTCTAGTTGCTGCATTTGGATCCTCGATTCTATTGGTTCCCGCCAAAAGGCAGCCTTGTGATTGCTTGTAATTGTTCCCTCCAAAATGTATCTTTTCCTAGCCAGTTCTGGTGCCTATAAATGTAACTCCCTCTCCCCAGTCCCCAGTCTTGTCTCTCCCTGATTAAAGAGCTGTTCACTAGAAGCTGTCTCCAGCCTGCTTTGTTTCTGAGCTGAAATCACTGCTGAATCACTAACCCCACGCTACAATACTGGCGACGAGGATGGGATCCGGAATGCTGAGTAGCAGAGGCTCATCACACTGGCTCAGAGTCCAGATCGCAGCAGAGAACAAGACTCACCTGCTGGCTAGAAGACGACCCTGCCCGCCTGGAGAATGGAAAGTCCACGGGTCTTGGAGCCCTTCCAGCCGTCCGAGCCTCACACTTGGGAGGACTATGTTGAGTGTTTCGAGTTCTTCATGGTGGCTCAAGGAATCACAGATACCAGCAAAAGAAGGGCCACGTTCCTGAATTACTGTGGGTGGGAGACCTTCATGTTGGCCAAGGCACTGCTCGCCCCAGCAAAGCTGAGTGAGACAGCACTCACAGACATTTTCGCCCGGCTGACAAGCCACTTGGCACCTACCAAAACCCAGATGGCCTGGCGGATGGAGTTCCAGAAAAGGCAGCAGCAAGCCGGAGAATCTGTGGCTGCATTCCTGGCAGGACTCCGGGAGCTTGCTCAGCACTGTGGCTTCCCAAATCTTGAAGACACTCTCTTGAATCAATTTGTTGGGGGGCTCTGCAGCAAAAAAGCCTGAAGGCGTATTGTGGCAAAGGAAGATGTCACCCTTGCCTCCGCCTTGAAAGAGACCTCTGCCACAGAGAATTATGAGCAGGAAGAGCTCAATGCCAGTGGCAAGACCACGAAGCTGCGGGTAGAGGCTGCCCATGCCATGGATGAGCCAGAGGCTAGTCCAAGCCAGAGCCCAGTCCGTGGTGTCGAGTTGGTGCGTCAGGCGGATGCACGGCCCAAAGATCGCCGAGGCGCTTGCACAGGCTGTGGCAGACACCATGAGCGGAAAAGCTGCCATTTTCGTGATGCTACGTGCAGGGCTTGCAGTAAGACAGGACACATCAGCCGGGTCTGTCGGTCAGTGGCAGCTGCAACAACGGAATCACCTAGATCAATGCGTCACAGATCATCCACCACGACTCATCTCCTGGACGACTGCAATTATCTCACAGAGATCAATGGAGAGATCGTGCAGTTTCCGGCGCAGGGCAAACCATCCATCAGAGTGAAGATCGAAGGTCAACCGTGCGACATGGAGGTGGATTCCGGATCTGGATTCACCATTGTCTCAGACCAGACTGCAAGGGGGCTCTTTCCTGGGGGTAAGTTCCCCTCTCTGGAACCATTCCCAGCAACCTTGCAATCATACACGGCGGGCCGCATCCACATTCTAGGAATGTGTGCTGTGAGGGTACAATTCCGGGAGAAACAGGCCACGCTTAAATTGGTGATTGCACAGGGGAGTCACCCCAGTCTTTTGGGTACTGACTGGTTTCCTGCCTTGGGACTGTGTATATCAGGGCTCAACTCAGTCCAAACTTCCCCAGAGTTGGGCGAGGTATTAGGCCAAGAATTTGCTGAACTCTTCAGTGGAAAGCTGGGTTGTTATAAAGGGCCTCCAATTGACTTTGATCTGGACCCCAGGGTGGCTCCAATCCGGCTCAAGCCAAGGCAAGTGCCTCTTGCGCTGCAACCCAAAATTGAGGCGGAACTGGACAAATTGGTCAAACAGGGAGTTCTTTCACCTGTGGACTCTTCTAAGTGGGAGACTCCTATCGTCACACCCCTTAAGGCGAATGGGGAAGTGAGGATTTGTGCAGACTACAAATGTACTATCAACAAGGCACTCAGGGGAAATTCATACTCCATTCCAGTCATCTCACAGCTGTTGGCAAAATTAGCTGGGGGGAAATTTTCACCAAACTTCATCTGGCTCAAGCTTACCACCAGCTGCCAGTGACTCCGCAATCTGCGGAAGCACAAACGATCGTAATGCACAAAGGGGCTTTCAGAGTGAACAGATTACAGTTTGGAATTTGTGTGGCTCCAGGAATTTTTCAAGGGCTAATGGAGCGCCTGTTAAGGGGTCTGCCAGGGGTCTTGCCATTTTTTGATTATGTTGTGATTGCTGGGAAAGACCCCCAGGAACTAGTGGGGCGTATCCGTGCTGTGTTACTCAAATTTAAGGAGGTGGGGCTGCAGCTAAAAAAGGAAAAATGCAATTTTGGGGTGCCATCTGTGGATTTTTGGGGGTTTAAAATTGATGCAACGGGCATCCACCCCACTGACTCTAAAATTAAAGCCATTACTGAGGCACCACGCCCACGGAACAAGACGGAGTTACAGTCATTCCTGGGACTTATTAACTTTTATCATTCATTCCTACCTCAGAAAGCTTCAATAGTGGAGCTGTTGCATAAACTATTGAAGAAAAAGAGTGTGTGGCATTGGGCTCAGGCACAGCAGAAGGCTTTTGATACCTTGCGGGGCATGCTGACTAGCAGGAGCATCCTTGCTCATTATGACAAGTCGAAACCTCTTGTTCTGGCATGTGATGCTTCTCAGTATGGGCTGGGAGCTGTGCTGAGCCATAGGGAAGCGGATGGGTCAGAAAAGCCCATCTCGTTCTATTCTCGTACGTTATTGCCAACGGAGCGCAACTACGCACAAATTGACAAGGAAGCCCTGGCAATAGTGGCAGGGATTAAAAAGTTTCATGACTATTTATACGGTTGCCACTTCTTCCTTGAAACTGACCACAAGCCTCTGTTAGGATTGTTCCACCCGAACAGACGCCACAGATTCTCTCCCCCAGAATGCTGCGATGGTCTATATTCCTGAATGGGTTCCAGTACACCCTGACCCATGTTCCAGGGAAAAGGTTGTGCCACGCTGATGCACTAAGTCGCTTGCCCCTTCCTGGTGTGTGGGATGCAGATCCTGCCCCAGCTGAACGAGTGATGATGCTGGAAACACTTCCAGGGGGCCCTGTAACTGCCACTGAAATAGCTGAAAGAACAAGGAAAGATCCTGCTCTCTCCCGTGTGCTCACTTGGGTGGGGAGGGGATGGCCAGGTGGCCCGCATGAGGAAAAATTTAGACCGTACGCAACAAGGCAACATGAGCTATCCCTGTATAAGGGCTGTCTCCTATGGGGAGACAGGGTGATCATCCCAGCACCACTGAGAAACAGGGTTCTGGATACACTGCACTTGGGGCATCCGGGAATTGTCAGGATGAAGTCGCTAACCCGGTGCTATGTATGGTGGCCTGGGATGGACCAAGAGGTTGAACGATGGGTACGGACGTGCAAGGCAAGTCAGGAAGTATGCCCAGAAGTGGCCAGAGCACCAGTCCACTGGTGGGAGCAGACCCGGACTCCCTGGAGCCGGCTGCACTTAGATTTTGCTGGGCCATTCCAAGGAAAGGTTTTTTTGGTTATCGTTGATGCGTATTCTAAATGGTTAGAGGTGGCTATGGTTCCCAGCATGTCGTCAGCTGCAGTCATCAAGGTGCTGAGACAGCTGTTTGCAACCCATGGGTTGCCCGAGACCATTGTCTCAGACAATGGAGCAGCCTTTGTATCCCAAGAATTCAGGGCATTTCTGGCTGATAATTTCATAAGAGGGGTCACCTCAGCTCCTTTTCATCCCTCATCCAATGGGCAGGCTGAGTGCATGGTGCAGACAGCCAAAGGATCTCTTGCACACTTGATGGAGGGTGACTGGTCAATGCGCATTGCCCGAATGTTGTTCTTGCAGCATGTGACACCGTGTACTACTACGGGCAAGTCGTCAGCAGAGCTGCTTCTAGGTAGAAGACTGGTGATGGTGCTGGACTATGTCCACCCAGACAAAATGCTAAACCGCAAGGCTAGAGCACCTCCACAGGCAGAGAGCGACTCTACAAGGTATTTTGCTCCTGAAGATTTGGTCTGGGTGAGAAATTATGCCAGAGGTCCCCTGTGGGTGCCAGGGGTGATCACCAGAGCATCTGGGCCAGTCTCTTATTACGTGACCATTGAAGATGGCAGGGTCTGGCGTAGGCACGTGGACCAACTAAGGCGCAGAGTGCCCAGTAGAGTTGGTACCAGTATGGGTGAATTGCAGCCTGAGAGTGACACTACCCCCATTAAGGAGTCCCAGCTGCAAGACCAGAGTGGAGATGCCCCAGGAATGCAGGTACCAGTGGTGTTGGCAAATGAATCTACTCCTGCAAGTCCTCATGGCGCCGAGGAACAGATCAGGGAAACTGAGTTGTCTGAAACCCCCTCCGTGTCAGACGAAACTATTACAGTAGACTCTCCACCACAGACACTGCCTGCTGAAGCCCCTGCAACACCCGTAGTCAGGAGATCAACTAGATGTCACAGGGCCCCATAATATCTAAAGGATTATGTGTGCTGTGCCCACCAGGGGGGGAGGGGTGTTGTGTATTGATCTGTAATTGCTGGTTGAAGTAACTGCCTTCCTGTTCCAAAGGGAACAGGCCTATTGGTTGATTCTAGTTGCTGCATTTGGATCCTCGAATCTATTGGTTCCCGCCAAAAGGCAGCCTTGTGATTGCTTGTAATTGTTCCCTCCAAAATGTATCTTTTCCTAGCCAATTCTGGTGCCTATAAATGTAACTCCCTCTCCCCAGTCCCCAGTCTTGTCTCTCCCTGATTAAAGAGCTGTTCACTAGAAGCTGTCTCCAGCCTGCTTTGTCTCTGAGCTGAAATCACTGCTGAATCACTAACCCCACGCTACAATAGTGGACTTCTCCTCCAGGAATCTGTCCAATCCCCTTTTGAAGGCATCCAGGCTAGACGCCATCACCACATCTTGTGGAAGGGAGTTCCACAGACTAACAACATGCGGGGTAAAAAAATATTTTGTCTGTTCTCACTCTCCCAACCCACAGTTTGAGTGGATGTCCCCAAGTTTTGGTATTTTGTGAGAGGGAGAAGAGTGTCCCTCTGTCCACTTGACTCATGCCCTGCATTATTTTGTATGTCTCAATCATATCCCCCCTCAGGTGCCTTTTTTCCGGACTAAAGAGCCCCAAATGTTTTAGCCTTTCCTCATAAGGGAGGTCCCCCAGCCCCGTAATCATTTTAGTCTACTTAATCTCTCCATATCTATTAAAGCTGTAGGATGTTGATTTCAGATTCAGCTTTTAGTTGCATGGTGTGAAAAGGCAGGAAAAAGGAGCTGAGGAAAAATATTAACTTTCTGATCCTTATTCTCTGGTTGATTTTATTACCTGTAATTTTGTTCACCAGTGTTTAATTTTGCCAGCTTCGGGATTTGAATGGTGATAGCATACTTCCAACATAAGGGAGGATGTGAGATCAACCTCTCAGGCATTAATAATCTCAGTTTTGCTTCTTGCAGACTTTTATTAATGCACCTCTCTGAGTCAATTTGCTCTTTGAAATTAATCAAACGGTGTAATAAAAAGCACCTTTAAAAAGAACCTAACTCCTTCATTTTCTTTGTGCCCTGAAGGAGGGTAAACTTATTAAATTACTAACTCCCCCTTTGACTGTATAGGGAAGAAAGTCAGAAAGCTTATTAGGAGCAATATAAAATTCATTTAGCCCTGGTGAGAAAAAATG
>JAHTLZ010000204.1:77650474-77663856 GCA_023846285.1 Phrynocephalus versicolor | reverse complement strand
ACACACACACACACACACACACACACACACACACAATTGAGCTCCAAGCAAGACACAAATTCATTTCAAGCACTGTTTTTTTTTAAAATCCACACCAAAGAAGGGCTTGTGGGTATTGGTAATACAGTAGGACCCCCGTATCCACTGATTCAGTTATCCATGGTTGGCAGGGGGAAAAATCAAATAATTCAGCAGCCACAATGCAAGCTACTGTCACAAATAGCAGCTGTAAAGCAAGCTATGGTCACAAAACGGCGGCTGTAAGGCAAGCTACTGCCACAAAACAGAAGTTTTGGGGATTTTGTGGTGTTCTCTCTTATCCATGGTTTTCATTATCCATGGGAAGGCCTGGAACTAATCCCCAGCGGATACTGGGGTCCTACTGTATCTTCCTTTGAGATGAGCATTATGCAACCTCAAGGCTTCTATGCAGACCTGCAGCACTGTCATGAATGAATGAATGAATGAATGAATGAATGAATGAATGAATGAATGAATGAATGAATCTTTATTTACAGTTTTTAACCAAATCAAGCACTGTCATGTTTCCCAATTACAAGGCAAGTTTCATACGTGTCAGCCAAGGATACCAGAAAAGGGAGTGCCATACAACAGACTCTTGGAAATACTATATAGAACTTTCCCTGGCTGATGAAGGTTAGGAAATGTATGTATTGAAAGTTCAATGTTACAGAACATTTCTCCACAGAAAATATTACAGTTCCAGCAAGTAATGAATTCGGATGTTCAAGTCTGACCTTTTAAAGTTTATGTCCAAACTTTAAATCAATAATTACTATCTTAGTTTTTTTTACTCTGCTCTGTGCAGGATTAATTGCTACCCTGGATGAAGTTAAATCACAGCCTTTAACAACACGTGCAAGTGCTAAGAAGAATTGATGGGGAAATTCAAATTTACTTAACTATAAAAGGGTTGTGCTTTCAGTTACAGTGACTGAAATAAGACATCTTTAAAAATAAAAATATCATTGCAAGCGGACATTCATCAGTTTTAAAAGCACAACTGACTGAATTATCCCAGACCTATTTATCATTCACAAACTGTATTGGTCCTCTGATTTCTCTGTTCTCTCATACTGTTACACCGGTAGCATGGAAACACTGTGATACCAGGAATGAGCTGCTCCCACTACCTACCAAGAAAAAGGCAAATGGAACCATCAACGGAGACAAGACTGCAACACTGGGTAAACTCTTTCCTTTTATTTGACCCAATTGGCTACACTTTTCCAAATTTTATCCCAATCCCCAAATGAAATGCATGGGCCTTCTGCCCCAACCCCCCTCCCCTGTCGCTGACAAAGCAGGGACTTTTGGCTTTGACAAGTCATATTGAGGAGAGGTGGGAATGTGTGTACATGAGAGCCGTGACATGTCTTTGGAAGGACTGGGACAATTAAAACACCTCCCTCCCTTCCTTCAGTTCAGATGCAGCCTAAGAACATCCAAGCTCAGCACCTCAAGTAAACTGCCTGGCTTTTTTTCCATCTTGCCAAGGACCCTAATCTAAGAAATAACCCCTGGCAAATCCATCTTTTGCCATGTTATAACCTATTGGTACTGCTCTAAGGAAGAGGGTTTTGCCCCCGAAATATTAGAAATGCTTTGTTATTTTTATAGTAGCCTAAAGGTATCACCTGTCCCAATTTTGTACCGGTAGCATGTCTAACTTTGGCAATCTAGTCCTAATCTCTTTCTGCAGCCAAGCATTAAACAGTGGATCTCAGTGGATTCACCTGTAGTTTTGGGGTCATAGAGCACGGCCACTGGACAGAAGGAGGATCTACCAGCATGTGCTGTGTTGAAGAATGAAGCATAAGAATGCAACCTGCAAGACTACATGTACACTCAAACCTTTACACATAAGCAAGTCAAAAGCCCCATTCAGTCTTCGTGGGGAAAGAAGGTTAATTTGAAACTGGGCATAGAGAGTTCTGATCAGGAACACTTGTGATTTGGACTCTTGAAAAATGTGGGTTCCCAGTCATGTGATTTCGGCACTACCTACGTCCAGTTTCCATAATGAAGAAAAAAATCAGAGTAGCAAGGGGAAAACAGAAAGAAAACATTGGGCTGCTTGCCTACAATTTTGATGGGTCAACAAACTACCATTCAGTATCATGTGGCTCTGTCCTTGACCTGGTGCTGTTCAATATTTTTGTAAATGATTTGGATGAGAAGGGAAAGGAGATGGCCATCAAACCCCCAGATGTCATACAGCTAGGATGGATAACTAACAAGCCCCGAATAAAGGACCAAGATTCAATATAATCTTGACAAAGTACACCCGTTTAGGAATTAAGATGAAATTCACCAGAATCAATATGAAGTCCTGGATTTACATACAGATAAGATGAAATGAAGATACATATTTACATAGCAGAAACCTGACTAAGTAGCCACAAATAGCCACATAAACTGCTATCTGTTTTACCATTACACAAACCTTTATTTTTGCCTCATTTTATTTATTTATTTATTTATTATTTGTTTGTTTGTTTATTTACTGCCCAATTTTCCCAATGGGAACTCAGGCCGGTTAACAAAATACAATACCAGAGAAATACACAGGTTCCACAGTAGGGTATATATAAAAAACTACAACCAGCAGAAACAAAATTAAAAATACTAAAAATACTTTTTACCATCAAAAATCTGTGGTTATTGTCTAGCTGATTACAATACTCCAGTTCTAACCAATGAAACAAAAAAACATGTGCGATTAACTAGGAAATCAACAAAAAAATTAGTCATAACATGTGAATGACCAAAAGGAATATCTATAAAGCCACTGGAAGTTAGATGAAAGGAAGGTGTTAAAAATCATGTGTTCCTCTGAGAATATCTGAAATGTATGATTGCAAAATATAGAGTTATCAAGGCAGCAGTTCTCATCAGGGCTTACTTGGAAAAACATTCTACTTGGACTCAGTGGGGCTTACTTCTGTGCAAGTAAGAATTCTCTTGTGTCTGTGAAATAATTCTTATGGCTTTTGCAAATGAGGAATACAGGAAAGATCTGCAAACATATTCTGTAGCTTGTTTTCATGCCACATAGGATATGTAGTAATGTGCTTATCTCTACTCAACCCCTCTTCTTTTGATTCTACTAGAGTACCGATACACAAATAAAGCTGTAATAAAAAAAAAAGTTCCTACAGAGACATCACATTTAGGAATCGGCAATTATTCCTCTATTCATATTGGTTTTCTGAGAGATTTCCTTTGAACTACTTGCCATTTCTTATTGGTAAAATAAATTTATTTATTTATTTATTTATTTATTTATTTATTTATTTATTTACTTATTTATTTATTATACTCCCTCATTAGTCCAAAAACTCTACTCTGGGCACTTTGTAATCAAGTAAGTCATGAAAAGTAAATAAGCACCACAAACAGTATACAATAAATAACAAATTTCACACCAAGTTGTAGGAATATAAAATGGAATACATCACAGCATGTAAACATATAGAGCAGCCAGGGGCAGGTCAGACCAGGTTGCCAAAGAAAGGCCTCTCTGTAAAATATTGTTGTCAATGATTTTCTGAAGGAGGGGAGAAAGGAGGCCAGAAGCAGTTCCATCAGCAGTTGGTTCCATAATGTTGGGGCCACTGCAAAGAAGGCCCTACTTCTAGTGGAAGATTTCTTGGCTTCCCATATTGTGGCTTTCCAGAGGCTCATGGCCCAGGAAGACTTAATGGGTCAAGTAGATAATTATAGGAAGCGGTGCTCTTAAAGGTAATGTGGTCCCCAACCATGAAGGGTGATCATCAAAACCTTGAATCTGATCTGGGAGGCAATAGGTAGCCAGAGCAGGTGACCAAAGACCAGGGAGATATGGTCAAAAATGTACACACCAGTCACCAGTCTGGTTATTGCATTCTAGACCTGCTGCATCCATTCAATTCTATTATCCCATTTTCATAAGAACATAAGAAGAGCCATGCTTGATCATGCCAAAGGCCCATCTAGTCCAGCTTCCTGTATCTCACAGTGGCCCCACCAGATGCGTTTGGGAGCACATGAGACTAGATATCTGTCTCCTGATACCACTCCCCTGCATCTGGCCCTTGAAGTATCCTGGTTTTAAGCCTGGAGATTATATATCTCCATCATGGTTTGTAACCTGTGATGGATTTTTCCTCCAGGAATCTGTCCAATCCCCTTTTGAAGGCATCCAAGCCAGATGCCATCACCACATCCTGTGGCAGGGAGTTCCATAGACTAACAATGTGCTGGGTGAAAAAATATTTTCTTTTGTCAGTTCTTACTCTCCCAGCCCTCAATTTGAGTGCATGTCCCCTAGTTCTGGTATTTTGGGAGAGAGAGAAGAGCTTCCCTCTATCCACTTTACTCATGCCCTGCATTATTTTGTATGTCTCAATCATATCCCCCCTCAGGCACCTTTTTTCCAGACTAAAGAGCCCCAAATGTTTTAGCCTTTCCTCATAAGGGAGGTGCCCCAGCCCGGTAATCATTTTGGTCGCTCTCTTCTGCACCTTTTCCATCCCTGCTCTTCCACAGTAGTGGTGGTAGTTTTTCCTTTGTACGCCAGCCCACATCTGGAAGGAGAAAGGGCCTATGCCCCTTCATTAGAATAAACATACAGTATTTACCATCTTATATTTAAGTTGAAGGGCAATTCCTATCTTTACAACATGTCTATATGTGCTGTCCTGTCTCTCTAATAGTTGTTTCCAGATAAGATGGAGGGGGCTTGTGGTGTGAAGGGCAGGCATCATCTCCTTCCTTCATAATAGTTGAGAGGAAGGAAGTGTACTAGGCTGCTGTTGGAGATTAAAGAAAACCACTAGTGCATTTGGGCAAAGCCAAACAAAAGTCTTTAAAAATGGGAGGGGGTCTAATCTAAGGTATTTTCTTCCCATTTCAGCACCTGACAATGATGAGTGTTGATGTGCATCAGTCATTTATCAGATATTTAAAGCTAGATTTGAATTCCCCACATAACATCAATCCAGAACAATATAGTAATGTCCCCGATAAAAATAAATTATTAAATCTCTTTGCTTGAAGAAATCACAGCAGTATGCAATTTATTGTTGAAACAAGCTCTCTCAACAGGACAAATAAGCTGGTCAAGAATTCTCTGACCACTGCCTTCAGGATGAGAGTGAGACACAAAATGTTCACATGATTTGTACAAGTTTCCAACGTCTTTTTTTTGTCTCTGAAGCTACAGTGTCCATCAACAGTCAGCTCAGAAAGGCAGACTGATTGCTCACAGAGGCCAGCAGTCCATGAAATGGCTATTGTTACAACAGCCATTGCTATTGTTACAATAGCCATTGCTATTGTTTTATTTTGTACAACTCCATAAACAATGGTTTTCCAAATGTGTACATTGTGCCTGAGATTTGAAAGGAAAGCATTGTCTTCTCACTATGAGGAGATGATTTGTTTGCTGGCCGGCATTCCCCCCCACACACACACACACTTAGATGTGAAGACAAAGCAGGGTATTTCCGTGGAAGGGGATTATTCCCCCTATCAGCTTAGGATAAGTGCCCTCCCTTTTTGCCACTACTCATGGTAAAGGCCATGCTAGGGAGATAAGGAAAATAAAATGCATACTCATAAGTCCATTTATATCCTTGACAGACCCAGGGCACCAACTGTAATAGCTGCCCAGAATAGCTGCACAGTAATTGATGCACAGAAGCATCAATAAAGAATAATACTGGGGAATGGCAATGGTAGTATTCCCTAGCATACAATTCAGCAGGTGACATCTTGAGTTATATTATTGATAATAAGAAGAGTAATTAATAAAAAGCATTTTAATATCTATTGTACATTTTCTGGTGAGCTATAAACTAAGCAAGTACCGTGTGCTCTTCAATATGTTCTTTGACTGCAGCTGTAATAAGTCAAAGAAAATAACTACTACCTCTGAGCGAACCATCTTTCTGAGGATCCTAAGAGCATTGGAGCAGTGATATCACTTTAAAAAGAAACACCCACACAAAAAGAGCCAGTCTAGCTCCACCCATCTTGCTTAAGAAATTGCTGAAACACCCTGAGGCACAAAGCATTCAACCCAGATGAACTACATGCTACATAATCAAACCACTTACTTCAATAGCACTTATAAATGAGCAATTGGATATATAGATCTGTGTGTACATGTGCATGTATGTCCCTAGGTTACTGACATTTTCCCCCGACAGTGGATGTTTTTCTGTGGTGTATGGTTGTTCAGGAGCCAAAGAGATGGAAAGAGTTACCTGCTCAAGTAAGTATTCTGATAACAGTAGCTGGTTTTGAAAACCCCTGGACAGTCAAAAGTTTCTTAAAGTAGTAAATCTGTTGTTAGGGTTGTTTTTCATAGCTAATGAAAGGTTGAGACAGTCTGGAATGTGGATGTGTGTATTTTATAACAGGACACTTTATGAAAGGGAGGGGAAGCTACTCATTGGAAGCATTTTAATGACAAGTTGGGGAAAACTGAGAAATTGGGGGCAGGAATCCAGAAACCTTAACTATGGAGTTTGCTAAATGATGAGAACAGGAAACGGAGGTCAGTCTCCCATTTACACGTACACACTTGTCTTCCCCAAGGGTCTTCTCAAACCTGCTTCCTGCATATGACAACAAGCTGGGTGCTTTTTGAAAATTCCACAAAGGAATTACTTCTTAAACCGCTTATTTCTTGTCTACTGACTGGGGGGAAAGACTGTAAAAATAACAAAGCAGGATCATTCCAAGGTGAATGTGTTCATTAATATACAGCATTAAAGTTCACAGGGGCTGTGAGATTATTCCAGTCTCCGCACTGAAGTTCTTATATGTTTCCTGGTCTTGCAAGAGAAGACCAATGGAAGAGTTTGTTGAGAAATCTGTGTGGTTTTCCTTAGATGATCTACCTGCTGTCCTGTTATAATGCAGAGTTAACCAAATGAATGTCTTCTTGCATCAAATTCAGCTCTGTGCGGATGCATGCTAGACACCAAAGTGGATGAACAGATCCTAGCATGTGCCTCTTGGGTGCTATCTGGGCAGTCTTCAGCCCGTAGAACCTTGCCTTGTTTTGGTCCTAGATACTGCAACGGGGTTTGGTTTTGGTCTGAGTGATTCCTATAGAGCCTTTGTAACTCAGCAGTTCTGAGTTTATGAGAGGATGCAGCTAATGGAACTGATGGACTGCTGGAGGTTGCCTTGACCATTGTGGCAAAATGATTATTCGAGGCATTTTCTGGGGTTCCCTTTCAAAGTAACATGCCAGGTTGGTTCCTGGGTAGGTCACGGCAAGAGGAAGCAGCATGAATTTGCTGACATTTGGAAGGATTTAGATACAACAGGTTGAAGAAGCTTTTTACCCAAGAATATGGTAATGGAGACAAGACAACTGGAAATACTCTTAATTGATTAATGATCTGGCATTTCTCCTTTTTATTTTCTCTCCTCTTCCCCCTTCACTCAATTCCCACTGCTTCCCACCCAATCCAACAAGCAAGATTTTTGACAAGTGTGTAAAAAGTGCCAATCTTGTGAAAAGATGGTTTTCTTGGTAATTACTTCCCTCTCATTTTGCGCAAGTAGTCATTTTTTGAATTCTTGTGTTTCTGCTTGAGATAAATGTACAAATAGAGATGGGCATGAACTGAAAAAATAGCGATTCATTTTGTTTCAGGCTTTGGTTCAGTTCGGTTCGTTTTTAATGAATTTTTTTCAAAAAAGTTCATTTTGTTGGTTCATTAATTCATTATCCGTTTTTACCTTTTTCCCCCAGCGCCCACTGCATGGCCCCTGGGCCCCAGTCAGCACTGGTTTTTTATTATTGTTTGTGTGTTTTCCCCCTTTATTTTAGGGTGCTGAGTCAACCAGGCCACCATTGGGTCCGGTCGGCGCTCCTTATTTTTATTATTTTTATTATTTATTTTTTCACTTCCGGGTTTGCCCCACGCTACAGCTGTAGCATGGGGCTTTTGTTTTGTTTTTTCTTCTTTCAGCGCCGACCGCCCCTGGGGCCCAGTAGGTGCTGGATTTTTATTTTACTTTTATTTTGTTAATTAAAGGGAAGGGTCAGCAGCAGGTAGGCAGCATGGGTGGGTTGCAAACCCGGGGAGGGACGTGCCGCGCCACACTGTGCTGCGAGAGCAGCAGCCGCCACTGCTGCATGGCAGGGCTTCCATCGCCTCCTCCGCTATCCAGGAACAGAGCCCGTGGGGACCTTCCCAATCCCTAGCACAGCCCTACCCAAGTCTTGCCCCGTGGCACACCGGTCCCTGGAGGAGTCCTCCTTGCTGGCAGGCTCCCAAGGCACCACCAAGTGAAACCCCGCAGCCTTCGCCGGTGGTGGCGGGGAGACGGACAGGGCCGCTCTGCCTCCGGAGGAATCTTTGCCCAGGCACCCAGCTCGCGAGGAAGCTGCTGCCACTGCCTGCTTTGGGAGAGCCCACTTTGGGCTATGCCACTTACTCACCCGCAATCCTCCAGCCTTCTACCTAGCACCTGCCTGGCTTTGGGCTGGAAAAACCTGCCACACATCCACCTTGGCACACCCTATGGTCGGTTCCCTCCAGGACTTTTTATTTTTTATTTTTATTTTTATTTTTTCCCCTTACTTCTGGGTTCAGGCCCCACACTACAGCTGTAGCACGGGGCTTTTTTGTTTTTGTTTTCTTTCAGCACCAACTGCATGGCCCCTGGGGTCCAGTCGGTGCTGGTTTTATTTTATTTTATTTTAATTTTTATTTTAGGGTGCCGATGAGGCCACCCTTGGGGTTCGGTCGGCGGTCCCTTTTTATTTATTTTTATTTTTATTCCCCCCCCCTCACCCCACTTCCAGGTTCAGGCCCTGCTCTACAGCTATAGCGCAGGGCTTTTTTTTTCTTTCAGCGCTGACCACGCGGCCCCTGGGGCCTGGTCAGTGCTGGTTTATTATTATTATTATTATTATTATTATTATTATTATTATTATTATTATTATTATTATTATTATTATAGGGTGCCAACCAGGCCAAGCTTGGGGCCTGACCGGCGCTCCTTTTTATTATTTTTATTTCTTTTCTTTTTATTTTATTATTTTACTGCCAACCACATGGCCACGCTACAGCTGTAGTGCGGACGTCAGCTTCCCCCACCCCGGTTGCCATCCCAGAAGCCAGGATGACCAGACCTCCGGACCAACACCAGGAAGGAGATATCTCTGCCCCCATTAACGAAACAAACCTAACCGAACCAATTTTTCTCAGTTCGTTTCATTTCATTTTAAATTTACCCCTAGGGTCTTTATTCATTTTGTTACATAACAAAATGAATAGCAAATAACAATACAAACTTTTAATTCATTTCGTGCCGATCTCTATGTACAAAAACCAGATTCTGGACAAACTGAAAATAGATTTGCATGTGGAATGCAGACTTTTATAATGACAAGTCCAAATTGCAATATACTGTATGCTATTAAATGTACCAAACAATAGATAAAACAAGGATTGATACAATTAAAGCACCATTCCATTCCTAGCAGGTGGATTTTTGCCCATTCAGATAATTGTATTCATCCCTCCTTCTTCTCCCTCCCCACTGCACCTCTTGTTACTGCTTCCGCCTCCCCCACTGACTCTGCTGATTACCCAAAGATGCAACTTGCAGTGACAGAGGTTTCTAGACATGTGGAAATGAATCAAGATTTCATATGCAAGCTAAAATCGACTACCTTCTAGGACAGTGTGGGCAAAACTATGGCATGGGTGCCAAAGGTGGCACTCAGAGCCCTTTCTGTAGGCATCCTATATATCCCCTTCAAAGCCACCTATGTTCAGGTTAAATTGCTGTATTGGCACTTTGCGAAAAAATTAGTGGGTTTTAAATCGCAGTCTGGGCACTCAGTCTCTAAAAGGTTCACCACCACTGCTCTATGGGAACAGTATTTTGTGGCACTTTCTGACCAAATAGGATGCTACTCTGGCAAAGTTATCTGTGTTTCTGTATCCATCATGGAGACATCTTATTTATACCATGTTTTTTAAAGTAGAATGTGAAGCAACAGTATTTATTGTTGTCAGTAGGATCAAACCCTTAGATGATTTGGCAACTGTAACCTCTGTGCTGGTTCTGTGATGTCTTTTGGACTACACTACATATTCTTTATGCGGCAATCACTGAAGTCTGGCCAGAAGCTCCAGTTGATCCAATATACTGAGTTCATGTTACCACTGAGTTCATGTGTGTGTTTATGTAAAGCAGAACAAAATAATATAAGTCATGTCAATATATGTGACAGGCACAATCCTTTATTTAAGGATTGCCATATCTCAGAATTTTAAATAGCTACTGGCTTAAAAAACCATTTTTGCCATAGTGAGCACACCCATATAGATATCCCTCCAACAAAGACACTTTTTAGTCTCTCTTTCTATATTTGGCAATATGAGTGTTTCACACTTCCTTGTATAATAAAGGACAGGTCAAATCAGCCATACTTTCACCAGTTCTCTAATGATCAAATTACAAAGTTACTTTTGTTCCTTTGTATCCTTTTTTTCCATTTCCTTTTCTTCAACTCAGAGCAGCCAGGAGACACAGAAATATACAAAACTGTATGCTAATTCCCAGATTATTGAAAGGAAGCTTGTTTTTTCTAAACTCTTTAAATAAAGTCTGTCTTTTGACTCTGTTTCCATGATATTTCATTGCCCTGCAGCCCCCCCTCCCATGAAGCTCCAACATTGTATCTGCTTTGAAATGTTCTTACTGGAAAGTCTGTTCTTACTGAAAGCCTTCTTTTGAGGATCAATATTTCCATCACCACAGTCTGTATTCTCTCCAAACAAAAACGGGTGTGTCAGTCATACTCTTTCAAGATAAGCAAGATTGATCTTTTCAATTTATTTGATGTTTTACATCTGGGTATGTTTAGAGATACCTATTTCTGCACTAGGGAGTGGGGGGAGAGAACAGTTTTACCAGGAAAATAAAACTTGAAAACCCTTTATCCAAACTTCCCAAAATTTGGCACAATACACCACCATTCCACCTGTACAAAATTTGCTGCTGATATAAAGTCTAGTTTCAAATTTTAATTTTTGTTTGTGCTACTCCATTTTTAGGATGGCCTTGTACAGTAAAATACTGCTTTGTGATGCTGCACAAATAACATAGGTTTATAATTCTTAAAGCAAGTGTAATCTGTAATGTAACAGGATGATATATTTTACACAGCATTTTACAGGAGACAGCATGGGAGAGAAAGGTTCCCAAAGATGATGAAGCATTAGCATCATCCAAAAATCTTTCTATTTCCTGCAACGAGTAGGAAACCATCATATTCTTTTTTCTTCATTTTTAAATTGTATGCAAGTGAACGTCTATGACTAAAAATATGCACATTTAAAACAGTGTAGGGAAACCACCCCTTGGTTCAGTGGGGTCTAGAAGATATGTGGTGTGAACAGAACACAAAAAAGAAACAATTTACTTTTTATTCAGCTCAACATCGATCATGGTCTAGAATAGATATGATCTGGGCATCAGGGGAATTTAAGAATGGAATACAAGACATTGAAATACACCCTAATTTATGGGCTGACCATAATCTGATAAAGATCATATGGCATGAAAATAATAATAATAATAATGACAAGATGGCACTAAACACAACAATTTTGAAAGAACCAGAATTCTGTCAGAAAGCGAAAAAAGAGATGAAATTGTTCTTTAAAGAAAATACGACAAATGAAACATCAAGTCAGATTATTTGGGACACAGCTAACACAGTTTTCCAGGGTCTGGCAATTGCGTATAACTCGAGAAGAAATAAAGAAAAAAGACAGATTTACCAAGAACTAAAAGATTACTGTGAAAATCTAGAAAAATAATTTCTGGAAAACCCCCATAAGGGAAAAAAGATAATGAAAGAATTAAAAATGCTTAAGCACAAATAGAATTTGATAGAAACACAAAAATTAGCACAACAAATTAAAATAAGTAAACAAAACTTTTTCGAGAATGCAAATAAACCAGGTAAGTGACTGTTCTATAAATTAAAAAAGCAAAGAGAGAAGAAACAGATTAATAAATTAATAGATGAGACAGGAATAATACAAACAAACAAAAGAAAAAGAAAACATTGGCAGAATGAACATGCTAGTAGGATTTGAAGGAAAAAAAAAACGTAAAGCAAAGTGACAGATTTTTACATCCCTACGTCCTAAGAGAAATGTGATCATTTGGTGGCTAGATCAGTGCAGTGGAATGGATAATTAATGTGGGACATGAGCCAATGGACTGTACGCAGGTGGGGTGAGGAGGACCTTGCCGTGTCTGAAAAATAACAAAGAACATTGAAACACAAAGGAGGAGAAGGAAATAGGGGACATTTTGAAATAGTAAGATAGAATGCAGAAATTACCCAGGCTAGAGTTGCCCTTGATGCTTCTTTTATAAATATCACATTCCAGCTTTTGTCTGGCCTGCAAAGAAGGAGAGAACAAGTTCCAGATAATAGCAAAATGTCATTTTAGTTAGCTTTATTGAACAGTCTTCACATAGAAATGGTGAAACAAAAGCTGTTAATTGAGGTTCTTCCTGGTGTTTTCAGCACTCAGGTGACACAAGAAAAGATGACCAGGTGGAAACATGGCTTTAGGTTTTTTTCCCCTTCATTGATTTAAAAGCATCTGAAAAAGTACTCTTTTTCAGAGTAAGAATGGAAACCTTTGTGTTTTCTTTATGGCAGAGTTTAAATAGCCATGCTCTGACTACGTGGCATACAATTTTTCCTGGCTTGTGTTCTGTTTTGCTATCCAGGCAGGTGAAAAGAAAATCCCCACAAATGTCCAAAATGTGAAAGAGATTTCAATAGGCAGAAGCAAGAATGAGATAATTTTAAAGCAAGGGAATATCCACTCTCCCTTTAGGTATCAAGGTTATCCACGATCTTGGAAAAGATGTGTGAGAGGAATCCATTTTTAGATGGACACTTGACTTGAGTCAGTTTCCTGGTCGTCTGCATGGTAGTTGTAGTCAGCACTCCAGAATCCTCAACTGTGGATACATCTGAACATTATGCAAAGTATGCATAGAAAAGGGCACTCAAATGCACTCAAAGCATTGTTGTAGTCAGTGAGAAAACAAGTTAATACACCGTGCACAATTCAGGAATGTCGGAAGTCAACTCACGGTAAGCCAGATTGTTGGCCTGCCTAGCCTAGTACAGTCGCCTCTGACTGGCAACATCTTTTTAGGTTTTAAGGCATAATTCCTTCCCAGCGCACTCTATAGATCTCAGAGACTCCCTGGTAGTCTTTTATCCAAGGGATAAACAAGCCTGCTTGGCCTCCCTAATAATAATAATAATAATAATAATAATAATAATAATAATAATAATA
>JAHTLZ010000204.1:77610126-77650464 GCA_023846285.1 Phrynocephalus versicolor | reverse complement strand
TAATAATAATAATAATAATAATAATAATAATAATAATAATAATAATAATAATAATAATAATAAAAGGCCCATCTACTCCAGGTGCCATACATCACAGGCACACATATCTTAGGAGAGGGGAGAATAAACAAATCAAAGGACAAATCTTGTCTTATTGAAAGCGAAGCATGAAAATGAAACCAGGGAGGTAGGAAAGGAAGAAGGGAACAGAATATATTGCCACCTCTTTGTTAGATGAAAGGTTTTTCCTATGACCAGTGTTTCAAATAGTGAAAGGGTGACCATATGGCCACCAAAAGCAATTGAGTGTCTGAATTAAAAGGAACTCTCATTTTAACAAACCCTATCTGGTCATATTGTGTGATCTTACATACAGTAAGGCTGCTTTGAGCCCATATACAGTATCCTGGGGAAGAGGTAGGGGAAGCTGAAGCAATCCAGAATTCAGGCAAATGATACATCTATCTAAGTGTTGAATTCCCTCCTGTTGTTAGAATTTAATGAGGGAAACGGTAGGACTCATTCACCAGCTGTATCTTCTCCCAGCCATTTTCTTCTGTGCATACTGACTATGACGTTCTGAGTGGGATTATGGAACTCTGGTTCCTTTTTAAAAAATAAACTCTTTTTTCATCCCTGATATAATTGTTGTATTTCTTCTGTGGGAACAATTTTCACTTACGTAGGAAGAATTTAGGAAGTCCCTCAGTACAAAAGATTATGTTGTTATCTGTCCGCCGAATAGCTGGTAAAAATGCTGAGCCTATAAGGGGGATAAAAAAGATGATGATAACCGAATATTAATGCTACAGGAGGTTTCAAAGGCAGAATTTTACCAGTTAAGCACTCAAAACTCTAGGCCTGGAAAAGCAAATCTGTCAGTCTTGGCTTCTTTTGGAATTATTATAATTATTTTAATTTTCAACTAATTTCCTTCCCAAAATTGAAGAAATTTGCAAATCACGGGAACCAAATAAAACTTCCACCAATCCCTTGCTATAAGCACGAGGGACAGAGGCTTCCTGTGAAATTTATAATCCCTGTATGGCTTTCCTACATCCACGCTGCAAGCTCCCCACTTCAGACCTTCTCGGCCAACTGGTGAACGATAGAGGGATGCAACAGACAGAATAAGGTCAGGGAGCTTGGTCCCCCCTCCCCCAAGATTCTAATTTTCTAAGAGAACTGAACACCACTTTAGGAATAAGTTATTGTCCACTCAGATGACTGTGGGTAGTTTGAGATGAATAAGATAAGAACAAAACCAGAAACAGGAGCATGAAGGGATGAGGGAGAATTGGCTGGTTGGAAGCATCAGAAACTACTGATGTTTCCAGTACCCAAATATTGCCAACTGTGAGTAGCAGCAGTTCTCCTTAGCTTCAGGAAGGCTACTTTCCTACCTTTTTCTGGATATCTGTGGTATGTCGTCCTTGCAGTGTCCCATCCATGTACTGGTAGTAGCCAGGACTAACTCTACTTAGCTTCTAAAGCCAGATGAGATGGGTCTGTTCTGTGTGTCACAATGGTTCAAGCCAATGACGGTTTTACAAAGAGGAGGGATGAAGTTTGGATATTTGACCTTTCCACCTACAAAAGGGGGTGTATCGGGGGGGCAGAAGGGTTCATCTGCCCTGGGTGGTGCAATCTGGGAGCACCTGGAGGGAGGGAGGAGGAGGAAGCCCTGCACCCTGCCACCAGCAGTCCTCAGGCTTGGCAACAGGACCCACTCTGTTGCAGCCTCCTCCTCCACTGCCATGCGCCCGGCGAGCGGTGGACCAAGCAGGCAGGTAGGTGTGTGAGTGTGGTGGCTGCGGTGGCTTCCTCCTCCTCCTCCTCCTCCTCCTCCTCCTCCAACTCTTCCTGACCTTGCTCTCGGCCACCACGAGAAAGGTAAGGCGCACATGTGCTACCATGTAGGCACACACACAAATGCCCACCTGTGCAGCCTCTCACCCCATGCCCGCAGGATTGCCTGCCCTTGTTGGGGGATGTAATGGGGTTGGGGAGGACTGGAGGGGCGCTAAAACAACTTTGTCCCCAGGTGCCCCAAAACCTTGCTACGTCGCTGACCCCAAAATGTCAGTCGTCCCACTCAACATGTGTGAAACAATCAGCTTTAAAAGCTTGTTAAGTATTTGTACAGCAGGAGAAGTATTTGGTGTTTGGTGGTATGGTAGAGAAAAGAGGTCCTGTATTCTGTCCAAACAGTAAGACAGAGCACCTTGTCTTGTGTACAGCCATGAGCAAGAGGACTGGATGGGTAAATTCCAAATCTGGTTCCATGCACAGCCTTCCTGGGCCATTTTTGTGCCCCATGGTCCTATCAGATTGAAAAAAGAGTGATTTGTCACTCCTGGAATCACTCCCAGGAGCAGTAGTTCACCATATGAATATACCACAGCCATCCTTCTTGCAACATTTAACACCCAATAGATTTCTTGGCACACCTATTGCATTCCTCAGCTGCATTTTCCTCCATACAGCCCCAATAGGATCCTGTCCCCTCCTCTACTGAAGCTGCCCACCCTTGTCTCAAAGGATGGGAGAACTATGTTTGCTTGGAGATCCCACTGCTGTTATGTACTGTAAATTGCAAGGGAATAAATAACCTGCTGCTAACATCTTCTACAGCATTATCCAATAGGTTACAACTCTGCACTGGTACGGCTATTTTAATTGACCCATTTTACATTCTCAGTACTGATTTTTTCTCTCCATGTGGTCATGCTACTTTCCCAGATAATCAAGTCTATACCAAAACAGCTGAGCGGAGAAAAAAAGGTCAATCTAGCTTCCAGGGGCAGTATGAAGAGAGACAAAGGAATTCTACCATTGTCACAAATTTCTCTAACATCTATGAATCAGGTAAGATTCCTATTTTGTTTCCGCAGACACATTCATTTCTGTAAGTGCGGGTTTCTCTGATGGTTACTTCACATCCATTCTCATTCCGGGAGGAAGTTCGTTGCATGGTGACATCAGTCGCAGTCACGTGATCTTCTCCCACTTCTGTCCCTGTTCCCGTGTACCCATGGGCATGATTGATGATACTGGGACAACTGTTACCGCATGTCCTCGTTCCATGATGAGATGTGAAATTGTATGCCTGTGTTCTCTCTTTTTTTTCCCCCGCTCCGACCTTCTGTTTTTTGATGTTTTGATTCTCTGAAGCCTTCCCTTCAATGCGTTACGGAGCAAATTTTGAAGCATTTGTCTTTTAAAATCTCACCACTGCATTGCTAACTCCATAGGGAATTTACTGGCGAATGTCACTTCACACTCCTGCCACTAGATGGCGGCTAGCTACAATCGGTACTCGTTCCGCAACGAGGCTTACTTCACAGGCTTTCGTCTCAGAACTTGAAGCGAGATGAGCAGATTCCCGAGGCCAGGGAGGGGAATCGCTCATCCCACTTAAATCGCAGTTCAGGGGGCATGGTCAGGATGAACTCCCGTTGTCACGCAATGGACGTGCAGTAAGATTACTTCGTACCAGTACCAAGCAGGACCGCAAACCACAATGAAAGGGACGTGAAGTAACGGCCTCTGTGTCTCTCTCTCTGTGCATTTTGTAGTGAAGACTTGGGGAAGCTTCACCTTTCCCCCATTTAACATTACAATGGAAGCATCGTGATGTGGGTTTTTTTCCTGACAATGATGTCTCTCTTCTGTTGTCACCCTTTGTTATCTTTTATTTTTACTTAGTGTGGGATTTTCTCTCTTTTGTCTGCACTTTTAATTTGATGAATATACAGTACAGTAATTGAATTTTATTATTGAATGTTATTTTGGTTTATGTGTGATGTTGTAAGCTGCCCAGAGCAGTGGCCTGGCCACCAGATGGGCGGAATAAAAATGTAAATAAATTAATAAAATAAATGTAGCCACCATGTTGTTGTCAGAGTAGTATATGAAGCAGGCCACAGAAGAGGTCTGAAGAGGTGGAGGAAAAGGTGTTTCTCTATAAATGGAAGGTTGCTAGAGTGGATTTTGTTATTGTTTGCCTACCATCCAAGCTGAGAGAATCTCCCTCTATGAGGAAAATAAAATATAGGATGGAAATAGCATATTAAACATGAGGGAAAAATGTCAACCTAAATCCAAATTTGAACTTGGGTTCAGGGCTGCATGCCTCATAGAGGTCAAAGATAACAACTGAGAGGAGACACGAGGTGATGGGAAATGAACTGAAATAGAGGAACTGCTACATCATGATGGGCAAGACTTGAACCACAACTTCAGTGTTCCATCCTGGAACATCGAAAACCACAAAAGGGTGTAGACAACTTTGTATCAAGGCTATAAAATACTTGACAGTGCATGATTAAATTGTCTTGAGCCAAAGGACAGTATTGTGTCCTGTTGAGCAATGTGCTTCTACTATAATTACAATTAGACCTTATTACTTATAATAATGCTATCTCCGTGGAGACAGTCTCTTTTGTTTTAGGATTCTTTTTATTTTATTTGCACTTCCATTATTTTGGGATGTGGGTCTCCATTATGCTCAGGTCCTGGATTCTCCTATCTTTCACAGCCACAATTTGCTCCATCTATTTCTCTCATACATAGTTTGACCATTGCAGAGTCCATTTTCTTTCTTACACACTATTCAATCATATACATAGTGTTCTGCTTGGGAAAGTATTTACAGTGCTACCTCAACTTACGAATTTAATCCATTCCGAATGCATGCTCTTAAGTCAAACTACTCTTAAGTCAGGGTACTATCTAAAAAATTGAAAATATAAGTTAAAAATTAAAAAAATGAAAATCAATATTTGTAAGTCAAGCAGACCATATCTAAAATTTGTAAGACGGCAGTTAAAACGCCAACAGTTTTCCATTCTTAAGTCGAATTGCTCTTAAGTCGAGTTGCTCTTAAGGCAGGGTACCATTGTACTTAGAAATTTGGCTTGTAAGTCTCTTGAATGAATGGATGGATGGATGGATGGATGGATGGATGGATGGATGGATGGATGGATGGATGGATGAAAAGGCCAGAAAGGATACTTTGTTCAGTTGTGGATTTAAAGGTGCAAGAGGAATTCACTGATGACATAGCAATCTTATATAAATGTTCTTTTGCCAGAACATTTCTGCTGAATTGTACATTTCATTACATGGGCCTTCCTGAGACATATTTCTCCCCCAGACCTACTGCCTGCCCAGAATGGAGAGGAATTTACAGACCTTTTCCTTCATGAAGTAGTGGATATCCTCTTGAGTTATATCAAGAGGACCTATGACCGGAAGAGCAAAGTGCTGGATTTCCATCATCCTCATCAGTTCCTGGAAGGGCTGGAAGGTTTCAGTGTTGAACTTTCTGAGCAGCCGCAACCTTTGGAGCAGATATTGGTTGACTGTAGGGATACCTTGAAATATGGAGTTAAAACAGGTAAACCCCTTCAGGTTTTGGTTTTTTTTGGGGGGGAGGGGAATCAAAAGAATATTTAGCATCAGTGAACTGGAATGAAATGTTCCTCTGTCTCCAGCAGTCACATTCAGTCAAGACTGCTGTTCATAGCATTCAACGGACCATATTGTTACCCATTTGCAATGTAGCTTTTAATGGTGGAGAGCTGCTGAGAAAGAAAAGCCTCCCCTCCCATGTCAAAACTGAAGATATAGGATTGAAATCTAGATGATGAAGAGAAAAATAATCACAGCTCTCCTCCTGGATGGTGAAATCACTTCGTTTTAGCTTTCCTGCCCTTGAAAAAAATCATATTTTTTCGCTGTCCCAAATATGAAGAAATGGCTTGCTTTTCCCACAGGCACTATGGTACGATGGTTCCTTGTACAAAGGAATTAATTCATTCCAAATGAAATTATGTTAAGTACATTTTCCTTTATACAAATTTCCCATAGGAATGCATTGAAAACAGACTAATCCCTAATTGTGACCATTTTTATGTTGAACAGATTCGCCTCATAGGCAATTCTGTTAAGCAAACTACCCCTATCTCCGGAATGTTTTATGTTGTACAGATTTTATGTTATACAAACCATTTATTATACAAGGGTCCACTGTATATCTTAATGTGGGCATCTATGAGCACACCCATATATACCAAATGGCAAGCCACGTTTGAAAGAGATGCCCAGGTGAACTGTCTAGCTATGTGGGGTTTGGGTCTGGGTCTCTTTCCTTTTTCACACCAGCAGCCTCTGCTAATGGATGCTTTATGTTCCTAGTGAAATATAGCACAGGTCTATATTTCTCCAGCTATGACCTGTTTTAATTCATTTTTAAGGCCATCCTCGTTATTTCAACCAACTCTCCAGTGGCCTTGACATCATAGGACTTGCTGGGGAATGGCTGACAGCAACAGCAAATACAAACATGTATGTATCATATTCTTAATTTTATCTTGGATTTCTTCTAGTAACAAGAGCAAACAAGCAGCTTTTTGTTGCTGTTTAAGAATGCAAGAAGCATGTATTAGCAGAAATACAGACTACCGATAATCCTTTTTAAATACCTTGGGAGAAATGATATATTAGCCTCAAGGCTAAACTAGATAATACAGCTGATATGTCATTGGAAGCAGAATTCCCTGAAGAAATATAAGATGTCTCATTCCTCAGTGAATTTTTTCATGGCCAAGTAGGGATTTGAACCCAGGTCTCCTGAGTCCTAATCCAGGTATGTCCAAATGTAGGCCCTCCTGATGTTTTGGACCACAACTCCCAGAATTCTAATCTAGATTGCCAATGGCAAAGGACTGTGGGAGTTGTGGTCCAAAACATCTGGAGGGCTGAAGTTTGGACATGCCTGTCCTAATCCATCACTCTATCCACTACAACATCCTGTTCGCTTAATAATACGTGACCACAAAAGCTATTTGAACCAAAAGTACAAGAATCCAGTGTCATTTCTTGAAGGATTCTTTTCTAATGCCTTGTCCCAAACAAAATGCTGGGTGCTTCTGACCCCTTTTGCAGGCATCTTCATTTGAGCACACCTACCAATTCTTCCTCTGTGCTATATGAAATAAATCGTACAGCCATACACAGATTTGGCAAATGATGCTCAAGTGCTTCACCTATGGAAGTCTACAATGCCTGTCCTTACTGTCAATAATCCAGATTTTCGGCCCTATTACTTGCTTCACAACTGGGACATTAAAAACTCTGGAATTCATCTCCACAGGGACCTACCCCCACCCCCAGGTACGACACTGCCTCTGAACTTTAAAAAGATGGATGGACAAGGTTCTGTGGAATGTCAGTCTTCCATAGTCAACATGAATGTTTTTCAAAAGTAGGCTAGGGATACCTTTACTTTACTTCTATGAATGTTTTTGATAACTTTAAATATGAAAAAAAAAAGCTCATGCCAAGTTCCTATGGAAAATGTCAACAGGTGTTCTCTACTGGTCTATATAAAATAGCTTTTTGACTAAATTTGGAGTTTAGGCCTTACATAGGGAAAAAATGGACTTCAAAAGCTTCCCAAAATTCATTCATTCATGTATTTCTATACCACCCGTTTTCCATAGTGGACCTTTGGGTGGTATAGAAATACTACTTTTATTCAGAATTCAAGACACAGATTCTTAAATTTCATTTTTTTCTTGTGCAGAATCTTAGATTTTAAATGAATAAACATGTGCAAATGATTTGGAAACTAAAAGCAGTGCATGTTCAACCTTGCTAGCTATCAACACATTTCTTTGTGCCCTTCCATTGGTGGTAAATAAGGTTAATTAGTCTAGCTGTGAACATTTTTTTTGCCATAATTGCCAGAGCAAAGGCATTGTCCTCCTCCGAATCTGCCTGCCATTCTGTCAAGAAGAAACTCCTGCAACCATAAGGAAAAGTTAACATCTACAGCAGTTACAATGGAGGGAAAGGTGGATCCCAATAAGTGTGAGATGATTGACAGGAACATGGATTGACAGGTGTAAAATATGCATTTTCTAATCCTGTTAAAACTGCTCTGTGCCCAATTATTTTCCACACATGGAAAAATGGGGAAAATAAATTGGTTGGGTCCTGAAATGGGAGTTGAGATAGGATGTAGATAGAGAATGCTTTTGAATGCTCTCCTACCTTTATGGTATTTATATATTTATTTATATCAGAAATACTGTATCTCTCCCACCACCCTACTGCTTATATACCACTCAGAGTCGCCCAGACATTAGTTTAAAACCACAGTACAATGCAGTATAAAGTATTGACTGAACAATCTTTGGCTTTGATTTGAGTGGAGCACAATAGGCTCAATGGTGCCTCCTGCACCAAAGTTGATACAACCATGGTAGCATCCAACCTCCAGTAGGAGAAGGATGGCAGCAACAACAAGAACAAAAATATTGGTGACCATGGGGGGGGGGAGTACGTACAGCAAAACCTGACAAATCCCTCCAAAGCGGATGAAGAGTAGATTTACTCAGTTTTTAATTCATTTGCTTGTTCACTCTCACATGCCATTACTCACATTATTTGCATCCCATGTTTCTACTTTAAAATCTCTATGACTTGCAGTGAAACCAATGTAAACAATAAAACATTCACTCATACAAAGAGGAATTATAAGAGAAGACTAGTAGAGACCAAAGACAGATAAAACTTGCAGTCAAATAAACAATGGAGCGAGTGCCTATATAAGTGTAAACCACTGCAGGTGTTTTTAAAACCATGAAAGGTGATGGTTTTAGTAAGCCAAATAGTAAAGTCACAAAGCTTCAAAACTATCATTATAAACAGTTTAAAAGTTTATAATGTTTACCACTGTGATGGTAGTTTGAAAAAGTTGCAATAAGAGAATTCACACTTTTTAATGTTGAATTCACATTCAACATTAAAAAAAAAAGATCCACAACAATGAAAAATAAAAGCCTCAGGCTGAGCCAGAAATGACCCACAATTAGAAGGCTTGCTGGGTAAATAATTCGTGAATGGTTGTGTGTGACGTGACTGCAGATTTTTGATATGAACTCAATAGGGATTAGGAAAGCAACAGTTTGGCTTGTGCAACGGTGGCTTTATAAGCTTCATATACAGAGTGCAATTAAGTTGTCAAGACAAAGCACTGGAAAATGTAGTACAATGGTACCTCTATTTATGAGCTGCTCTACTTATGAGCAATTCAACTTAAGAGCAGAAAACCATTGGCGTTTTAACAACTGCCTTATAAATTTTAGATGCTGTCTGCTCTATTTATATTTTTTATTTTTTATTTTTTATTTTTTTTAGACACAGCTGCTCTATTTATGAGTTGTTTGACTTATGAGCATGCATTCAGAACAGATTAAACTCATAAGTAGAGGTACCACTGTATTTGCTTTTGACCTTCTGGAATGCCTTGAGAGCTTTTTTGACAGAAGCAAACATTCAAAGGACCATGTGATTCATTCTGCATTATCAGAAGCCCTTGGAATTTATATCCAGCTCATCACCCCCAGAAAGTACAGCAACCAGGTCCTGAAGTTCAGGACAACTCGAGAACTAAACCATGAAAGAGATGGGTACCGGTGACACCTAGTTCAATAACATCAAGACAAACTGCTGTTGTGTGATGAACCCTTTCCCTATTCCCTGCTTTGGAGTGGATCTCCTCCTGAATTCTAGGAATTATTATGGCACTTCTGTTCTTTATTTATATCCCACACATGGTCCCAAGAGATATGCTTTTTGCATGACTCATGTTGCAGCATTGGAGATGTGTTCTATGCTATGATAGTTCTTCTTTAAATGTCTGATACAGTTAACTAACACTTCTACTCTCCACCCTAAATGCCTTTTCCTCCTTTCCTTCCTTTCTTCTTCCAGACTTTCTTCTGCCTTTAAAATGCTTGTTTAAGGAGGCTCACGGCTTGGTGTGTACCCGAATCAGTTTATGTCTCTAAAGCATGCAGCAGCTGTGTGGAACCAACATGTGGAATTTGCACAGTGGACTCAGTCCACACCAGAGAATAGACAAAGCAAGCCAGCTGTCTGGGAAAATTCTTGGTTACTGAGAGTGATCTGTTTGTCTCTCTCTTTCACACACTTTTTTTTTTTTGCAATTGCCCACCTCTTGTGCCATCACATACTTATACTGGTTGGGGATGATGTCCAATACAGATGTAGTCCCACATCTGGAGAAAATCAAGTTAGGAAAAGTTGTTCTACTACCATGCACAGTAATTAACCATCTACTGTATACAGTGGAAAGCACATTGAAATCTCATATCCTAAATTAACAAGCATCATCTGAAGATGAGGAGACTGCTGTCTCTGTCCTGCCCCTCTTGCTTATCTCTTCAGAGACATTTGACTATCACAACTAGAAATGTGGTCATTTGGTTGAGACCTTGGTGGCAAACTTCAGTGGCTTCAATCCATCAAGTGAACTGGTCCAATGATGCCGAAGGCATTGTGTATCCCATCTTGCAGGGAGTGAAGCAAGATACATTATCCAAAGGAGTCGCTATAGATCACTCAAACAAATATCCACTGATTTTCAGGACTAGAATCTGTTTGCATTAAAAATCTAGTTCAAACAGTTTAGAAATTTAAATTCATCTTTCATTTCATTTGGCTGACAGGATGACAAATATCCAACAGCCCAACTTTTAACAAACCTAAATTTGTATTTTTCAGATGATATTGGGGCGTCCTCGTCCAGGTACAATGGCCCCTCCCTAGCCTGGGGGGTGTTTCCCTCCAGCCTACCTACAGGGCCAGGAATCTGGGTGTGGTCCTGGATTCAGCCCTCTCCTTGGAAGCCTAGGTGACGGCGGTATCCAGGGCCGCTTTCTTCCAACTCCGCAGGATCGCCCAGATCCGCTCGTACCTCGATGAGTCCTCCTTGAGAACAGTTGTGCAGGCCCTCGTGATATCGAGGATCGACTATTGCAACGCACTCTACGTGGGGTTGCCCTTGACCCTTGTCCAGAGACTGCAGAGGGTGCAAAATGAGGCGGCCAGACTGGTGGTGGGTCCTCGTAAATACGATCATATCACCCCAGTTCTGGCATGCCTGCATTGGTTGCCCGTTGCTCTCCGGATAAGGTGCAAGGCCTCGGTTTTGGTTTTCAAAACCCTCCATGGCTTGGGAGCTGAATACCTGTTGGAGCGGATTCCCCAGAGATCAACTGAGGCCAGACCCACTCGACTGTCGCAGGCGCGCTCACTCAGGGTGGCCACTCTGAGAGAGGTGCGGAAGTCGGCAACCCGTAACTGCGCCTTCTTGGTTGTAGGCCCCTCTCTATGGAATCAACTCCCAAGTGCACTGCGCCTTGCAGAGTCCCTGCCTGCCTTCAAAAAGGCACTGAAAATGCTGCTTTTTAAGGAGGCATATGGTGACCTTATTTCTGTTTAATTCTGTACTTTTTAAAAAATCCATCTACTGCTTCCCACCGAGGGTTGCCCTCTTTGCCTACTTCTATTTTTATCTTGCCTTTTATTCTCATCGTTTTTTGCTGTTTTAATTGTGCTTGTTGTGGTTTTTAGCCATTTTATTGTGAACCGCCCTGAGTTCCTGAATGGAAAAAGGTAGTGGTATATAAATGCACCAAATAAATAAATAATAAATAAATATTCACACTGAATAAAGAGGTAGATGATGGTCAATGGTATGTTAAGAATAGGCATTTCTAAGAAGGAGAAATGAGCAAGCAAACATGGTACCTGGGCCTAGGTGTAAACAAGCAATTACCTGTACTGTACAATCAATAGCTTCTTGTCCTCTTGATGGACATTCTCTCTTTCTCTCTTTCCCCCCTTGTTTCTGTTTTGTTTGTCAAACACTATGGATGAATTCCTTTCTATGCCTCTCATATTTACAACTGTGATCTGTTGCTTGTTTCAAAACACTTGTTAGGTTTACCTACGAAATAGCTCCAGTATTTATTGTAATGGAGGAAATCCTGCTACAGAAAATGCATGAAATTATTGGATGGGGAGAAATTGAAGCGGATGGAATTTTTTGTCCTGGTGAGTCGATTCGTTATGGTATAGTTTGTTCAGAACCTGGAACCGACACAAGTCATTTGCTGACATTCAAGATCTAATAGGACTGAGAAAGTAATCTCTGTGTAAATGCACATATTTTTATATAAAACCACCAAAGAAATAGACCTGGTATGCTGTGGACAGAGATGATGAGGCTATGCTTCCAACCAAACTGACAAACTAAGACTTTAAAAAGTTGGGGTTGCATCTTAAAGCAAAACAGCTTATGGAATTTAATGGATGGAAGGTTTCCCACTCTGCCCTCCCTTATAGGAAACTACCCATCTCACATAGTTCTCATTATTGTCTCCAGAAAGCAGGTTGTTGGTGGTAAAGAAATGTGGAAGTTTCCTTTTCAAAACATGTAAAGCCGAACTATCATAGCATCCAAGCCTTTATTTGGCTCAGGGAATGGAAGAACAGTGTTTCTAGAAAAGCCACTTTGCTACATGCAAGGAGTGTGTGAAATGTGGAGTAAAATCCTCTAGCCACACAGACCTCCAGAGCAGAATTAGTTTCAATAGAGTAGACCACCCATTTTTGGTTGACTCATCAACTGACACAGTTTCGATAGCTCACTCTGAGACATTGGTAAGAGGAAAGAATAAAAGGTTCCATTCACCAATAGTTCTGAATAGATCAAAAGCAGTACATTATTCTATATAAAAAGACTGGCTATTCATAACTGTGCACTGACTTTATAACTGCACTACTAACACTAAATGAATACTGACTGAAGAAGAGTGGGAAAAGTGCTTTTTGGTAGATAGTCATGGCTCTCTTCAAAATCAGAGGCAAGGAAGGAACAATTGGTTACTGTTGGATTGATTGGCAGTCACTCCAGTTTAGAAAAGTCCCTCCTGGCAAACCTCTTAAAGGCAACATACAAGGCTGAAAAGAGTTCCAACATGTTTGTCTCAGGCACTGGTAGAACTGTTGTCCTCAAAAAGCCACCTTGCTACACACAAGTAATATTTTCTACATTGAAGGATGTGGATATTAGCTTCTCTGCCTGCAGTTTGACATGGTAACTGGTAACTGGCAAATCATACCCAATCTGCAAGTGTTTCTTTGCGTAGAAGACTTTTGACTAGTCAAAATACATTCAAAGGAGTTCTTTGGTTCTCCTCAGTCATTTCCATGGCATGTAAGAGCTTCACAGCAATGGTACAACAATTTACCCGTGGATGAGAACTATAGTATTCAATTCATGTTGCAATGGTAGCATCATCTTAGTGGTCTGATGCAATTATATAACAGTAGTACCACAACTTTCTGTCAAATTTGGTAGGTGAGTGGGTGTCACAGGTGGTTTTTGGAGGCTCTTGGTGGAAAAAATAATTGGCACAAGCTAGCTATGCGTGGTTTTCCTTTGAAGATGTTTCATATGGATTAATTTAAAGGGACTTCCACTTGATAGCCAAAACAAGTCTAATGCAATGGGTTGGGGCTGTTCACTTCCAGCAATGGAGTGGCCAATAGGTTGATCTCAACCTATATAGAGATATCTGGGGGATTTGAGGGATCTGGGTGGCTTCCTGATCCCCGCTCCTTTTTAAAATAATATCTTCAAAGTCACACTTTCCTTACCCTAAAATTAACTGCTAAAACGAAGAAAGCTCTCAGTGATTAGGTAGGAATATTTGTGTAGAGGTTCTGTGACCTCTATACTGTTCATTTCTGTTAGTGGATCCCGGGACTATGTCTGTGAAGATTCTCATCCTGGGACTGTAATAAAAAAACAAAACCAGAGTGGATCCTGCAGGACTGAAGCTTTAGACTCCTAAGATATATTGCATTCCAAATGTAACATAATTTACATATTTTTTTTGAATTCCAGGAGGCAGCATATCAAATCTTTACAGTGTTTTAGTAGCCCGTTATAAACGTTACCCTGAGATTAAAACCAAAGGCATGAAAGCTCTTCCCAACATTGTTTTGTTTGTTTCCGAACATGTGAGTATGTTCTTTGTGACCTCAACTTCTTAGTTTGTGTTGCCTTTCAACAAGTAACAATCTAGTTGAATGATTCCTGTCGTGAACTTTCCTGCTCACCTTTGCCTCCTTTTAGTGCTCAACGTTTTGTTGTGGACAGTAGTTAGCCCTGTAGTGACGGGTCTGTATTCTTGATCATTCCAACAGACAATACTGTACCTTACAGATAGCATGTAACTGGCAGACTCTTCTGATTCAGTAAACATGCTTGCAGATAAGACCTGTATTTATCTTGCAAGGACCAATCACAAACTAGTTGCAACTACTAGATTTGCAAACTAGTGGAGGTGTGGAAAAACTGTGAAAGAAATTCTCAATAATAAGTTATCTCAAATGTCTGTTTGGCCTTTGGCCTTCCTTATAGCATTGTTGTCATTTTTTGTTTAATTGCCATTGTCTGCAACCATTTGCTGCTGATGTTGGGGCCTTATGCGAGCAGGACTGAGGTGGGTGGGGCTCCTGTCATGGCACTCAAGAAACTACATCAACTCAGACACTAGCATGTTTTTCCCTAATCCTGACTGCAGAGTCCGGATTAGGGCATGTGGGATGAGAAGCATGTGGTTCCTACCACTCTTATCAGCACTAGAGATGGGCACGACTAAAAAAAATGGTGTTTTGTTTGTCGTTTGGTCATTTAGGGGTCCGTTTCGGTTCGTTTTCATTTTCGTGAATTTTTTTGCAAAAAATTTCATTTTTGTTTCGTTATGTAACGAAATGAAAATCCGAAAACGAAAACGAAAAATTGCTGTTTAGTTACCATTTAGCACAATTCAATGTATTTGCCGTAACGAAAATGAAGCGGTCAACAAAATTTTTCATGTTTCGGGTCGTTTCGTTTCATTTTGGAATCAAAATTCATTTTTCGTTTCATTACGTAACGAAACGAAAAACGAAAACGAAAACAAAAATTGCTCGTTTCGTGCCCATCTCTAATCAGCACTGTCAAACTGCCCTGTACACACTTGAATGTGTCTGCTTCTAGAAGCTTAGCAAAATCAAGACTGATTATTATTTGGATGTGGGGCAAAGAGGGAAAACCAGGGATCTCTAATTAGGGCCAGGAAGGAATTGTACCTTCGAGAGTATGAACCCTGGACAGCAACTGCCAGTCAGTTTGGACAATACTGAGATGGGTGGATGGAGGAACTGGCTCAGGATAAGGAGCCCTGTTCCTATGTATTTAACATTGTCCCTGTGTGTGAGCTGGTGGCATTGGTTAGCATGTGGGATTCCTAATGACTGGTCTCTTGCACCTTGCCACACAAATGAGAGATCCATAGTAGACTTTTTCAAAACACTCATCTAGCAGAGCCAAATCCAGAAGTAAGTTCCACATCGTTGCTTTGAAGATTCCTGTTTTTATGACATATGTACACTTGCACATGCCTAGCTTAAGTGTGCTGCACTATTTACAGTATATGCCCAATCTTTCATTAGATTTTGGGCTTCTGCTTATTTCAGCTGTTTTTAATGAAGCTGTACCAGAATTACATGCACATTATATTGAAAGAGACTTCACAATTTGGGCCCTCCATGATGTTGTGAACAACAGTACCCATCATCCCTGCTGATCCAGCTGAAATTGATCAGAATTGCCAATTCAAAAATATTTGGAATAGAGATGGGCACGAAACGAACAATTTTTTGTTTCCGTTTTTGTTTTTTTGTTTCGTTACGTAACAAAATGACAAATGAATTTTGTCTCTAAAATGAAATGAAACAAACAGAAACACCGGAAATTTTGTCGTGTGTTTTGTTTCCGTTACTGCAAT
This sequence comes from Phrynocephalus versicolor, assembly GCA_023846285.1. NCBI lineage: Eukaryota > Metazoa > Chordata > Lepidosauria > Squamata > Agamidae > Phrynocephalus > Phrynocephalus versicolor. The sequence continues at coordinate 77,634,742 of JAHTLZ010000204.1, read as the reverse complement.
ATGAGTGAATTGCTTAAAATCCTAAAAAAATCACAAAAAATTGAAATAAATGGTAAAGAAACAGTAACGAAACAAATGAAAACAAAAATGACTTTTTTTGCAAAAATTCGCAAACAACGGAAACGAACCGAAACGGACCCTCCAAACGACAAACGAAATGCCATTTTTTTTATTCGTGCCCATCTCTAATTTGGAGGACATAAGGCTGGGTAAGAAGTACAGTGTATAAAGAATTATTACCAGCGAGTGTCTTGTTTGTTATCTTGTTCTTCGCCTTCTGTTTGCAGCCCCTGATTTTAACTTTGTTTCAAATTATGATCAACATTCCACAAGGGAAAATGTTATGATGTTATAAGATTGTGGCCTAAATAAGTTTAATGCTTCAGACTCATTGATGTCTAGAGATGGGCACGACTCAGAAAAAAATTTCGTTTTCGTTTTCGGCTAGGGGTCCGTTTCGTTTCGTTTCCGTTTCCGTGAGCTAATTTTCAAAATTTTTCATTTTCATTTCGTTACGTAACGAAACCGAAAACCAAAAACGAAAACAATTTTTTTTTCGTTTCTACCCATTTAGCTCCATTGAGTGCTTTTCCAGTAACGAAAAACGAAAACTGGCTCAAAATTAGTCGTTTCATTTCCGTTTTCGGTCCATTTTTGAACCATTTTTCGTTTCGTTACGTAACAAAAATGAAAAACGAAAACGAAAACAAAAATTGCGCTAAGTCGTGCCCATCTCTATTGATGTCAACAGGAAAGAAAGAGGCTAAAACCGCAGTATCATCTTCCTTAATACAGCTTTAAGACAAAAGCTACAATGAACTTCTCAATTTTAATTCTATTGCTTGCTGTGATCCTTCTTCGCTTTAACCTTTTCATCCTTCAATATCTCAGAGCCATTATTCTATAAAGAAAGCTGCTGCAGTGCTTGGGATTGGGATGGATAACGTGATTTCTGTCAAATGTGATGAAAGGTGAGACCCATGGCAGCTTGTAGTGCATAGCTTCTAGATATAGATTCATTCATGCAATGTCTACACCCATATTAGTAGAGAGAACAACACAGGAAGCATCATGATCAGACAATTGGGTACTATATGGTTAAGTACACTCCTTGATTGTGGAATGACTTATTCATTTTAAAAAAAATTAAATTTACAAAGTTGAGATCAGTTTTTCAAATCTGTACCTCTTTGGGAGCACTCTGATAAAAGCCAACTGGGAGACCTCTTCACCCACCTTACCACAGAGTCCAGCAACTGCTTCCTGTTAGCTGCCATTTTATTTTCCGATAGTGCTGTGTCATTTCAAGGCATTCTGGGAAAATAAAAGAGGAACACACACACACACACAAACACAAACACACACACACACACACACACACACACACACACACACACACACAAGCAATTGCCTGCATGCTACTGCCAAAATTAGTTTGTTGTCGCAGCAAAAACAAGAAGCACAGTAAAAATAAGAACAGCAGAAATAAACGTGCATGCAATTAACAAATAATGAAATGAGTGAGAATTTAGAAAATGAATAACTTGATGAGCTAGTTGTGCAATAGGGAAAATGAATAGACTTATTGACTGGAGAAAAATCTTGCCGATTCCTAATGGAGAACTAACACTTCCAAAGCAGTGGATGGATTAATTTTGTTGACAGGAAGCTAAAGAAAGAAAATTCAACTGATGCCCCATGTCTTCCTCCGTTGTGACTAACCCTGTATGCGTAGAAGACTCGGGATGAGCTCCATGACTCTGCTTTTCCCAATATCTCCCTCTCATCCATCTCTGAAGCATTCCATGCACAGGGGTAGCATCCCAAGATGTGAAGCAGGACGACATTTCTGCTCCTGTAGGCTCTCTGTCTAATTCAACCTGATTTGATTAGGACGGCAGAATTCCTCCAGCAGGAAAGACTCCACAGTAGAAATGTTTACTCTCCAAGGCATGATGAGGACATAAGGAAGGGCCAAGGAGTTCATTACTGACCTCCCTGATTCTAATCATGTGGGAAGGAATAGATTGGGATAAGACTTGAGGTGAATATAGACTCTTCCAACTATAGAAATTTAGCAATATACATTTATCAATATTCTGTGAGAAAAACTATCCATAGTTTTGCTCACATTATAGTAGAGACCCTGTCATTATCCTCCTCCACCTGTTCCCCTTTGTTACCATCATACTTATTTAGGGGGAAATACCATCTATGATTCTTGTTTACAGATGCTTTCCCTTTCTTCATATTTTAACAGGGGGAAAATGATTCCATATGAACTGGAGAGAAACATCCTCAAAGTCAAAAGACAGGTCTGATAATCTCCCCCACCCCCGATATCCTGTTGTGGCCTGGAATCGTATTTGTGTTTACACAAAGGCTTGTGTAATTTGGTACAGCTAATTGAGACTAACTGATGAGGTACCAAGGTACATTTCAGTTGTGCTATCCAGGCAAATCACCAAACATGCCCAGGGACCTTATCAATTAGCTGCAGTTGGGTGCTTCCCCAAATGAAATTGGTTTTTTCCCCAAAAATTAAAAAAGAAGCAAAGAAATTGCTTTTTAAAAGGGCATTAAACTTTTGGTGAAGTTCTTGGAAACTTCGGGGACCAGGTGGTGTGGGGGACTGTTACGGTACACTCATCTTTTTATTAATTAGCATTTCCCTATCAGTTCACACTTGTCTGTTAAAGCCTACTAGAAATTATGTTGTGGTTTTTTTCAGTCCAAGGGCAACTTGAGAGATGCAATGGACAGATGTGTAATGGGGGGTTGTGATGTCAACCCTTTCAGAGACTGGGTTTTCAAGGCACAACTGGGTTTATTTCAACATCCCACTGCTGTGCCACTAGATGGTGACGACACCTCCCTTTTACACACTGAATTCTGTGATGGAAATGGTACTACTGCCACCTTTTATTCACTTAATAATGCTGCCACCTTTTAAACTCGTCACCTCATGAATTGGGACAGACTCAGGTGAATAATATAAAAATAATAACAAAGTTTATTGAGAAGATAATAAATATAACAATATCTGAGGATGGTATGCATTGCCTTTAACATATAATGCAATAGATTTAATCAGCTCTACAAGCCTCCCTGTCTTCAATAGCTAGTAAGTTTGCCTGACAGAACTCTCACAGAGCAGTGCTCTCTCGCAGCACTCACTCTCAAAACCTCAACTTAACTGAACTCACTGAACTGCCTCAACTGACTAGGCTCCACACTTTTTATATCATAACATTCCCCGCCCTCCAGCTGGGATTGGCTGATGATTTGTATATTCATTACTCCTGTTTCCAGGGTTTTGTCACAGGGGTTCACAGCATCTATACCCACATGGTGATGATGATTGCATGGTGCCAAGTTGATTCCAACTTATGGTGACAGTTTCCAGGGTTCTCTGGATAAATGAAACTGAGAAGTGCTTTTCCAGTGGCTTCTTTTGGAACACTCTGGGACAATGTAGCATGTCCAAGACCACATAAGCTGGCTCTTCTCCTACAAGGGACAATTGGGAATTGAACTCCAAACCTCTGTGCTTTGTCGCACTGAGCTACACAGCCAAATCGCAATTATAAAGCAAAGCAAAGCAAAGCAAAGCAAAGTGTTCTGCTTATATACTGCACCATAATGCTTACAGCACTCTCTGGGTGGTTTACAGTTTAATCATGCAGGCAACACATTGCCCTCCCACCAGCAGACTGGGTACTCATTTTACTGACCTCAGAAGGATGGAAGGCTGAGTCAACCATAAGCCGGCTACCTGGGATTGAACCCCAGGTCGTGAGCACAATTTTAGCTGCAGTACAGGCATTTAACCACTGCGCCAGAAGGCTCCTAAAGCAATAAGGCTCCTAAAGCAGGGGTGTCCAAACTTTTTGCAAGGAGGGCCAGATATGTCAAGGTGAAAATGTGTTTGGGGCTGACCATTCAGCAGCATTTGGGCCCTGGGCCAGACTTTAGACAAGTCTGTATAACATGCCAGGAGGCAGGGAGGACACTGCAGCAACGGAGCCGGGGGCAGGTAGGTTGGGTAGATGGTTGGGGCGGTGGTGGACAGAGGCAGGGAGGGCAGACAAACCGTAAAACTGCAATCTGGCAGGGATGCATGACAGGCTGAGCTTAAGAAGAGACTGAAGGCCACTCAAAATTTGAAAATAGGCCGCATTTGGCCCTGGGCCTGACTTTGGCCATGCATGTCTTAAAGCAATCTTGCAACCATCACCGGCACACACTACAATCCTGTAATCCTGTGTTTTTCTATGCTGAAATGTTTCTGTTTGCCCAGGTGTTTTATGTTGATAAGTTTGTATTTTTCTTGCCTTTAAAAAAAACTGACCACATTTTATTGTTAATGCTGTTTTCCATAGTTTGTTGCTATTTTAATTATGGCCATTGTTCCCTGCCCCAGTATCTGTTGAAGGGTTTTTGTATCTGGGTGGATATGTGCCTTCACACATATGCATGAACACATGGATGTGAAATAAAAGATGAAAGGGGGGGACCTAAAGTGACCTGAGACTGGGGCAAAACAAATTGAAAGACTTTTATTCAGGCAAAGGGGGTGTTGTTTGAAGTACAGCAGAACCACGGTATCTACTGAGGCATCATTTCCAAGCTTCCTCTACAGATGAGGTGAAAATGCATTCTGTACGTCTTGAATGCTATACTGGCACCTTCTGGTGGCCAGTTCTGGTAAATACATCCTAGAAATATACAGTATATACAGTATGTCAGTGTTGGCAAATCTATGGTACGAGTGCCAAAAGTGGCACTCGGAGCCCTTTTTGTGGGCACCTGACTGCCCCTTCACAGCCCCCTGTATTCACATTAAATTGCTGTATTGGCAGTTTGCGGAAAATTCGTGGTTTTTGAATAGCAGTTTGAGCACTCGGTCTCTAAAAGGTTTGCCATCACTGCTCTATGTGTATACAGTAAATACTTATTTCTGAGGGGAGAGGTTATTTTGGGGCAGTGGATAAGTGAATCACCAGATGCTGATCCTGTAGAGAGGTGTGTGTGTGTGTGTGTGTGTGTGTGTGTGTGTGTGTGTGCGTGCGTGCACACACGTGTGCGCGCGTGTGTATGTGTGTTTGTGTGTGTGTGTGTCCTACTGTACATTTACACAGTAGTGTTCGATCAGTGACCCTGCCGAAGGTGAAGCCCTCTTCTCTAGTGGAAGGCAGCCATTTTGTGTTCTTTTTCAGGGTAAAGTGCCACTTTATGTTAGTGCCACAGCTGGGACCACAGTGTATGGAGCTTTCGACCCTTTTGCCAGTGTTGCGGACATTTGTGAGAAGTACAATCTCTGGATGCACGTGGATGTAAGCTTCCTGTTCTATTACATTTCAGTAACGTATTGTTAACTACCTAGCAAAGGAAAGAAGTTCAAGATTTTGTCTTGTTGTTCTTTTCCTGTTTTCTTCCCCTGTCATGGACACACATCCACACACATATGTGTAGGACCCAAAATCAAAGTACTGATTAGTGCCCTCTAAGGTCAGAAATCCTACAAAGAATTGCCATAAATTAGAACTAACTGATAGTGGATTTTTTTTTTTATGCTCGTTGCAGGGTAGGGCAAAGTTTTCTGAATTTCTTAATGCACATATCAAAATGAAATCTTCGTCATATCAGAACAATGCCCAGGGTCGATTTAAACCTCTCTTGGGATGGTTCAACAGATTATTGCTTCACTTATCTTTCTGTGACTGTTTGTTCAGCATACAATGAGATTATAGTTCTATTAATTAGTAGGGCTGCATTTTAAAATAAATATATCATGAAGAATAGATCAGAACAACTGCTGGAGCGAAGCACTAATCTGTTGCACCACTGGGTCGGGATACATTATCCTCAGAGACCTAACTGGTGGCATAAACAGTTTATCTTTCAAAGCAAAGCTAGTTTGTATTCATTATATTTGACTCATTTCATTTTTATCTCGCCACTCTTCCAAAGAGCCTATTACATTATGTTCCCCTATCCCATTTTTTCCCTTTTAATCTGTATCAAAGAGTCTAAAGAACTTCTGGAGAAGAATTCCCCTACTTCTCACTTATTTTTGAATGAAGTCATCTTTAAGTCCTGGTTTAGCGAGCAGGAGTCTGCTCTCTGGAGCAGATTGGAAATGCCAATCAGAAATGAGAGCTGAATCAGTTGCTTAAAACAAACCATATGGGGCTTCCATTGCTCATAATGGATTTTTTCTTTTTTTTTCTTTTTTTCTTTTCTTGTTTGTGTTCTTGGTAGCTTTAATATTACCTTTTAATGTTGTAAGATGCCTCTACTAATTCCCTATTTTTAACTTGAATATGTTTTGAATGTCCTGGGCTGTATATTGTCCGTCATTATTGTAAGCCACCCTGGGTCCTTTTCCAAGGAGAAAGGTGGGGTAAAATATTCTAAATAAATAAATAAATAAATAAATAAATAAATTATGGGAAAGAATGCCAGGTCACAGAAATCTCTGTGGTATCAGGACATCTGTAGGCTTTCATGTAAAAAAAAAAAAGAAATGTATGTTCAAACAATTTCTAAAGCAGGGGTGGGGAACCTTCAACCCTCCAGATTTTTGGACCATAACTCCCACAGCCCTTGATCAATGGCAATATAGGCTCAGAATTCTGGGAGTTGCCATCCAAAACATCTGGAGGGTTGAAGTTTCACCTCCGCTGTTCTAAAGAAAAGAAGAAAATCGACACACAGATGTTAACAGCAAAAAGACAAGGGAAGAGCGAATCCTCCTATGATAACCCCCCCCCCCCGGCAACACTCTGGCCCCAAATCAGTGACTCTCAGTTATTGGGGTATTTCCCCTCCTCCAAGACATGTCAGGATTTCAGAGGCGTCACTTATAAGAAATAGAGACAAGAATCAGTTGGTGAGATCCTGTAGTTAATTTCAGCTAGAGTAGGCCCATTGAATCAGAGTGGATTTGGTGAGTCATCTCCCCTGTCAGTTCTCTAATCTAGTTGTGACCAGAGGAAAGTAATTTTACTGAGCTGTAAAGATCTCCATAACATAGTACCTGCCTTAAAAGGAATGGGCAGAGTGTTGAGCACTCCTGTACTGGGCAGAGGAAGCACTAACCCTTTTTGAGGCACAAACTTTTCAAAAACAAACTGGTTGTAGTCGGGATTATTAGCCCATTTTGTAAAGGTACTGTTAGAAAATGGCAATTTCAAAAAAGTGTCCTCTCTTTTTGATAGGCAGCATGGGGAGGAGGTTTGCTATTGTCAAGGAAGCATTCCCATAAACTAAGCGGCATTGAGCGGTAAGCACCCTGTTTGTCCTCTTAATTTGTACTGCATTTTGGATTTAATACTTCCCCTGGTTGTTTCTCTTAGTTTCTGCCATTTTTCACATTAGAACATGAGAAATGTTGCTAGAGTAATAGTGAAGAATGGCAGAAACATGCTTTTTCAGTTCTCTTTTTCTCCCAGAGTGAAGTCATGAACTGAGGGAAGACTATTCTAGAGCAAGCATGTCAAACTTCGACCCTCCAGATATTTTGGACCATAACTCCCACAGTTCTTTGCCATTGATAATACAGGCTTAGAATTGTGGGAGTTGTAGTCCAACATATTGGGAGGGCCAAAGTTTGGACATGCCTGTTCTAGAGGGAGGATTCCTAATCTTGGGTGACTCCTACTCCCAGAAAACCTTGCAGACAATGATGGTGCTGAAGGTTTCTGGGAGTTGCAGTTCAAGAACACCTGGGTCATCCAAGGTCACTGGATCATTGCTGTATTCTTAAAAGTCTTATCAATAGGGTTTTTGTTTTTGTTTTGCTCCTGCATGTTCTTTTAGAGATGCTTTGATGATGCTTTGAACTTTGAGGAATAAAGTTGGCCTTGTTAACAGCCTGTCTATAAAATATGAAAATGTCTGTGACTTTATACTGATGCTTTCTACTAATATTTACCCGCACACTGGTATGCCTCAGCTTATGTCACTGGTTTTGACATATTTATTCCTTTTTAATTTTCTCCTTCACCTAGGGCCAATTCTGTCACCTGGAATCCTCACAAATTAATGGGAGTCCCACTGCAGTGTTCAGCCTTTTTAGTCCGTGAAAAGGTATCTCTTTTTCTCTTCCTACCATGGGTAGAACTCAATATTTCCCAGCAAACTGTGCAATTCTACCTCACCAGATTTAAATATACCTGCTAGGAAAAGACCTGCAGGATAAGTCTCACATGAGCACAGACGGAGATGATTTTCTATGCATGCTAAAGCCAGGAAATTTTACCTTGAGGGAGCCTACAATTCCCAGATTGCCCAATTCCATTTGGGCAAAGAGATTCTGGGAGCTGTAGCTTTTTAAACGGGAGGGAATTTTCAAGCTCCCTCACGCACTGATCTGAAATCAAAGACTTCGTGAGCATACCTTGGAGAAAACATACTTTGTATGCAGCAGAGTTGTAAGCAAGGATGTTGGCAAAATTTTTAGTCTGTCCTAAGCCCAAGTATGACTCTAAGGGTGCTTTTACATGACCCCTAAAATCTGAGGCAAATGGCTCCCAGATCCGGAGCTTTAAAATGCTTTCCCACCAGCTCCGGACTTAAAAAAAAAATTAAATATGACCACGCCCACCTAAGCGCGTCCCAGCGCATTTTTCAAGTACCTGGTCTCCGAAGGTGAAATATTTCTGATGCGGATGTAAAGCAGTAAGTGCCGGTCTCTCCGCGCCTTGTGTTTGTTTTTTTGTCTCCTTTAAGAGACAGGAATCACGACGGCGACAGGGCTCACGGCGGCTTCCACCAGCAGACGGAGGTGAGCCTGCATTTTTTCTCCCTTTTTTCTCCCTCCCCTCACACAGACAGGAACAATGGAGTGTGGAGGAGAACACAAGAAGAGCGACAAACCCCTAAGATCTCTGGTCGAAATTTAAGAGGTCAGCGGATCTTAGGGGTCGTGTAAAAGCACCCTAAGTCTTTGGTAACAAGTCATTGGGAACAGAAAAAATAGTCAAGTTCAAGTCAAATTACCAGTGTGACTGAAGTCTGACTTGGCTGGGAGTCTCTCAACTCAAGTCCCCTCCCTGGTCAAAAGTAGTTTTAGCTAGGCTTTCTTAGCCAAACAACTAAATATGTAAATCTATTTTGTGAAAGTCATTTCAAAAAGGATTCCATATTGGTTAGTAATACAGAAAGTGGCCGTACCATGAAGCAGGAATGAAAAAAAAAAACCCACTCAGTAACTTTCTTGTTCATATCAGTTTATGCTGCCTTGACATGAAGTGAAAACTTGATGAGAAGTTTTAAGGTTCTCCTTCCCCCCACCAGAGAGCAAGACAAAGCCTCTCTCTTTCTTTTCTTGATCTTCTGTAGTTAGCATAAAATATCTCTACAACACTTTCCCTGACAGAAGCAAAGCAGCTCCATTTATGGTGAGCACAAAAGGATTGGTTTGTTGTTAAGGGAGATGCAAAAACTAGTGCTTGAGATTGTCTAGTGCAGGCATGTCCAAACTTCGGTCCTCCAGATGTTTTGGACCACAATTCCCACAGTCCTTTGTCACTGGCAATCTAAGCTTAGAATTTTGGGAGCTGTGGTCCAAAACATCAGGAAGGCCTAAGTTTGGACATGCCTGGTCTAATGGCTTTCAACCTAGGTTTGGGCTGTTTGAAGAATAGTCACTGGAAAAATCTGGCAGATGATGATAGTTACAGAGTACAGGGTGATTCCAAGTAGAGTGTATCATAATATTTGTATCTATTTATCCTCTAGGGTCTTCTCCAAGCCTGTAATCAGCTTTGTGCTGGGTACCTCTTCCAGCCAGACAAACAGTACGACACATCTTATGACACTGGGGACAAGACAATCCAATGTGGCCGACATGTTGATGTCTTCAAACTATGGCTTATGTGGAGAGCCAAGGTAGGAGTTATCTGTTGGATGAATTAACGGAGACAGCAGCAACAGAAGGCATCGTTAGGCCTCTTGCTTCCCCTCAGTGCCATCCAGAGTACTCTAAAAAGTGCCAATAATGCAAGACATCAAGGTTGGTCTTAGCATTAGGCCTCCTCAGATAGCAGATGCTTCAGGGAAGAGAGCAAAGGCAAGGTGCTGGAAAACAGTGCTGTTCATAGGAAATAACTGCGAAGATTCTCAGTCACCCAGGTGAGTTTATCTGGAAGTTGAGTCATGGCAACTGGACTTCTTTTCTTGAAAGATTGGGAGACTGAAACGTTTCACTGCTCATCCAAGCAGCTTTGTCAGTATGAGGAAGCATAGTGGCGAGTCCTCGATTTTACAGTTCTTCTTGATTTCGCATCACCCTGATCTGAATAGACTCATAAGTTGGACAATGGCCTGAATAGGCTCATTAGGTTGACAATAGCCTGAACAGGTTCATAGGTGGACCATGATCTGAATAGGATACTTAAATGCCAGAGTGTTAGACTGAAAACATTTCTCTTTCTACACCCTCTCCTCTGCCTAATAATATCTTACAGGGAACCAAAGGATTTGAAATACATATCAACAAATTTCTTGAGCTTGCAGAATACCTTTATAAGGAGCTGAAGGCAAGGCAAGACTACGAACTTGTATTTGATGCTGAGGTAAGTACAGATCAAGGGCAGTGTTTCTGGAGCATGCATTGAACCTGGTCTTCGGCTTGTGAAACAAGATGAGCAAAAGTGGTTCTCCTGGTGTTTACGGACTATAGCTCCCAGCATCCCTCATCATTCATTGTGCTGACTGATAGGTATACTCTGAAAACACGTGGACATCCGCAACTGCCCATTCCTGCTCTAAAAGGAGGAGGTTCCAGAAGTTCCCAAAATCCCGCTCTCAAAGGATGCAGTAGAATAAAGAGGCAATTAATTGCCACATATAATTCTTGCATATTTCAGTTTATCTGTATTTGTTTTTTGATGGAAATGTGATCTGTTTTAGACACACACTTTAGTAGCAGAGACCTCTTCCAGATTCTTCACATCTTGCAGAAGCCCATAATGGTTTCTATTCCCTATTTTCCATGGCCGTTTTTCCTGCAATGTTGTATATACTGAGGGGGTTGATTGGGATTTTGTAGTAATCGAGAAACAGAAATTCCTACCTACTCTGTGCATCAGTGTGAATCAGAGAGTTTCATGGTTCACTGGACACCAAGTGCTGGTTCAACAATCTCACCACAACACCACATTGGCTCTCTATAAGATTTAGGGAGTGCTGCAAACAAAATATGAGCTTATGCATCTTCCAGACAACACAAACTTTTTAAAAAAGTTTATTTGTGTTACTTGCAAGGTAAACTCCTCTATGTGTCTGATGGTGCTAGTGCGTTTCCCACTGAAATAAGACAAAGTAATAATAAAAAGACAGCAATGACTGTAACACTGTCATCATCATCATCATCATCATCATCATCATATCATCATCATCATCATCATCATCATCATCATGTTTTAAAAACTGAAAAATCCACAGTAACTTAACAATTTCATCACATTTAACCATTACAAATTTAATTAACCACCCAAGCATTAGACAACCTCATATCATGCCAAATACTTTGAAAAGTCGTAGCCATTCTTGGCTCTTCTTGAGACTTCATCTACTTGAAGGACAAATAAGTGTAGCATCAGGGTCTTCTGAGATGCTCAAGTTTTTAAAATTTAGTTGAAAAGGAGTTATTGTTTGTAAAGTAAAAACTGAGAATGCCTCTCTTTGAGACAGCATGACCAAGCTAAATATTGATTTGGAAATGAGTGGCTGAAATACTTTTTACATTCATATGTAGGAAAACTAAGTATTTGAATTAATTTTGCTGGGGAACCTGAGGTATTGCCTACAAGAATGACCCTTGTTCCAGGATTCAAATGCTGTGTGCAAAACTAGAAGAAATGTTCAGAAACTGTCTAGGTAGATGGACCAATGATGATATCTAGCATTCATTCTTGGGGACTGGGTAGAGAAGAATGTTGTCCATGGACATACAGGATATTTAGTCTTTTATTTTATACTTTACCTTAAAGCCTGAACTCACCAATGTATGTTTCTGGTACATCCCACCAAGTCTTCAGCACACCCCCAAAGGACCAGAGAGGCAGCAAAGGCTTCATCAGGTAAATCTTCACATGTAACTTTACTGTTGGAAGAAGAATGCCCTGAACCAGAATGCTCCATTCTAGGCAAAGCAGATGTAGTGTGCAAAGGAGGAACTCCATCTCTCAGTTTCTTTTAACCACACATCAGACCTAGAAATAGGCAAACATCTCTGTGAGCTGTATTATTGTCTCTCTAAGTCCATTCCATTCCCCAGTGTAAATATCTGCCTGTCTTTCAGGCTCTCCTTCTGATAGTTAATTGCATTGTAATAAGTATTTCTCAAATTGGTGCGAGGTGTCTGTGAGAGGTGCTCTCAAACTCAGGTTTCAAAAGTCCTTGTAGTTGTGTGTGTGTGTGTGTGTGTGTGTGTGTGTGTGTGGTCCCTAGCACCATTCCTTGCAGCAACGCTGGAATTTTTACAACCTCCATTTAAGACCAAAAAACGGTCAGTTACTCTGGATAACATGATAGGCAAACCACACATCTTTCAAATAACATCATAGATGTCTCTTACCTTATATACAGCTCCAGTGCATTCACTCCCCAATGTTTTTTTTAATCCATCATGGATCGCAGGCATTTTTTTCTATTAACACTGGCTCTTGTGATATTTGTCCTATTGATCCAGAAAGTAATTGTCATTTTCATATTTGCACAGGTTACTCCAAAAATAAAAGCAAGGATGATGGAAGAAGGCTCTGTGATGGTTAGCTATCAGCCTCATGGGGACAAGGCGAATTTTTTTAGAATGGTCTTCTCTAATCCAGCAACCAAGAAATCAGACGTCGATTTCCTCTTGGATGAAATAGAACGGCTTGGGAAGGATTTGTGACAGCTGCCAGAAAACCTTGTAAAGTGGCTGGAGGGGGGGGGCAGCTTTGCTCTCCTATTACCTATTATTGTCCTATGGAATGCTTCACTGAACCCTCGTCTCCTCTATTCTCCCAGCAATGTGGGCGATTGCAGGGAGGCAGAATGAAGAACTTGCAAAAGAGTTCGGGAAGCAGGGAAACTGTGATGGAATTTCATGTGTTGAGGAGAGCCACTGTGTAAGAAGTATGGAAATCAACCGAGGGGGTCTTCATTCTCTTGCTGTCTTACATTTAAGGTGCCCCTTTGTCTGCTGGTAGCAAGGCTGGCCTTGTCTCGGCCAGGCTTGCTTTGTAGCCAAGCTGCCTGCAATGAGCTGTAGGCCACTGCCAACTGGAAAATTGAAAAAGATAAGAGGCCCCATGGATACTTTGTAGGGGTAATAAAGTTCTTTCCCGTGAATGAAGACAAAATAAAGGGGTGGGGGTGGGGGACACGTCACACAAACAACCTCTTTCATAGATGGCAAAGGAATTCATGAAAGTACAGGTGGGGTTTGGCACAGCATGGGGATTCTTTGCACCTGGGGTACATTAGGGCTCTTTAGAGAAGGAGGAGAAACATGATTAGAACAGGCATTTGTGCTAAAGATGCATGCTCATGTTTCTAACCATATACTCAACTAGTAAATCTACTAATATAACAGATTATTTGGGGTGGGGAATGTGTGTCCCTCCCTGTCTCAGACGACAGCTTCCATACACTACCACCCCCCCTTTTCTCTGTTGGCTAAGGCCTTGAAGAACAGTAGCTCAACAACCTCTGAGGACTATGTGTTTTTCATCTTCTTGGATACCGTTGCTTTGCTGGGCAACAACTTTACACACATGGGAATTGCGCTCCACCAGTGGGCAGAGGGATGGGGAGAACCCAACCGGTTTTTCATGATAGTGGTGAGCTGGGACATGTGCATTCACATTTCACTTGAGTAAATGCATGTACCACGTTACAACTGCGTGCGCCATATTGCTACTGCAGCCAGATTTTGGCTGGAGATCATGGAAAACATCCTGGCCTAGAGGGGGGGGAGTGTTCTAACACTGGAGGGTTTCGGGAGAAATTTAGACAACCAGCTGGCAGAGAGATCCTATGATTAATCAGGGAGTTGGACTTGATGGCCTGATAGGCCCCTTCCAACTTCATAGCTCTATGATTCTATGAAAATGTTCATGTCCTTTGGTTCACATTTTATCTGGATCCTGTCTGATCCAGTTCTACTTGTACATAGATAAGCCTGAACTGTGGATAGGACTATGGACTGAGTTTAGGCTTTAGTCAAAAGCCTTTCCATTGGTTGCTCTGCCCGCATGGTGCCCATAAAGTTAGTAGTCTATGGAGAGTGATAGTATTTTTCAACAAGACAGATCTTTGAATCTCCCTCATTCTGACCATACAGAATGCTTTAAGATTGAAATCCTATGACCAGTTTCTAAGAAATAAGAGCCACTGAATTAAGCAGGACATACTTCTGAGTAAAAATGTTTAAAATGGTACAATAGGCAAGCCCAGTATAATTTGTCTATGAAATTGTTGCTTCTTAGCTTCATATTGCTCTCCCCTGACAAGGACAAAATTGAGATTTATGTATTTTTTAATACATTTAACAAACACGAATGCCAACAGATATACAGTACAATGCCGATTTCCATTGTCTTTGGCTTGGGTCAAACTCTTAACACATGCTCTTGTTGCTTCATCCATTAAAGTCAACTCAGCACAATGTAAATTAAGCATCACTATGGGCTGAAAGAACATTTTTCCCTGTAAATTGTGTATGAATATGTTTTTATATTTTGATATCTGCAGAAATCTTTGCTTATTGATTAGAAAATAAAAGTTGTGTTGTGTGGATACTGATAATGATATTGGGCAGTGGCAGTGTGGACTAAACAAGGACTTCAGTCAGCACAGAATGATAAATGGAAAATTTCCTGCACTGAAGTGATTTAGAGTGTACATAATTCTTTTCTGACGGGACAGGATTACAGAAGAATTGTTTTGTTTGTTTAAAAATGCAGAATAAATTGACATGCACATAAATTGTCTTCTTATGATTGAAAATACGGTTGAATCTGCAGGATCCTACAGTATATAGGAAAAATTGATCTCGCTAATTCTCATTTATGTCTCTCACTTTGTTGGGTTGATACCTGTGTTGGACTTCCTAAAAGCAAGCCATCCAAAGTTCTTCATACAAATTATTAAGTCCTCCTGGAGGACAAGTCAAGCAGCAACTTCTGGCTCAGAGGGGCATCATAAGTATTAGTTTATTTCCTTCTCACTGACAACAAAAAATTCTAAAATATTTTTGTCCACCATATGTGAGGTTCTGGGATTATTATTATTATTATTATTATTATTATTATTATTATTATTATTATTATTATTATTATTATTATTATTATTATTGCATTTGAAAACAATTTGGGAGGGGGCAAAATTCCTCCGAATTGATTTTATGCAGCAACAACAATAACCCTTGTTCTGAAAAAACAAACACAAACCCTTGTATTTTACTACAATCCTTGTATTTTGCACAAATACAAGCAATTTTGCTCAAAGCAACAGTTTTGTGCTAAAATAAAACTCTTCATCTTTAGCGAATGCTGCTACTGGCAAGAAAAAAAAATCCAGCCTTCTTCGCCCTTTCATTCAGGAGCAAAAGATCTTTGCATTGCTGCAACTTAGTTGGGTTCCACCACCGCTACCCGAAGAAGGAATAAATATGAGAATATTCATTAATTCTTTGCTTCAGAGGGCAGCCTGTGGCAATCCAGCAGCTCAAAGAACTGAATGTTTCACAGAGTATTTTCAACTAAGTAAATATGCCACAGTTATGATCCCCATGGACCTTCTACCAGGCTGCCATGATTAGCATATTTAAAAATCCCAATGCATCCTGTTTGTAGATTTCATACCATACCTATTCAGGCCTTCAGACTGAAGGCCAAAAATAATACTGTATTTTATTTTTTATTATTTAGAAGAGCCTCGTGGTGCAGTGGTTAAACTGCTGCACTGCATCAAGAACTGTGCTCATGACCTGGAGTTCAATCCCAGGTAGCCAGCTCATGGTTGGCTCAGCCTTCCATCCTTCCGAGGTCAGTAAAATGAGCACCCAGCTTGCTTGGAGGGGAGGCAATGTGTAGTCTGTACAATTAATTGTAAAACCCCAGGAAATATGTAGGTGCCTGGAGTAGGAACTGGCAAGCCACTTTAGTGTTCCTGCCAAGAAAACTCCATGGACGTGGAGTCACGAATGGTCAGTCACGACTGTAATGACTCAACACATACACACCCCTGAGAGTGCTTCAAGCACTATGGGATGGTGTATAAGCAGAACACTTCGCTTTTGTTGGTTATTCTTTTGGAGAAAAATGAAGAAACCAGGGAGGAATAAAATCATGCTCTTAAAGGAAGGAGAGAAAAGAAGGAAACACAAGAGTCAGAGTAGGACCGGGGGTACAGAACCTGTAACCCTGGAGCCACAAGAGAATTATGGGTGTTCCTCAAAGCTGGTGGCACCCTGTTCAAATTTTCACCCCATCCCACTTTGTCATCTGGGTCACAGAGACGGAAAGGCAGCTTCCTAGTTTCTGCTAAAGAAGTGTAAACATAAATCCGGCTAGAGATTTCCTGAGTGTAGGGAGTCCTCAGGCATGTATTGGGGAGGGTGTGCACATGGTGGCGCATATGTGCATGCTTGTGAATGTCACCCAGATTCCTTAGAGGATGCAGCCTATAAACTGTTAAGACATCCCTGGTGATCAAGGCTGCTAAGATGAGCTTCTGATCAGCCAGCCCAGTCCCTCATGGCATTGTAGCTTTTTTATTTGTCTCTGGTTTTCTCCATGTTCTCTGACATGCCCCGGGAGCCACTGGAATTAAAAATGCATGGGGAAAGTTGCCAACGCAGCAGGGGAGTTTCAGGTGCATTTCTACCTGAAGCATTGGTTGATGAGGAGGTTCTGAAGGGAGACTATCACATGGATGAGGTATAAATTAGATTGAGGATGAGTTTTTACTGCTTCTCCAAAGTGCCTTCCATACTCACTGGTGATGCACACTTCCCTTGGGCAGCTCTTTTATGGTCTTATGAAACTTCTCTGAACAATAATGACTCGCCCATATATTTTTGCATCTGTGCTCTGTGTTATAAAAGATGTCAGTTCACATTTTAGTATTGTTTTTAATGGTTATAGGAGCATCAACTGCCTATCCAAACCTCAAGAGGCATGTATATTATGATTCCCAACAACATCTATTGCCTTCTTGATTTGATTTGTTGAGCTGAGTTAGTATATACTAATTTTTAATGTCATGCTCATCACCCTTGTCAGAGCATCAGGGTCTTAGATAGTGAAGCTGAAATCCTATGCACAATTATCTGGTAATGAGGGCACATTTTTTAGTTGTGAGGTGTAGAATTGTTCTGTTGGAAGTCCCAAATAAATGGCAGGGCAATTTCCTCTGGGTTAATTGAACCAATTTATTCACAATGGCATAAACGGCAGCAGAAATTGCTACTGGTTAACAGGATTCTGGTTCATCTCATGCAATTCATTATGCATAGATATTTTCAATGGACTAAGAACCCTCATGTCCACTGTCATTCTTTATCTGGTTTTGTTACGAAGTGATTATGCGACTTTTATCACAATAGAACTGCTGTTAGCCAAAGAGTGTTTTCTTTTAAATTTGATTCTTCTCCTGTTTGTCTTCACTGTTTATGCCATCCAGTGAAGGGAAAGTCATACACACAGAGAGAGCTTAGAACCTGAACTGCAACTAGTGTTAGGAAAAATGAGAAAATATCATATTTGGGTTATGGCATTCATTTTATGTATAAAGCACCCCTCCCCCACCCCCCGGGGTGATATGCCTCAGCCTTTACCCCAAAATATACTCCCAGCAATTTTGTCAGATTGAGAGCACATGACTGACCAAGCAGGAATTTCAATCTAAAGTCTCCTGCCTCTGAGTGAAAGAGTCTAATTGCAGAACTATAATAGCTTGGTGGGCTAGCACCATGTTGGCCTGGAACCACCAGCAAGATCAGTGGTCTGCATCACTCACTATCAGATAAGAAACCCTTATATTCATGCAGCTTGTGCTCCAGGGGTTCAGTGAACGTGAGCAGATCAGGGCACCTTCAGAAACAGGATTTTACCTCCATATTGCCTTATTTTTTGCATTCTTGGGGTATGAAAGACTGGGACGATCTTTTCAATGCCTTGACAAACTGATCAAAAGTCTCTGGGACCATACAGATGTTTTCCATAGTTCATCCAATTTTATACTGAACTTCTTCCAATTGGTGTTTCAAAAATGTATATCTCCTGCAGAATGGTACTTCTGATTGTTGGACTATGACCATAACTTGGCACGTGTTGGGACAGTGTTGTGTATTCAGAATTGGAATACAGACTGACTTCATGTACTGCTGAGACATAAACCCACTAATGAATATCAAGTCTTGGTTGAAGTCACATTGCCATCTTCAGTATGAAAAATGAGATGCTTAAAGGCTAGTTGGGTGGATTGTGCCCATTTCAGCACTACTTCCATTGTTAGATTAAGTGCACACTCACCAGACACTGATCACGAAAGTCTCTGATATTTTTCCTTCCCCAAAATTGATTAGGGTATTAATGTTGCACTAGCTAGCTCATGAACTGAAGATACTGTGCAATTATTTAGTTCTATTTTACTATCTTTGTATTGTTCTGCTCTGTGACAGTATTGGGTGATACTGTGTGTTTGTGTGTGTCATGTTGTACTAATATAGCACTTCCATACTGTCTATGAGGTCTCTCAGCTGCAAGTCTCAAGCCACAATTTTGGAGCATTGCTGATGGCTGTCTCAGTTTATTTCTTGAATACAAAGTATCTCATAATCAGATATCTGGAGAGTTTATTCAGTAGCTCTGCTTTAGCTACTGGCATGTTAATAGAAATCATTATTTTTGTCCAACACAAGAGCCCTTTTGTCATTGAAGGCCAATGGTGGCCATTATCAAGACATTTAGTCAAAGTCATGCGCTCTGTCATCACATGGTGTTAGTACAATGAGTTGTTTCCTGTTGGTGCTCCTGGAGTAGAAGGTTAAACCAAAAGGTGTTGTCATTGCCCAGGGGACACCCAAATATATTTATATTCTTTGAGGTGATTCCTTCGGTGCCACCATCTGGATATTTATTTGATTGTTCTAAAACGTTCTAAACTGTATGTCTATCACAAAGAGGGTCTCAGGGCAATTCGTATAAGGATTAAGCATTATGTGTGGAATAGAACCTACTCAGCAACCTATAAGAAGCTGAAGTCTAGATGTCAGGACATCTGGGTAAAGTGCTTCTCATTCACTCCACTCCTAGTCTCAATATACTTAGTACTTACTATATCCCTACTCTGGGTCCCAGTAATTCCCTTTCCATCTTTCCCATGTAAAAGCAACGCAAAGTGCTCTGCTTATATACTGCCCCATACCACTTCAAGTAGTCTCTGGGCGGTTTACAGTTTAATTGCAGTATGCAGGCTACACATTGCTGCCCCCCCCCCCAAGCAAGCTGGGTATTCATTTTACCAACCTTGGAAGGATGGAAGGATGAGTCATCCACGAGCCAGCTACCTGGGATTGAACCCCAGGTCGTGAGCACAGTGTTACCTGCAGTATAGGCATTTAACACTGCATCACAAGGCTCCTACATGTATTGTATCAGCCTGATTTTAAAAAAATGAACCTACTGTGCTGTAATAAAGGATAATGGCACGGTGGGGCACAAATTAAACCAAAAAAAAAAACCCCACAATGCATTCTGCTGATCCAGGTGTTCCTTTTATTTGACCGTAAACAACAGTTCAGTGTATTGTTCCCTTGTTTGCCTTACAGGAAGAAAGGCATTAAGGCCCTGTACTAGGAGCTGCATAGCATTTCAAAGCTGGGGATTGAATTATGCCAACAATAAAAGAAGTCACTTATTTTGCCTTCTATTTGTGCTGCAGTTCACAAATAGAACTTACGATAATGTTGCTCTATTTGTGCTTTTTTGTTCATTCGAAACACATATATATTCAGCCTTTCATGGTCTTTGTGAAATCCAGGGAACCTATTAATTGTGCTTCCTATACGTGGATTGGGAGGATTTTGTTTCATATTCTGTTTGAACCATGCAACAAACTTCCTGAGGTTGGCATCCCTTCCCATGACTTTCCATACTGGCAGGTCGCCTTTTCCTCAAGTCATCACAGGCACCTCTCTGGCACCTGCACCTTTAACCCAGCCACAGCTCCATCAGTGACAGATATTCCCTTCAAAGGAAAGCCACCTCTAAAACTTCCACCAATGATTTTGGGGTTGCCTGTTTTACTTTGCCCCAGTTAGAGCTTCCTTGCTCCAAGCTGGTACCTATTTTTATATTCAGGTTTTGAGTGAGTGCAAAGAATTTTTTTCTCTTTCAGTTAGTCTCTTTGGTTTCCTGCGGATACCCAGAGCCTCATTGATGTGGGTGAACAGTTTTCTTATTATAGTCTACTTAATACCTTCATAAGGAGTTTAGTTCTCAGCAGACAAAAGGGTTTTATTTAGGAAGCACAGACAAATGATAATAGTATATCAGAGAAAACACAAAACATTTGAAATATATGTGTGTATTCCTTTATATCAGTGTTGGCAAACCTATGGCACGGGTGCCAAAGGTGGCACTCGGAGCCCTTTCTGTGGGCACCCAACATCACCCCTTCACAGTCACCTGTATTCAGATTAAATGGCTGTATTGGCACTTTGCAAAAAAAAAAAAAAAGGGTGGGTTTTGAATCACAGTTTGGGCACTCAGTCTCTAAAAGGTTTACCATTACTGCTTTATATTCAAATTCAATTTCAGGGACATTCTTCACAGCACACCTTCACCAAATTCCCTTTCAACTCTTTGCTACCAAGCAAACACAAGCTTTTCCACAGGCCCTCACTAAAGGTGTCTCCGAAGCAGACTTCTCAAACAGAAGATTAGGCCTCTCAAACTAACTAAAACAGACTAAGGGGGCAACTATGTTGGCAAGTCACACATGAAGGGGCAGGTGGCAAAGTCAGATATGATGTCTTTCCCACTGATGTACAGCTGCACACAAATCAGCCTGGCCTTTTGTCATAGTAATTCACTGTTTGTTGCTTTAGCCCAGCAGGGGTTGATTTTTTTTATTTTTATTTTTTTGGTAGTGATTCTGTTTGCACTGGTTGTGGCATGTGCGACTGTTTGCCTTGGGTATATTTTGCTACTAAATGGGGGACAACCCACACCTACAGTGAACTTTTTGTTCTTGCCCTCTGACGGAAAAAGTAGCAGTTTGATACCATTTCCTTGGTATCTCCCACCTCTTGAAATGGAGAATGAGGAAAGAAGCCTGTTCAAAAACAAGCCATACTGTATTTCAAAGAGAGAGAAAAAAACAAAGCAGTGTGTGCTGCTTATATACTGATCCCTAGTGCTCAAAGCACTAGCCGGGTGCTTTACAAGTAATTATAAAGGGTGCACAGGGTACACATTGACAAGCTGCCTAGATGGCCTAAGCACATCCAATCTCGCTTGATTTCGGAAGCTAAGCAGGGTCGGCCCTGGTTAGTACTTGGATGGGAGACCACCAGGTGCTGTAGGCGCCTGGAGTAGGAACTGGCAAGCCACCCCAGTAGTCCTGCCAAGAAAACTCCATGGATGTGGGGTCACGAAGGATTTTTCACAACTGTATGGACACAACACACACACACACACACATTGACACCTCCTCCCCGGCTCCCCCAAGCAAGCTGGGTACTCAGAACCTGCCTCATTTGGAGAAGCAAAAATAGTACGATATCATTTCTTCATGCTCTAATGGTGCAGTCCTGTAACAATCTGTCAGGACTAAGTTTCCCTGTATTGTTTGGGGCAAAGATCCAGGGAAATGGCATAAGGAATGAACTTTAAATGATTTTAGTATTATTGCTTTCCTAATCTAGCACTATGTCAGATAGCCCCTGCATTTCTCAGTTGCAACTGTTTTGCTGCTTGCTTAGAGAAGGGCACCTTGTGCTCTCATCCTGAATTACAGCATTTTTAGATGTTGACATGATGTATTTATTTATTTATTTGCTTCATTTTTATACCACCCATCTTCCAATCTGGAACTCTGGGTGGATTACAAGTTAAAAGAGGAAGGGTGAGGGTTTGGACTCACCAGCAGCTTTGGGAAGGATGCACCAACCAGAACGGTGGGGTGCTTCTAGATTTTTTTTTTAAATTTAACCATCACCCAAGAAACACCAACGCCTTTAAAATGCAACATTTCCTCAGGTCAGGGATGTCCACTTTCCCAGAGCAGGCGCCGCTCTGGTCCAATTTTCTCGGCCAGCTTCTGCTCCTCCCTTGTGGCCCAGGCATAAGCCCGGCACCACCCCGGGGTCCAGGTCTAAGAAAGGGAGACTGATGCCTCTCGGCTCCCTATGGGGAGGAGGGCTTTTATTTCCAATCCCTTGCAGAGAGAGGCCAGCTGCTGCCCCCTGGTGCCGTGTCAGAGGTACTGCAAGGAGGCCAGGCTCTCCATCTCGACCTTGATGGAAATGATGTGATGGCCCGGCACCATAGCCAGGCCCAGGACTCGGGGCTCTCCAGCCAAAAAGGAGTCAGTAGGTTTGAGATACTCTTGGGCCGAGCCAAGGATCACGTTGCAGTCTCAGTCGGTGCACAAGAAGCAGCCCACCAGGGTGCGCCTGTCTGCCATGCGGATGCGCATGCTTTTGTTGAGGAGGTTTTCCAGCTTCCGTCGGGCAAGCAGGTACAGGGAGTCTGTCTTCTCCTCCCCAGAATCCCCAAGGCTGGGGCTGTTCCCGCAGCTGTTCTCCTCCCCCGGTGGCGGCTTCATGATTCCATCATGAATATTTCTGTGTGGTTCATAACAGCGATTTAAGGGCCAAGGGAGGCTCCTACTCAAACTGATTCCAAAACTGATCAAGCCGATTCAGCTCCTCGATGCAGTCAGAGCTCAACCCTCAACCACCTCAACTACAAAAGCACTCCAGTCATACTAACCAATCAACACTTAGTACTGCACTAGACATGGGTGTTTCATTTTGGAAGGGGTCCAGTTCAGAAATGAAACATGGCAGTATAGCTGCCGTTCAGAACCAAGACCCACCCTCCAGAACAAAATCAACCACTGAATTACCTTCCTTTTGATTGCGCAGGATGATACGCCAACGAGGAAGCAGCCTCCAATGCATCAGCTTTCCTTCTCTCTGGTGCTGGCCAATCAGGAGCTGTGCAAGGACATGCATCATCCCGCCTCCCTGTCGGATTGGCTAGCACAAGGGAGAGGGAAAGATGATGCATCAGAGGCTGCTTCCTCATTGGAATTTTGCCTCATGTGACCGAAAGGAAGGTAAGTCAGTGGTTGATTTCATTCTAGAGAGTGGGCCTGATTCTGAATAGCAGCTGTGCTGCTGTGTTTCGTTTTGGAACCGGACCCCTTCCGAAGCGAAACACCCATGTCTATACTGCACTCCACATTCTATCATCCATCTTCCAATCATATTTACTCTTACCCTATGCAGGTATATTATTTAGGCATTCACCGCCATTAATCATGGCCATTGTACCAGCACAAGAAGCTTCTGCCCATTCCAGAACCCATGTGTCTCTGAATCTGGATCATATATCTATTGGCTAATGTTGACCTCTTAGACAAATACATTCATTTGTATTCATTTCAGTGCACTCTCCTTTTCTCCACTGCAAAGGGAAAACCTTTAGCATTCAAGAATCATTTTAAGTATAGTCTCTATACTTAAATAGGTAGCTAATTGGCATGTCCAATTACCGGACATAAAAGCCAGACTAGGAAATTAAAGGTCAGCGAGATAAAGATGAGCTGCCCCATTAAGACCTTGACATGGGGAAAATTGTTAACAATATCATTTAAATGCCACCCACTTTGAAGAAGACATAATTTTTATCTGTAACAAATTGGTGTTCAGAGACCTTACCGATTTGCGCTGAATAGCGATAATTCTTTCTTTGACAAGGTTACGAAATTATTCCTATGTTTTCCCTTTGGTAACTGAAGGGTAAAAAGAGGACAAGAAACTTAACACCATACTAACCTTATAATGGGGGTGGCAAACTTTTCCCCTTTTCTTTTCTTTTGGAAATTGTGTCATGAATAAAACACTCTTTTTTTCATTTTCCCACGAGGCTAAGATCCCCGGGGGGGGGGGGCACCTCTCTACATTCTAAGGGATCAAAACAAAGCAAACCGTATTGTTTATATAGTGCTTTATAGTGCTGGAAACTCTCTCTGGGTGGTTTACAGTTTCATTAGGCAGGCCACACCCACACACCCACACACCCACAGACAGACAGATAGATAGACAGACAGACAGACACACACACACACACACACACACACACACACACAGAGAGAGAGAGAGAGAGAGAGAGAGAGACACCAGCAAACTGGGTGCTCAGTTTACTGACTTTGGGAGGATGGAAGGTTGATTCAACCTCAAGTGGGCTCCCTGAGGTTGACCTCCTGACAGTGCCACCAGGAACCAGGAGTTTGCCCTGTACCAAAGTGATTTCCTAGCTTTCTTTGAAAAGGTGTGTGTGTGTGTGTGTGTGTGTGTGTGTGTGTGTGTGTGTGTGTG
>JAHTLZ010000204.1:77599475-77610116 GCA_023846285.1 Phrynocephalus versicolor | reverse complement strand
TGTGTGTGTGTGTGTGTGTGTGTGTGTGTGTGTGTGTGTGTGTGTGTTACATAGATAGATAGATAGATAGATAGATAGATAGATAGATAGATAGATAGATAGATAGATAGATAGATAGATAGATAGATAGATAGATAGATAGACAATTTTTTGCCCTCTTTAGTTGCTTTTCAAGGACAGGATTCACATTCCTGTCCAACTTTGGCAAGCAGGCGGATACACTTCACATTTTTACCACCAGGTGGCAGAGTTAGCCCACAGGATGCTACACCTGATCTTAGGAAAAAATGCCAAGAAGTGATACTAAGTAACTAAACTAATGTGCTCTGACTTCAGTTCTATCGCCGAGATTCAATTTCGGGAAAAGCTGCAGTGCAAGGAGAGGAGGGGGGGAATTAAAAATATTAAGCAACGTTTTGGCCCCTCCAGAGGCTGTCTACAATCTGCAAGTCAGTTTAGTTCCACCATCCTTTCTCAAAAGGCATGCAGGATCCTCCCCACCCACCCACCCCCCAAAAAACCCTCTGTGGAAGCTAGAAATGTGTCAGCCCACATGCATATACAGGACTGAAATTCTGTTTTGTTACATTTTGCTGTAGTTTGTTGTGGTGCTAAGTTGGAAGGTGGAAGGGCTACAACTAGAGCAGGGCATGTGGAACTTTTCCCCAAGGCATCGAGATTTATAGGGGATCAAACTATAGAGGGGTGTCTACTGATAAACACTAGGAAAATAAAAGACAATTCCTCCTCCCAATTTAAAGGAAAAAACAAACATAATTTTTCTTATTGGAGGAACCACATCCTGCTCCTTTTTTCTTTTCTTTTTTTTTTTATTGGGGGCTCATGCCACATCTCAGGATGGGTAGACCAGGCACTCTGCCATTTTCCCTGTGAACATTTCTTGCCATGGATGTGGAACACCGAGTATGTTCCAGGCCGTTGTAACTGTGGAAAAATTCCCCACTCTTTCCTCCTCGTGGAAATTCTTCCAGCCCCTTTCTAAAATAAATAAATAAATAAATAAATAAATAAATAAAAACAATTTCATTTATAGTTTTAGATTTTTAATGTAGATACCCTAATTTCCCATTCCCGGTGAAAGATATCAGCTAGAACTTTGGTTATCTTTCTGATGGCCTACTTCTTTGAATTCTGAGGTAAAACATGTTACAAACATCCATACGGGAGAGAATCAGTTTGAGAAAAATGATGACAAACGGCATAAAATGTATATGTGAGCAGACATTGTACATAAAAATAAAATATGGATTTCATTATTTCATTTAATATTTATTTGTTTATTTGATTGCATTTTTTAAGCCAGAGTGTTGTAGAAATTAGAAGGAATGCTTTTATAACTGAAGGCACATGAAAGAGACCTGGACTGCTTATTCATTCATCCATGCACAACCATATTTTCTAGGTTGTCAAAATACAAGGAAGGTATATGGCTTAGTGCTGGAGCATACTGTATATTTTTTATTCAGAAAGTCCAAAATTCAATTCTTAGCATGAGAGGTTTAGCAAACGGAGCCCAGATCTCACAGTAGTTTATAGCAACTGTTGTTATAAGTGTCTGTGACCCTGTTCATTGCCTCACACAACTCCTCTTTTATCTTTCTTACCACAGATGACCAGTTGCATGTATCAAAGATATGTCTTTTATTTTTAACACCCTTAAGGTACAAGCTCAACTAAAATATTTTCCTCTTTCTTCAGATGTTTTTCTTTAAGGTTCTTTGCATCTTCCAATAACAAAACCCCTCACCACTAGTCAAGATGATTTCCATTGTCTCCTGGCTCCTTTCAGCACCCCCAAAGGGTTCCTACACCTCCTGACCTGGGATTGGTTGGATCTTGGTCAGAAGGGACTTAGAATCATGGAATCATAGAGTTGGACAAGACCTCAAGGGCCATCCAGTCCAACCCTCTGCCATGCAGGAACCCCCCTCAAAGTACCCCCGACAGATGGCCATCCAGCCTTTGCTTAAAAACCTCCAAAGAAGAAAACTCCACCATCCTCCATGGCAGCATATTCCACTGCTGAACAGCTCTAACCATCAGGAAGCTCTTCCTAATGTTCAAATGGAATCTCTTTTCCTGTAATTTGAAACCATTGCTCTGAGTCCTAGTCTCTGAAGCCATGGAAAACAAACCAGTCCTCTCGTCAATATCACATCCTTTCAAATATTTAAACATAGCTATCATATCCCCTCTCAGCCTTCTTTTTGTAAGGCTAAACATTCCCAGTTCCCTAAGCCGCTCCTCGTTAGACATTTCTTTGAGAACATCAACCATCCTGGTCATCCTCCTCTGGACCCGCTCGAGGTTGACAACATCCTTATTAAATCGAAAATTTAATTTTAATTTTAAAAGGATATTGCTTAAAGTGCGGCGTACGTGGGGGAATAATGTTAAGATTCGCATCTCAGAGCACTTTCTAGAGCAACAAAGGCTGATACTTCACATCCATCTCATTGCTGTTCGCGGTCCCACTTGGGACCGGTATGAAGTAATCTAACCGCATGTCCATTGCGGGACGAGGGGAGTTCGTCCCGACCATTCCGTCTGAACTGTGATTTAAGCGGGATGAGAGATTACCCTCCCTGGCTTCGGGAATCTGCTCATCACGCTTCTCATTCTGAGACAAGTGCCCGTGAGGTAAGGCTCATCACGCAATGTGCCATTCTCCATCTAGTGGCAGGAGTGCGAAGTGCCATTCACCAGTACATTCCCTATGGAGTCAGCAACGCAGTGCAGAGAGATTAAAAGACAAATGCCTCAAACTTAGCTCCGTAACGCATTGAACACAAGGCTTTGGAAAATCGAAACATAGAAAAACAGAAGGCTGGGCCGGGAAAAAAAAATGGAGTACAAAGGCATGGAATTTCACATCTCATCACAGAACGAAGACGTGCGATAACAGTCATGCTGGTATCATCCATCACACCCGTGCGTACATGGGAAGAAGACCACGTGACCGTGGCTGACATCAACATGGAACAAACTTCCTCCCGGTATGAGAATGGACGTGAAGTAACCATCTAAGTGGACGTGGAGTAACAGCCTTGGTGAGTTTTGGTCAGAACTGAACCAAACTTAATTCCCATCTGCTTGTATTGCCATTCAAAGAGACTGCAAGGAACTGAAAACAGTAATGCCATTGGTTCTTCATTGAATCCCTTATTGTTTGCAATAAGGATTCAGACTGAGATTAGAAATCTTTGTTGTGTGTGACCTGGATTTTTGCTACGAAGGCATGCCTAGACTGCGTAACTATTCCTCTCTTTTTGTTCTGACTGGTAAGAAATCAATCAGGCCTTAAGTGGTTTTCCTGACAGTGACAGGAAACTGAAAAATTTGTAGTCCATCGCAAATGTGACAATGCTTCCCACAGTGTCTATTAAACAAAAAGCAGATATTAATGCATCAGCTTTGAATGAGAAGCTGCCCAGACAAGTATGAAAAATAAATGTATATTTGGACTCTATCATTACTTTTCATTTCCATGATCCTTCACAGGAATATTTACTTCAGTTATGGTAATGCTTGGATCTATGCTTCCGTATCTGTTTGCTGCCTTTTGGGGCAAAAGTCTCTCTTGTTGGATCAATTCATTGTAGAGATGGGCACGACCAGGAATTTTTTTTTTTCGAGTTGTCGTTTTTTGGGACGGGTCCGTTTCGGCTCGTTTCCGTTTTTCACGAATTTTTTCAAAAATTTGTCATTTCATCGTGTCATTTGTCATTTGTCGTTACCGCCGCGATTTAACGTGACTTGACTTCCAGTTCCCAGAGCATGGGGTTAGGGGGTAAGGGCTAGGCTTAGGGTAACGGTTAAGGTTAGGGTGGGTTAGTGGGCTGTACCTCTGGGTGCCTCTGGCCCACTAAGAACACAGTGTACTGGCATATGGGTTAGGCTTAGGCTTAGGCTTAGGCTTAGGCTTAGGCTTAGGGTTGGTGGGCTTTTATTGCCCTCTCTGGCACATCCAGAAGTCTCAGCAAAACCTGGCCATGCGATTGGTGGAATGGCTCCAAAAATTTGCATGGTCCCATCCCATGGCCAGCCCATCATTGCGCGTGTGCAGGTGTAAAAAAATAAAAATAAAATAAAATAAAATCAATGGAGATGTTTTGTTGCAAGAAAAACCCACTGCTGTTACTATAAAAATCAGGCAGTTAAAATACCTAATTTTCACATGTTTCTGTGGTGCTTTGGTGGGTTTTTGGACCACGATTAAAAATAATAATATTGCGGTCGCCATTTTGGATCCCCCTGCACTGCATGGCAAACGGAGATGCCGAGGATGCCCCCTCCCAGCCTGGTACCAGCAGCCCAGGACAGGAGGGGGGGAAGGCTGGAGTGAGGACCCCCCCCCAGAAACCACCCCTCTGGTAGGTGCCCTCAGGCAGGCATATTTTCGCCTGCTTTTTTGGCCGGGAATTGGGGTTTTTTTATTTTTAAAACCTTTTTTTCTGTGCCGCTTGGCATTGCGCGATCGCTGCGATGCCAGGAACGACAACGACAAATCAGACCCAATTTTTCTTTTGTCAGTTCGAGTTTGAGTTCTGGGGGAGTAATTGTCGTTACTGTTTCCGTTGCGTAACGGAAACGAGTAACGGAAACGGAAACGAGAATTTCTTCAAGTCGTGCCCATGTCTAATTCATTGTATATCACCAAGACCATAAAAATATAGAAATGCTAGCAGTTAGAACATCAGAGAGTGCCACTCCTATCAAGTAAACATCTCATGAAACTGAAATATTCAAAGCCAAAGTGAGAGCCACTAAACCTGGAGACATCCCCCTTTCATTTGTTTATGAAGGAAAGTCCAAAATAAGATGCCCCTTCACTTATAAGGTCCCAGGCATTGCACATTGTTACTAAAGAATCAGGTGTTCAATCATTGTGTGATTAATAAGATTAATACAAATGAATTATATAATTCTTCTGTTAATTAATTCCTTGATTATTTTTGTTGGCCAATATCCAGTTGGAAGGATATTGGCCACTGGCCAGTCCTGGAAGGGCAATCACATGAATATTTCCCGTTCTCCACCAGGCATTCCATTATAATCATGCCTGGTCTGGCATCGGTTGTATTGCGTGATTGGTTACATGATGCAGAGACTGCCAAATTTGGGGGGCGGGGGGATAATCATGTAACCATGTTTACATGATTGGTCTTCTGCTTGGAATATGACCCTGACCATAATAATAAAATGGATTTTTAAGACTGTCTCCAGAAAAACAAGAAAACATGTGGAATGCATTGGTTGGAACACCATGTGTTCATCTTATGAATAGATGCTGTAACATTTGGCTACAGTGGGGCAACAGTGAAAATCCTTAGACCAGCAACTCACTAGAGTATGCCCATAGAATTAAGAGGATTTAGGGAGTTAGCTACACTGTAAACTGCATTGGTTCAAATGGCCCTACTCTAACTTCAACTTACTATCGGCCCTCGTTAGTACTTGGTTGGGAGACTACCAGGGAATACCAGGTGCTGTAGGCACCTGGAGTAGGAAATGGCAAACCACTCCAGTATTCCTGCCAAGAAAACTCCATGGACATGGGGTCACGACGAGTCGGTCACAACTATAATGGTGCAACACACATGCTATTTTGGCCAATGTGTCCCAGAGGCAATGTTTTTGTCAGCATCTCTTTGCAACTGCAGTGAGTTGTTCATCTCTAAACTCAAACCTGGCTTATCAATCCTGGTTAGCAATCGCCTGCTGGAATATGTGATAACCTGCCATTGTTAGGGCTTGTTACATACAAACCCATACACAGTGGCTGAAACCCTGTTACTCTAAGTCTGAAGATGTCATCAGCAGGCTAATTTTTTAGAAATTAAACATTTATTTTCTCTGTGAAAATACCAATACCAGGTTGATTTTACCAGTGCTTGCGATTTTCAATAATTAAAGAGTTCCTCTTTCTGTCCCACAGCTTCCATGCCTTCTCAGCAATGCAGAAGTTGCACAGGAGTTTCAGAAACTTCAGAAAAAAACAGAAATGTTACATCTTTGTAAAATTGCTCCTCCTCCTCCTGCTGACAACATTGACAATCATAAGCATCATTAGATGTGACAATAGGATTTCAGTGTTACATCTAATAAGCTATGGTATGCATACTTCCCCCTACAAAATCTAGATTGGGAACTAGAATTGATATGCATTATTTGTTTCCCAGTAAAGGCCACCATATTTAAATGAGGCATCCTAAGATGGGCCTCAGATTAATACAAAAGGCCCCAAATGCAACACAAGATGATCCATGAGACTGAGCCTCTTTCCCACACGTCTTCTCCTGTATTAGGGCACTGTGGAAGTCGCAGTGGTACCTTTCCCTGTGTACCATATCTATGGTAACTTGCAGCTGGCTGGCTGCCTCATTGGTTTAGACATTTGGCGACAGAGATGTAGGTTAGCAGTTTGATTCCCTACTGTGTGGCCTTGGGCAAGCTGCACAGTCCCAGGGTATCCCCAGAAGGAAATGGCCCAGCACTTCTAAGAAATTACTACAGATACTTGGGAAACCCTGAAAAGGGTTGCCATAAGTCAGAATCAACCTGATGACATATGGTCATTATTAGAGATGGGCACGACTCAAAAAAAATGGTGTTTCGTTTGTCGTTTGGTCGTTTAGGGGTTCGGTTCGTTTCGTTTCCGTTTTTGTGAGGTTTTTTGCAAAAAATGTCATTTTCATTTTGTTACGTAACGAACTGAAAAAACAAAAACGAAAATGAAAAATTGCTGTTTTGTTACCATTTAGCAAAATTCAATGTAGTTGCCGTAATGAAAACGAAGCGGTCGACAAAATTTTTCGTGTTTTGGGTTGTTTCGTTTCATTTTGGAGTCAAAATTCGTTTTTTGTTTCGTTACGTAACAAAACAAAAAAACGGAAACAAAAACGAAAAATCGCTCGTTTCGTGCCCATCTCTAGTCATTATTATAATAGTAACTTGCCCTTCTTGTCTGATTTTTGTTGCATTATAGCACCACTAGATGGCCAGGATCTGATACTGCACTTTTCAACTTAGGGGTGAGAGGCTATGAGCCCATTCCATCTTCTGGTTCTCTAAAGCTGCTGACATGTCTTACCAAGAAGTTAGTGGAAAGCTGAACTGCCCACTTTAATGACCCCTTCCTTAATTCCTCACTGAAATATCTACCTCCTCATTTGTACCACTCAGGTCAGACATTGTCATACTATAGCTAACGTGCCCTTCCTGGGCAAGGTGGTGGAGCGAGTTGCCACTGTGTGGCTCCAGTCATTCCTGGAGGAGAACCTTGTCCTCGATCCTTTCCAGTCTGGGTTTAGGCCGCATCATGGGGCTGATACTGCTTTGGCTGTATTGCATGATGACCTATTGAGGAGGGCCAACAGAGGTTGCTCATTTTTTATGTTGGAGCGCCATCTAGTGGATTTGAGAACAGTTTATTTTTTGTTTATTTTAGAGTATTTTAACCCCACCTTTCTCCTTAGAAAAGGACCCAAGGTGCATGACAGTAATGAGAGATAATATACAGTTCAGTACAATTAAGATAAGAAGTATTTGAGAACAAGGAACTGAGGGACATCTTACAGCATTAATAGACAACATTACATTAAAGCAACAGGGTTATAAGTAGTCATAAACATAAAGTCTATGAGAATGCATAGATTCATATAAAATACACATGGTAGTCCATCATTCAGGGAAAGCTTGCCTGAAGAGAAAGGTCTTTGCCTGTTTCCGGAAGGACAGCAGAGATGAGGCAGTCCTGGCCTCTAGTGGGCGGGAGTTCCAGAGTCTGGGTGCAGCAGTCAAGAAGGCCCTTTCACAGGTTCCCACAAGACATAACCGTGAGGGTGGCAGGATGGAGAGAAGGGCTTCTCCTGATGATCTTAACACTTGAGTCAGTTCATACTGATCTTTGAGGTAGCTAGGACCCAGGTCATATAGTGCCTTGTAGGTCAAGGTCAGCACCTTGAATTGTGCCCATAACATAAGAACATAAGAAGAGCCATGCTGAATGAGGCCAAAGGCCCATCTAGTCCAGCTTCCTGTATCTCACAGTGGCCCCACCAAATGCGTCTGGAAGCACACAGGACTAGATTTATTTATTTATTTATTTATTTATTTATTTATTTATTTATTTATTTATTTATTTATTATGGAGCTTATATACCGCCCATCTTCCTGGAGGGGAACTCCGGGCAGTTCACAACAAATTAAAATGAACAGCGAATTACATAAACTAATAGAATAAACAGACAAAACAGCAATAGCAGGAGAAGCAGATGGCGGGGAAAAAATAGATAGCTGTCTCCTGTCTCCCTGCATCTGCCCTCTAGTTTTAAGCCTGGAGATTACACATCTCCATCATGGTTTGTAACCTGTGATGGACTTTTCCTCCAGGAATCTGTCCAATCCCCTTTTGAAGGCATCCAGGCCAGATGCCATCACCACATCTTGTGGCAGGGAGTTCCACAAACTAACAACATGTTGGGTAAAAAAAAAATCTTTTCTCTGTTCTTACTCTCCCATCCCTCAATTTGAGTGGATGTCCTTTAGTTCTGGTATTTTATGAGAGGGAGAAGAGTGTCCCTCTATCCAGTTTACTCATGCCCTCCATTATTTTGTATGTCTCAATCATATCCCCCTCGGGTGCCTTTTTTCCAGACTAAAGAGACCCAAATGTTTTAGCCTCTCCTCATAAGGGAGATCCCCCAGCCCAGTTATCATTTTAGTCATTCTCCTTTGCACCTTTTCCAGTTTCACTATGTCTTTATTGAGATGTGGTGATCAGAATTGTACACAATACTCCAGGTGCAACCTTACTATCATCTTGTATAACGGCATTATAAAGTTGGCTGTTTTATTTTCAATCCCTGTTTTGATAACCTCTAGCATGGAATTGGCCTTTCCTGAATCTCAACCAGTTTTCAGTCCATAAGAGGACCAGCCACACATTGGGTAGACACCTTCATGGAGCTGTCCACCAGCACACCAAGATCTCTTTCTTCATCCATCACAGATAGCTCAGAGCTCATGTGTTGATAGATTAAGTTTGGATTTTTTTTGTCCCAATATGCATTACTTTACATTTTGCTACATTGAAATGCATTTGCCATTTCGCAACCCATTCCCCCAGTTTGGAGGGAACCTTCTGGAGCTCTTCACAATGTTTTCTGGTTTTTACCACATGGAAAAGTTTTGTGTCATCTGCAAACTTGGCCAACTCACTGCTTATCCCTGTCTCCAGGTCATTTAGGAATAGATTGAAAAGCACTGGTTGAAGGATAGGTCCCTGGGGCACACCACTTTTCACCTCTCCCCATTGTGAAAATTGCCCATTGACACCTACTCTTTGTTTCTTGGATCTCAACCAGTTCTCAGTCCATAAGAGGACCTGCCCTTTTATCCCCCTTTCTCAGCAGCCTTTGGTGAGGGACTGTGTCAAAAGCCTTCTAAAAATCAAGATAGACAATATCCACCAATTGTTGACCTTTTCAAAGAATTCTAAAAGGTTTGTCAGGCAAGAGCTGAATGGCAGCCAGTGGAGCTGTTTTAATAGGGGTGTAATGTGATATCTGTACACCACCCCAGTCAGCAGTCACTGTTGAAGTTTCCTGAGACTTTTCATTGGTAGCCCCACATAGAGCACATTATAGTAGTCCAGCCAGGATGTCACTAGGGCATATGTCACTGTGGCCAGAGCTGGTTTCTCAAGAAAGGGGTGTAACTTGCATACTAGCCTTAATTGTGCAAATGTGCTCCTGGCCACAGCCATGACCTGGTCATCCAAGCTCAAGGATGAGTCCAAGCTTGGATGCCCAGGTTATGGCTGTGGGCAGGAGCACATTTGCATAATTAAGGCTCTATGGTTGTGCAGGCACTGGTCATGTGAAGGATAGATTATTGCAATGCTCTTTACATGGAGCTTGCCTTGAACCTTGTTCAGCAACTGCAGCGGGTGGAGAATGCAGTGGCCAGATTGATGGTTGGTGCGGGCAGGTTTGTCCACATCACCCCAATTCTGGCTCGCCTGCACTGGCTGCCCGTTGCCTCCTGAATAAGGTTCAAGGTGTTTATTTTGGTTTACAAAGCCATCCATGGCTTGGGACCTGAATATCTGACAGAGTGTACCTTCCAAAGGTCAGAGCTGGCCAGACCCACCAGAATCTCATTGGCTGACTGACTTCGGGTGGCCACCCCCAGGGAGGCCCATAAAGTTGCGACTCGCAATTGGACCTTCACGGCGGTTGGCCCATCCAGGTGGAATAAACAGCCCACTACGATGTGCCTGGCTCCTTCCCTCACAGTCTTTAAGAAATTACTGAAAATGGGGCTGTTTAAAGAAGCTTATGGTGATTGCTAATGTCTGTGTGTCCCCCTTGGGATTCGTTTGTTCTCTGTTAGTATTTGTCTGTGCCTCTTGCTGGATTATTTTTCTCTCTCTTTTTTCTTTTGGTATGTTTCCTTTTGATTTGTATTGGGGTGTTTTAATTGTTGTTCGCTTTGCTTGTAGACCATCAAGAGCTCCTTTGGGAAAATCTGTGTGTCATACAGTATAAACCTAAAAACAGACAGACAGACAGACAGACAGACAGACAGACAGACAGACAGACAGACAGACAGACA
>JAHTLZ010000204.1:77569541-77582545 GCA_023846285.1 Phrynocephalus versicolor | reverse complement strand
TGTGTGTGTGTGTGTGTGTGTGTGTGTGTGTGTGTGTGTGTGTGTGTTAAAGTTACAGTACTCAGAAGGAGTTTACCAGACCTTTTTCATGACAATCTGTGTCTCTACCACTTACCTGTGTAGCCAGCAGCCTAACCAAACAGCCCCATATGCACCACGTGACCTTGTCTGGCTTCTTTCCCAGAAGACACTGTGGTGTTTTGGAGCAAGCACTCCTATCTCCTGAGCTATAGTTTTCCCATTAAAAGGAAATCAGAGTGGTATAATAGCAGATAAAAATATAAAATGGAGACTTTGGAACAGAGACCAGGAACTGCACACACACCAAAAAAAAAAAAAACCCAAGATGAAACTAGTGTAAAAACAGTGCAGTGCACAATATCAAAGTAGAGCCAGCAGGAAAGGAGAAGAGTGGGAAGACCTGAAAGCAATTTAAAGCTTTCAAGAAGCTCTTCGCCTGGCGCTAAACAGACCACAGAACAGCTGCCAACCAAGACTCATTGAGGAAACCATTCTCCGGAAAGGAGGCTAGTGGGAAGAAAAGGTGGCAACTAGAAATGGGCACTTTGCATCCGTATCTCTGGTGATATGAATATGAAGCATGGCACCTCAGGTTCCAGGGAGGTCCATTCCCTCCCCCAAGAACCAGCTGGTCCACTCATCCCTTGTTGTTTACATCGTGTCATTCATGGAAATAGCCTCCTCACTGGAGGAGGCTATAGTTGGCTGTGTGGGGAGGTGGGGATGTGCTGGCTGGGCTACTTCCTCCATTGGCACAATGTTGTTGATGATGGCCATGCATTCCCTGTGCTGAACAGTGAGTGGACTGGTGGGTTCTTGGGGGAGGGAAAAGACCTCCCTGGCACCTGTGGGTGTCATGCTTCACATGGCAGCATTAACAGAGCACCTCAAACATAGATGAATACATAAAGAAACAGACCCACCCACCCAAGAGCCCTCTAACTGACTGGATAGATAGAGAAGTTGCCTTTTTGCACTTGTCCACATCCCTTTAAGTTCAACTGAATTTATTATGTATAACCATTTTTCTCAACAAAGAGCAAACAGTTTTGCTGGGACTTAAAAGAAAAAAGGAGAGAAAAACCATTGCTCAGGTTTTCAAGAATCTTCTAATTGTCCCTGATGCTTGTTATGATTGTCATATTGAATATAGCTGGCAGTAGTGCCATGCAAGAATCTTTTGCAAGTTTCGTAACTTTGGGGCATTTTATGCCCCGTTACAAATGTGCCAAAATAGCAAAGGAATGCCATTGTCATCTAATAAGTAGGGGGATGAGTTTGAACTCTGATACTTCACGGTTGGGGGTAGTGGCGAGTATGATATAATAAGCCATAAATATTGAATTGTGCTTTCCAATTGCACTTCAGTGTCTGTTCAACATCCATAGAGGGGAAATACAGCACTTATTAGAAATTGTAGGAAGCTCTTTTGTGCACTCCTTGCAATGAAATATATCAGTGGAGAATCCTAGCCTCCTCTGGTGTGAGCAAATGGGAAACTAGTGATCTACGGATGAACAAGAATCCCATTCAGATTACTTTTCTCATGATAACTGGAGAAAGAGGATGTGCACACACTGGGTTTTAGGCTCAATGTTGGTCCAAACATCCTGGTGCGTATTCTAAAACTTGTTATGCTTTAACAAAATGCCCAGCATTTAATGATAATCATTAAATTAAGCGTAGGCAGAGTATATCCACAGGGCCACACATGGGCTCCCCAAATTATTTTTGAAGTTTTCCGTCTCCTCTAATTTTCCCCATCTCCCCACCAACCTTCCCTCCAAAGTTCAGAGGCAGGTTAACTCTTTTTTTCCAAGCAGCTTCGTCTAAATTCATCCAATAATTTCTCATTGTGCATTAAAGTTCAGGTATTTTAGCAAAAACAAAAAAACAAACAGACAAACAAAAAACCTAAAAATGGTTGCCATGTCAGAAACAACTTGAAAACATATTATTATTATTATTATTATTATTATTATTATTATTATTATTATTATTATTATTATTATTATTATTTATTATAGCAGAAGCTGGCAGCATGGCAGCCTAGCTTGAGGACATCTGCCCATCTTGTGTCGTAATGCAACACTGGGCAAACTATGCTGCATGAGGCACTTCTAATTGGTGATGCCAAGGACTTAAACTGCAAGCTATTGTTTACAGATCATATATTCTGCAGTACTACTAAGGGCTAAATTATATGCTGCATAAATTGTATAGCGTGCTATTAAACATCCCTGTTCATTGTGAAGTTAATGCACATATGACTACTACTTGAGAGTTATGGGGCTTAAAACTTCCTCTAGATATTATCCCTCCTGGCCACTAAGTTCAGCCTTTGCACACAATTGTTGAAGCAGAAGGGATCTCTCTTGGCTTCTACATTTGCATCCTTGGGACACAGGAGAAATGAAAGTAAAGTTCAGTTGCACACTGTGCATTTAATTTAGTGTGTAGGTTAAACTTGTGTTATGGCAGCTGACCAACTAAAGTAGGCCCACTGAATTAGTGAGGATTTGATGAGTTACTGTTAACTCCTCTGTGGGAAAAACAGTATTGTGTGATTTTACACTGGGGCAGCCCTAATTGAGTGCCAGAGACATTTAATGTAAGGTTATGGAAAGCTTTGCCCATATCCCCTTTTAGCCACCCTTTAGCCCTAGGAAAGCCTTTTGGGAGCCTCACAAGATGGAGGAGGGATTATTTATTTATTATTTATTTTTATTTATAAGATTTATATACCATAGCCATCTAGCCCAAAGGCTACTCTGGGTGAATTACAAAGTGAAGAATACAAATGATAAAAGACATACAGTAAATATATACAAATCAAATACAAAGTACAAAATAACGAAATTAACCATAATCAATGCAACTATATTAAAAATCAACAGAATTAACAATTAAATTGCACTAGACAAGAAAATTGATGACACAGGCTAGAGGTGGAGGGAAGAAATTCCTAGATGTAATAGGTTAAACAAGAGTCAAGTTTCTGGGAAAGCTGCTCCATAAAGACATGCTTTTAATAGCCATTTAAAGCTATTAAGTGTGGGAGCCAACCTTATTTCAGCGGGCAGTTTATTCCATAACTGAGGGGCTATCACCAAGAAGGCTCAATGTTTTACAGGCCTCCTTCGGTGTAGGCACCCTCAGATGCCCAGCTAGGGAGGAACGAGTGGTCTGGGTCAGAGAAGCTGCTCTCACAGTTAACAAGGTCCCAAACCGTTTAGGTCTTTGTATGTTAACATTAGAACCTTGAAGTCAATGCGGAAGCGTATTGGCAGCCAGTGTAGAGAGTGGCCACGTTTCTAATATTATTATCCTATTAACAACCTTTGCTACCAAGGCCATTAAAGAATTTCCTTTAATAGAAAATAAAATCACTGCAGGGTCACTGCTGCCACTATTGGTGATCCAGGGGAACCCTGGGGAGACTCAAAGTGTAAAACAATGAAACAGAAAAGTTTCTGTATGCTATTTTCATAGTCCACTCAGTAGTGAGTAGCCTGGCAACTTTTATTAGCCAGGCCAGGCAAGGGTCAAAGGAAGAGGTGGTGGCTCGGAACCTATCAAGGGCCCTGTCCACTTCTACAGGTGTTACATGTTGAAAGGTGCCAGGCAAGGCAATGCACTAGACATCTTGGCAATTGGTGGTCTAGGTCCTGCAGATGGCCTCCACTTTTGTCTTTAAAAAATTCTGCAAATTGGTCACAGATAATACTACATGGATGCCTGTCACTGTGACCAACCCCAGATAGATCGTGTACTATTCAAAATAGCTCTGTTTGATGGTTTTGAGTAGAGATGGGCACGGATTAAAAAAATGGCATTTCGTTTGTCGTTTGGAGGGTCCATTTCGGTTTGTTTCCATTTTTCATGAATTTTTGCAAAAAAATCATTTTTGTTTTCGTTCGTTTGTTACCATTTTGTTACCATTTATTTCATATTTTTCTGATTTTTTTAGGATTTTAAGCAATTCACTCATATTGCACTAACGGAAACAAAATGCACGACAAAATTTCCAGTACTTCTGATCGTTTCGTTTCATTTTTGAGACAAAATTCGTTTGTCATTTTGTTACGTAACGAAACAAAAAATGAAAACGGAAACGAAAAATTGTTCGTTTCGTGCCCATCTTTAGTTTTGAGTTTCACTAATCTGGCCAATGATGTGAGTTCTTCTGGCAGATTTGATCTTATTTTGATAAATTGAGGATGCAATATTGATTGCTTTTAGATTATTTTCCGTTGGGGCCTGCCATCATGTGCTCTCTAGCCTCCTC
Source organism: Phrynocephalus versicolor (assembly GCA_023846285.1). Taxonomy (NCBI): domain Eukaryota; kingdom Metazoa; phylum Chordata; class Lepidosauria; order Squamata; family Agamidae; genus Phrynocephalus; species Phrynocephalus versicolor. Next base: position 77,578,236 of record JAHTLZ010000204.1, on the reverse strand, counting down.
CTATTATTAAAGGGGGAGCGTGCAGTGATTTTTCCTGTTTCCTTGTTTTAGACTTTGAGTCTCCTTGGGACTCCCTTTGACCTTGTGGGATCCTTGGAATGTGTGTGTGTATTAGAGATGGGCACGACTCAGAAAAAAAGTTTCGTTTTCGTTTTCGTTTTCGGCTAGGGTCTGAGTCGTTTCGTTTCCGTTTTCGTGGGCTAATTTCAAAATTTTTCATTTTCGTTTCGTTACGTAACGAAAATGAAAAAACGAAAACGAAAATGAAAAATTTTTCGTTTCTCCCCATTTAGCTCAATTGAGTGCTTTTCCAGTAACGAAAAACGAAAATTGGCTCGAAATTAGTCATTTCGTTTCCGTTTTCAGTCCAGGTTGGTGCTGATTTTCGTTTTCGTTTCGTTTCCGTAACGAAAACGAAAAACGAAAACGAAAACGAAAATACCGCTAAGTCGTGCCCATCTCTAGTGTGTATAGATCCTATAATATTAGAAACGTGGTACTGGCTCACCAATAGTGGCAGCAGTGACCCTGCAGAAGAGAGCGACTAAAATGATTACTGGGCTGGGGGACCTCCCTTGTGAGGAAAGGCTAACATATTTGGGGCTCTTTAGTCTGGGGGAAAAAGGGAGCCAAGGGGGGGATATGATTGAGATGTACAAAATAATGCAGGGCATGAGTAAAGTGGATAGAGGGAAGCTCTTCTCCCTCTCACAAAATACCAGAACTAGGGGGCATCCACTCAAATTGAGGGCTGGGAGAGTGAGACAGAGAAAAGAAAATATTCTTTCACCCAGCGCGTTGTTAGTCTGTGGAACTCCCTGCCACAAGATGTGGTGATGGCATCTGGCCTGATGCCTTCAAAAGGGGATTGGACAGATTCCTGGAGGAAAAGTCCATCACAGGTTACAAACCATGATGGAGATGGGTAATCTCCAGTCTTAAAACCGGGATACTTCAAGGGCCAGATGCAGGGGAGTGGTATCAGGAGACAGAAATCTAGTCTCGTCTGCTCCCAGACGCATTTGGTGGGGCCACTGTGAGATACAGGAAGCTGGCCTAGATGGGCCTTTGGCCTGATCCAGCATGGCTCTTCTTATGTTCTTATATTCTTATCACCATTTCTTGTTGGGAAAATTTAAGGCCACAACTTTATTGATTACCACAAGCAGTACTCTGGCTGAGTGATTAGGTTTCCCACCTGCCTCTCGATACCTCTGTGTTCCTCAGTCCAATAGGAATGCCCCTTTGGCACTGTTGCTGGACACCCTGGGGTGCAGACCCCATCAGTAGTCCCTGCCAATATCCACAAAGGTGCCTTTGGCTCTTTGCTACCAATACAGCCTGTGGCCCCTCCACTCTGACTATGCTTCATCACTTATCCCGTCCGTGCAGGTTCTCACCTGCTACTCTCTCTGCTTGGATCTGCCTGTAAACCGCAAGCTATTGTTAAAGTTGTAACATGAAACAGCAGAACAATTAACACACAAGTAAACTTATCACCATAATGTAAAGGGTTGGTGGGATGGGATCGCTCCGGCTCCCAGGGTGCAAAGACAGGAGTTCTCTGCTGTTTCCTCCTTTTAAAAGGGGGCCAGCCCTGCCCTCTGCAAGTTGGGCCCCTGCACATGACACAGTTGCTGGGCTCTGCTCCACATGGCCAGCAGTGCACCATTTTGGTTGCCTTCTCCACCTGGGCCTCTTAGGCAACAATGCTGTGGATCCAGTAAGTTGGGTCCACTTCCTTCAGAGTTGTAATGTTGGGTCTAATTTGATGGCCCACAATACCTGCTAAAGCAAACACTCTCTGTCCCAAGTGCAATTTGCTGGGGAACACAAGTTCAAGGGTGTTCATTCACTTATCTGTTGCTCATAAAATTTCCATACGTATCTGGGTGGCCACCATGGAAGTAGACAAGACAGATCTTTGGTGTAAATCAGAAGTAAGGATGCTCTGGTCCCACGGCTTGGGACCAGAGTACCTGTCGGAGCATATCTCTCAGAGATCAAAGGGAGTCCCAGGGAGACCAGGCCCACGAGAATGGCGCAGGCACGCTCACTGAGGGTGGCCACACCGAGAGGTGCGGAAATCGCGTACAGGTGACCATGCCTTCTCTCTGGTGGGCCCCATGCTGTGGAATTCATCTCCCCAGTGAGCTGCGCCTAGCAGAGTCCCTGCCCGCCTTCAAAAAGGCTTTGAAAACTCACCTTTTAAAGGAGGCATTCAGCGATCTGTCTATTTAAGTTTTGTTTTCCCCCTCTCCTTTTTTGCCGCCTGCGCCATCTCCTCTGGAGGGTATTGTTTCCCCTCCTTTTATTGGAATTTGTTGTTTGGTTTTCTTTTGTCTTGTTTTATTGTCAGCCGCCCAGAGTTCCGATCCGGAAGATGGGCGGGATACAAGTGTAATAAATAAATAAATAAATAAATAAATAAATAAATAAATAAATAATATTTTCTCACTGTATTCTTGCAGGTAGGAATGAAACTTTTAGAAAGTTTGCCCCCCAGTGTGTGTGTGTGTGTGTGTGTGTGTGTGTGTGTGTGTGTGTGTGTTTTAAATGAGAATCTGCAAAACATTGTCAGAAACACTTGCAAAAAAGGATTTTTTGCAAATGTAATATGTAGGGGAAATGCATTTCATACAAGATCAAGTGCATTTTGTGCAAGGTCTTTTAACCATAAGACATAAGGGGTGAGTATTTGCACACCCATGCAGGCATGTGTGCAAAATGCAGTGGATTTTCCTAACCAACTTGCCCTGGTTTTCAGTGCATGGATAAATGAAAAACCCCACCCCATAGATATTTTTTTCAATGGGATATCTCAAAGTTTTGATACAATCTTTTTTTTTGGGGGGGGGGAGGGTAGATGACAAGAATAAACTGTGAATATTCAGTATACCCTTATCTAGAACAGCTCTTCTTATCCATACCTGATGTGCAGTGAAACCTTTCTTACCACTTGGCAGGATGGATTTAGGTTACGCACCTTTCTTGAGATAAGAGATCTCGCTCCTTGGCACTTGGGCTCTTTCTACAGAATCCTAGCTGAAAGAGAAATATCATCTGGGACTCTTTAACACTAGACTCATCTTAGAACTGCAGAGTTAAGAAGGACTCTATGGGTCATCAAGTCCACGCTCTATAAAGGAGGGAGGCACAATGAGACCATAGAAAGCATTTAACCAGACTATGTGAAGTGCATAGATATGTGCATAGATAACAGCCTTGGTCATGTACATTCTGGAAATGTTAACACAGGGACTATTTTTTTCTAAGCCAGAAGCATAACTTAATCATTCAACAAATTGCCTGAAGACATTCCAGCTTGGTTGATGTGACTGCGATAAGGAGAGACACTCTGAGCAAATGGCTGTATATATGTATAGTGCAATAACCCTTTTACCTTAATGAGCAATGGCTTTAAGAGTGTTGTTTATTGCACCCAGAGAGTCAATCAGCAGTTTAGTCCTTTAAGTTAGGATAATATAATGCACTCAGTGCCTCACATAAATAACATGGAACGATAAAGGGTATAAACATTTGGTGATTCTAGTTATTAAAAAGGATGCAGAGTAACTGGAAATGTAACAAGCCACATGCAACCTACAGTTCACAGGAGGATTGGACTGAAAACAAGATGTGGGCAAAGCTATTTATGTGCAAATTTGAAAAATGAGGGGTGTCAAATTCTTTACCTAGAAATGCTGATTTTAGGATTTTTCTGTTGTGTTCACTGAGGTTTGTAGGTTAATTCCGGAGTTAATTAAAGTGTGCGTTCACTTATGGGCGCACTGCACAGTTAATCAAATCTGCAACTCTGGTCTAAAAAAATAAAAAAGCAAGGGTACTGAAGTTCACCATGATCTTAAAGTGCCTGCAAAGAAGCAGAATTTCTCTGCAGGGCCCAAAGCATGTCCGAGTTCCTTGAGCCAAATGAAACTAGGCATTCATGGAATTGAGCACAATTCTTTATGTGTACGCTCTTTCCAAGGAAAGTAACAGCCACAAGGATGCCTTAGCACAATCAGGACTTGATTCCAGAGGGGAATTAAACCCTTCCCCCCAATCCCCCTTAATCCCAAAGCAGAATAAGGATAGCAGCCCCTAGCATATTTATTTAATACGTAATATATACCTTACCATGGAGTGTGGTGGCTCAACAGACTAGAGTGCTGAAACTGTTGGCTGCAAAGTCAACAGCTTTACAGTTCAAATCCCGGGTGCCACGCAGTGGAGTGAGCTCCCGCTGATAACCCCAGCTCCTGCCAACCTAGCAGTTCGAAAGCATGTAAATGCAAGTAGATAAATAGGTACCGCCATAAAAGGCGGGAAGGTAAAACAGTGTTCCGTGCACTGGCCACGGACTTGCACAACACTGGCTCTTTGGCTTGAAAATGGAGATGAGTGTTGCCCCTAGAGCTGGACATGACTAATACACATGTGCAGGAGGGGGAAAACGTTACCTTTTTGTATACCTTAAGTCAAAATGGGTCTTTAGGTATAGCTCTTTGGAAGTTGACTGTTGTCTGAATGCAATTTATTTCTGAATTTATGAAAAGCAGATCATCATCACCATCTAGTTAAAACTCAGAGCTGGAAGGGACCCAATGAATCATCAAGTCCAATCCCTGTTAAGGAGGCGCCATAGGGAATCGAACTCCCAACCTCTTAACCACTGAGCTATCCAGGAATATATGCATACACAAACATACTTACTCACCCCTCTCTAACAAAGGTCATCTTTGATTGTTAGCCTTTTTCGGTGAATGTCATAATTCACAAGATTTTGGCTACTCACTTAAAAACAACAAAGAGACGGTGTTAATCTATATGAACACAGGAAAAGGACTTATCTCAACATAGACCATTGGCCTGTATGAATCAGTAGTGTTTTCATGTCTCAGTCAGGATTCTGTTCAGGGAGATTCCAAAGACTGAATCGGGAACCTTCTGCATTTGGGTTATGTGGTCTGATTGTCAAGTGAAGGTAATCAAGCAAAGGGTTTAGGGCCCGGGATATCTAAGCAACTGCTTCCTTCACCGGTGCCCCCATGTTAATCCTTGAGATCAATGGACATTTTCTTAAACTAGATTTCGTGATCATTCCTTTATTCTGATGGAGTGTGGTTGTTTTCTAGTAGCCCAAAGATTGATGCTTTGTCCGTTTCAGGCTAGAAGGGAGAAAGAACCTTTGAGCGCCTGCTATTGTCACATTATACATCCTGTACGGAAAACAGTGAATGAAAAGAGATTGTTTCTAATTGTTACTTCTTTCCAGTTATGGGACATCTTTCCATGGTACATGTCTATGCACACAGCATCCAGACCTTACAGAAGCATTGCCAGCATCTCTTAGTCTACAACAAAAAAAGCTCAGAATTAAATAGGACTATCTATAGAAGCAGAAATAAAACTGGAGACTGTACTTCTTTTTTTTTCTTTGAAAAACGTTGTGAGGTTATTTTTTTTTATGTCTACATACTGCACATCTTGGGGATCAGATGGATTCACAGAACCTTTCTTCCAGCAGACAGAGATGACTGTGGCAAGCATTGTACTTTTACTGAGGCTGGAAACAAAAGAAACCGGGAAGGGGAAAAGGAGCTGTTATTTGGAGGCTAGGCTGCCGTCCCCAATTGCTTCTCATTCCTGCCTCCTCCATCTACTAAAGGCTGGGAAATCATTACAAAAGGGAGCATAGAGTGAGTGTGACAGGAGCGTCTGTGATGTACACAATCATTTCCTTTGTCTCGCCATCACCTCTAGTCAACGGGCGCGGCACGTTTTTGAAGACCTCTGTAGCGCTGGTGATCAGAGGCGACAGAGTGTGCCTCACTCCAGCAATGATGGCTCGTTCCCCAACACTTCAGAATTCCATCATCTTGCCTCCAAGCTGAGTATGCTCCAAGCCATGAAATCTATCACGAGATTGGCAGCCGGCATCTGCCTTAAAAGTGCGATTCCAAAATGACCTTCAAAGGCAAGTCTCCTTTCCCCTGTGATGCCAGTTGACAGATATTGGTTTAAAGAGGGGACCTATTTCTTCTTCCAGTTGTTTATGGAATGGATTTTTGCTCCAACACAGGGTGGGAAATGAACCCCACAAAAGTTTCCCCTTTCTTTCCTAAACACAACATTAATTTACAAAGCAGAGATCAGATAGTGCTTCGGTAATGAGCGAGTGATTTTTTTAAATTTTAACTAGGAAAAGAAATATATACCTACCCCACAACTTCCTACCCCATGACTTTTGTAATTAGAGATATTACAAAAATAGTAATATCTCTAATTGGTTAGAATTGAAGATTCTTTCCCATTCAGCAATATTTTAAACAACCTAGGCTCAACTAAGAATAATGAAGCAGATTTATCTTTTCTGGACCCAACAATAGTTGATGGAACAAATGGAATATTGGTTTTAAGGGAAAGTTTAATGAGATCTCATGAACAATTAACCAGAATAGCAATTCTGCATTCTTTTTAATCCTATTGGATGCAGCAAAACAAGAAAAGTTTGGCTCTAAAAGCTGCCTGCTGAGAAACAGAAGAAAGAGAACATTAAATGTGTGTTATTCTTCTTCCTGAAACCATGATTAGCACTATGGGATACTTATTAGCATGCACATTGCTTTGACCTGCTTTTACCGCAGAGGTATAGCTATGCAGATGCTTTTAACAGGTATGAAAAGGAGAGGACCAGACTTATCAGCCTGAAGATTGTTGCCGGAACGGGCGACAGGGAACAAAGGCATAATGGCGACCACACCCCATACACGTGGGAAGCAGGGGTGGTCCAAGGGTCCAAGGGGAAGTAGGGGGGAGATGCCCAGACATGGAAACGGGTGCCAGGAGGGGGCAGCCCCATTGGTGCACAGAAAATTACAAGGGGCTGTCCTAGGGGTTTTTAAAAGAGGGTCTGAGGAGGACAACCCCCTCTTTTCCCTCCAGGGGGGAAGGTGCCCCCCAGGAGAATGATTTACGACCATTTAACTATGATTGATGAGTGGGTGACAATGATTTATGGTCTGGTGACAATGATTTATGACTTGGCCTCCGATGGGGGTGGATACCCCCTGAATCATGTAACGGGAGTGGAGGCACAGGACACCGATGGGGTGGACACCCTGGGGTGTACATAGCACCTGGGACATCAAAGGTATGGGGACACCTTTGATGCGTGGGATCCGACCCAATGGCCTAGCAGGGGTGGTCCAAGGGTCCAAGGGGAAGGAGGGGGGAGATGCCCAGACATGGAAATGGGTGCCAGGAGGGGGTAGCCCCATTGGTGCACAGCAAATTACAAGGGGCTGTCCCAAGGGGGTCCGAGGAGGACAACCCCCTCTTTTCCCTCCTGGTCACCGAGCAGCCCAGCCCACCCTCCCCTTGTTATTATATGTTGATTCTGTAACTGTATCATAGATATTAGGATTAATGATAGTATGTTTGTCACAACTGAGAGGTTTGGCAGTTTTATAGGCATTGGGACGGATCCAGGCTCTAAGGCAAAAAATTAAACCGGATATGGTCACGGGAAAATGACAGGGGGGAAGCCCCCCCAGGAGGATGATTTATGCCCATTTAACTATGATTGATGAGTGGGTGGCAATGATTTATGGTCTGGTGACAATGATTTATGACTTGGCCTCCGATGGGGGTGGACACCCCCTGAATCATGTAATGGGAGTGGAGGCACAGGACACGGATGGGGTGGACACCCTGGGGTGTACATAGCAGCTGGGACATCAAAGGTATGGGGACTCCTTTGATGCGTGGGATCCAACCCAATGGCCTAGCCAGAGTACTGTTTGCTGTATTAAATAAAGTTGTGGCCTAGTTATACCCCAAAACTCTGATGTTCATTCCCCTTCATTTTACATCATGCCGCAAAGGGAGCTCAGCTGTAGGCAACAATTGTCTGTACTTCTCAGTCTGTCTGTTTTGTTGTGATTGTCACAAAGGCCTATCTTTAGATACACAGTTTTCGTGTGAGGCTATATATCAGGTGTGGGGAAACTTTGGCAAGTCTGGGGACTAATTTCACTCCTTCATCTCTGGGGGTTGCTACTCTCCCCAAGTGCCGCCTTTGCTGAATATCGTATTTGAATGCATCTATAACCAATGCATCTGTCAACATCTGGATTCCAGAGCACATATTACCCCAAGTAGTATAGAGTAGGTGAAGTCAAAGGAGAAAAAATCCATTGGAGCAGATTCTTTATATGTGTGTATTAATTTGCAATGTGAAAGAGTTTCTAGGGCATTCGTCTTCAATCGTTTATGTCAATAATAATAATATTGGCTCAAATCTAGGCTAAAATATAATTGGGAAGCCCTAAAATCACATAGGTGCTTTCTGGCTGTGTATCAGACCCATTTGCACTAAATTGCAAGTTTTGTTAAGCATCCATGTAGTTGGTTCAATTCAGCGGGAGTTTGCCACAAATTACATTCTCAGTAGCCACCCTCCTTGGTTCATTTTGCAAACAAACTGTGGCATGGAAAAAAACCCTCTAAAAACCTTCAAGATTTGAAAATGGATATCTTTACTTACAGTTACCTTTTAGTCAGAAGGGAAATAAAAGGAAAAATGGAATCTTTACCTTGTGAAAGCGACCCTCCATACCTGTTGCTTGGAGGAAGTTCAAATAAAGAAGAAGAAGAAGAAGAAGAAGAAGAAGAAGAAGAAGAAGAAGAA